>OZ007587.1:352780084-353380084 GCA_963931845.1 Maratus michaelseni
CGGTGTCCATCGTGAAAGGTTTGAGACTTTCTATTTGATCCCTGTTTTGTACAAATTCCATCCTATATGATAAAATTAAAGATTCATAACAGGAATCTCACAAAATAATTGTTGTCAAAATCTAAAGGTGTGTGTGTGTGTGGGGGGGGGGGGGTAGGCAATAGAAGGTTTTGCCAAAGCTACTAAAAATTAGGGCGGTTAAAATTTTACAATTATCGGAAGAATATAAGATTTGCCTTAATTTTCTGCTTTTAAATAACACCGCTAATATATAATAAATTTTAAAGTATTGATTTCTGAAAGTTTGGCTGGTTTTTGTATTCTTTTCTTTATCTCTTTTTTGGGCCATGTTTGTAAAGACGTCCGTGGCCCTTAAATCTTTGCATCACTATAGTTTAAACTTAGAAAGGTTTTTTTTTTAGAGTTCGAGATTTCTGGAATAACCTGGAATACCCTTGTTATTGAAAAATTGGAAACTGTATTCTTGGTTTGGTCCCTGTTTATTCCAATATCAAATTAATTATTCATATTGTACCCTTGTAAACAACTACGATTTTACAGATTTTTAATAATTATTTAGTTCCTGTATTTTATTATATTTTATGTTTGCTTGAGTTTTAACTGACACCTCTATAAATTTCTGTAGATTTTCACAGATACTTCAAAGAAGGTTGTTCTTTTATCAATTGTTACTCTAGAGCTTCTAAAAAACACTTTACTCGAGGTCGCTAACATCTTTCTCTCAGGGCGGATAAAAACATAGGCACGGCGCTGATAATCAGTGCTGAATTATCAGACAGTAAAACCACAAAAAAGTTTGCTAATTCAGCTACCCTGGTAACCCGACATTTGTTTTTTTATGATTGTCACAAGGTAACTGCTAAATAAAGAATCAAATTTGCAACATTCAATATGATTAATTGTAGCTTCTAAGCTTATAATTAATAGATTATTTAAAAAACTGTTAAGTATATTGTCATTTTTACAGTGTTTTTAGATATACCATAACAGTTTATTTTTGTCTTTCAAAATAATTAATTATTTCGTAATCTGATCCTTAAATATATAAACAAAATTTATAATAGCAGTACACATTTATGGAGAAACCTACTACAAAATATGAATATATGCACATGAAGAAGGGTTTTAAGTTTCCTTTAATTTGATTAAAATAATAATTTATCAAATTGTACCAAAAGTCTTTTCTATTTTATGAATAAAATATTTTTTCTTCATAAAATCATTTATGAGGCAAACATTTATAGGCTTTATTATTATATAAGTAGTAATTTTCCAACTGGACGAAAAATGTCCGGGCCAGGATTCGAACCTGGGATCGCTTGGCTGAAGCCGCCATGCTCTACCATTGAGCTATCCCGGTCGAATCTGGAGGGCATAATTCATCCAGTTTTTCGTCCAGTTGGAAAATTACTACTTGTATGATTTATTTACCAATTTGAAATAATTGTGTTAAATTTAATCTAGTTTATTATTATATGCCAAACGTTTATTGTAAAATACTTCGATTAATATATATATATATATATATATATATATATATATATATATATATATATATATATATATATATATTGGAAGGGTACCGAACCCTTCTAAATGTCTTAAAATAGTAAGTTGTAAATCAAATAACTTTAAAATAAAAATTCATAAATTTAATAATTATCAGAAGAAGCCCAAATGACTCTTCTAATTGCATTAATGTGTTGAAAGAACATGCATTCCCTTTCTCCTAAATCTCAATCAATAGCGCAAAGTAAACAATGTTGGGATTCTCTCAAACACAGAATTTCATAAATGGCATATCCGCAAGGGATTGCGGAATTCAAATGGATTAGTATGATGAAGACGAACATTTTTTAAACTTTCGCCATTTAAGTCAGTTATTCTTAAAGTCTTCAATTTGTTTTGATTTGAAAGATAATGTCAAACCTCTTGAGGCAATTTATTAAAAGCATTTCTGTTGTTGTTGCTCATTTTAGCTGATGTAAAAGTTTTACTGTTATTATTTAAAATTCTGTTGTTTACTTTACATGATGAAAGCTAAACTTGAATAATATTTAAATTCATGAAAAATATTTATCGTAAGGTTTAATCTTCGTAAAGTATTTTATACGAATTTCAATCGTTTTTATATTTAAATGGCTTGAAGTTGCAACCCAAGTTTTAATGCATGCCCAAGCTTTTATGTATTTGTATCATAGAAGGAAAGAGTAATTCTCTAAAATAATTATTTTTTTATATGCACCAATTACGCCTACGTAATTAGTTATAAGTATAATAAAAAATATCTCTACCAGTGTCCTCCATTTAATACATAAAATAATAATCACAATATTTTAATACTGACATCATTGTTTTAGTCTGATTCTACCATTTCAAAATAATTATTCAAATTACTATAATCAAAGCTATGATAAAAAAAATCAAATGTCTTATATTTAATGCATTCATTAATAAACACCAATCTTAAATAATTACCATTCTTTAATAATAGTAATTTTTAATCAAAAATTTTTTTAGTCCATGTCCACCAATTGCTTTATAATACTCATAGTTAAGCCGAAAACCTTATTTTTAACATATTGCATGATAAATAAAAAGCAGTTAACATTCATAGCGCTTAAAATTATAAAAACAAAATCATTAAAATCAGCCTTTCCTCAAAACTCCTGAAACAGTGCATTATCTCTTTTTTAATAACAAGGGAACATATTGCAGGAAGCATATGCTAGGCCTTTCATCAAGAAGGGTATCGTTTGGAAGCACTTGCACCAGGACTACGGAAATATTGAAACTACCGGCCGGAATTTAACCGTTCATGAGATACGAGCCAATTTTTATCCTCACGTCACACATAAAGAAAAATAACAGAGAAATCTGATTCCGTCAAAGCTGTTAGATTACGTTATAAAACTCTTGCCATGAGAAGTAAGAAAAATATAGAAACGATAGGCTTTGGTCCAGTTATTCACGAGATATCGGGCCATTTCTTTCGTGATGTTGTGTATAAGTAATTAAACAAGCAAGACGATTCTACTCATTTATCTACGTCTTCTGTTATTAAACATATTATTATAGTGCTTACACTTTTCTTTAAACCAGGATCTGTTATTCCACGATACATTTTTCTTGTCGCTCATGAATATAAATTACTGTAATTTTTCTTTATGTATGACGTCACGGAAGAAAGAAACCCGTATAACCGAAAGTAACCCGTCTATTGAACGGTTAAATTTTTGTGGGTAGTTCTTTTATCTTCCTTTGTGCTCGTGGCAAGGGTTTTCACTGGTAAGTAACTGGAAGAACACGAAGATCCCTATATCCATTTATTGGAGTGCCGTTGTAAGTACTAGAGTTTACTGGAACAGGATCGAAAATCTAGCGCTGACCGATGCATGACGGTAAATCATAATTTTACTTGAATTCTCAGGATTTACCACAGGGTGCGGTTAAATTCCAGAAAACTCCTGTTAACAGTTCTAGTCCAAAATTTCAACAATAACGAAAAATCATGCGTCAATCATAGATTATGTAACACTTTCCAACGCTTCCAAAATAATTTTACAAATCATTACCGTTTAATAAGCTGAAAGATAACATCTAAGTAAACAATTTGGAAAACGCATAACATATTTAAAAACGTAATTTCAGGAATTCCCAACATATACAATATTCGGAAAAATATCCAAATACTTTTATTCAGCCCTGTATAGGATCTATAGATTTGTATATATACTACATAGTATGATAAATTTTAGTTTAGTTAGGAAACGCGTAGCACAGTTTAAAATTCTCCTTCTGGAGTTTCTGTCAATAAACGGAAATGTGTTCGCGAACTTTTGTGCTGCCCTGTATAGGAAATACAGAATTTATACACACCCAGTAAGAGACAAAAAGTGAGTTCAATTTAAAATCGCGTTCAGCAACTTAAAACGCACTTCCAGGAATTATTGTTAACAGACAGTAGAGAATTCCTTTGTATGTCCCTGTAAATGAACGATGACTGCTATACTCACACTATTCTGTAATAAGCCTCTTGTAATGCACCTTAGTGATATATATATAAATTTAAATGCGTTTAAAATAGTGAAACATTATTTAAATAAACCGCAGACGATTTTTCTCCATAGACGTAATGTAAGGGAATTCTTTACACTGTCCCTGTAAAGTAACTATAAGTGCTATGCACACCCTATTCCATATTAAGCTTCTTCTAATGCACCTTAGTGATATATATAAATTTCAATGCGTTTCAAATAGTGAAACATTATTTAAATAAACCGCAAATGATTTTCCCCCATAGACGGCAATGTAACGGAATTCTTTTGAGTGTCCCGGTAAAAAAAAACTATAAGTGCTACACACTTCCGTTGAAATAGGGAACATGCTATAGATAAAGACAATAACATATAAAAATTGCAGAGCAATCCGAGCATATTTACGGGAGTTAGAGCACGGCCAGACGGCCAGAGAGCAGACGGCGGACAAACCGATGTCATAAACACTTTTCAACTAGGTTGGAAAGTGTTAAAAAGGCTCTTCGGTAAACGCTAACTATACTAATATCCTCTTGAACACTCGTTAAGTATGTATTTTACCCCCATTTATTTACACAAGTATATACAATTCATGAGATGCAAAATAATATTAATGTAGTATCTGTATGTGTACTATTGACAAAAGAAAAATCCGAAATTATAATACACGTGAATGCGAAATCAACTTAAAGCTCTCAATTCAGATCTATTACCAAAACGTATAATGATAGACTTAAAAAAAAAAAAAAAACTGCGATTAATGAATGCTTTTTGAAGAAGTTTTCTAGTCGCAACTATTCGAGGGTATTTTCTTTTCACTTCTCACAACGTTTTTACGAAACGGTTCAGGACATTGGTCTTCAGATGCAGTAAAATAATGATACGAAACTCAGATAATAAATTAGTTTCAGATTACTTGGATTGGTGGATTAAACCGAAATAAACATCGTCACGAACCATTTTTTTTTTCAATTTCATTATATAGAATTGTTCCAATGCAGTAAATGATAGTCTCTTGAAAACTAATTAAGCTATGTATTTCAACCGTTCGCAGTAAGGAAATTCCGGAAAATTTCAGTATATTTTCATCCATTTTCACCCTGAGACACAAAAACCACACTCCATTCAAATGTTGATTTATATATATCTATCTGTTTATCTATATATATATATATATATATATATATATATAGATATATATATATATATATATAATATATGAGATAATATATGAGAGAGAGATCTGAATTTGTTATGCTGTAACTCTCGTATTTATGAACCGATTTGGACGTGACTTAGCATGTGTACAGTATGTACCAAGGTCTCGAACGAGTTCGTTTGGCAGCTTTATCCACCCAGGGCCGTGCGAAGAAGGGGCGAAGGGGGTCTTCGCCCCGTGCGCGGAAATTGAGGGGGCGCCAAATTTATACTACCATTCATGGTTTTATTTATTTATTTATTCATTTTTTGGTCATCGATCATTTTCTGGGGAATTTCTTTTTCTCTTTCCACCATTCTTTTTTTTCTGTCTCAAAATATCATGATCTCTCCAACAAATAAGTGCAATTTTCTCTTATGCTATTTAGTTGTTTGCAATTTCTGAATTAAAATTAAACCTTTTAAAGTTCCAACATAAACGCGAAATGTTTATTCAATAGAATTTATTTCTGTTTCTGTACTTTATCAGTTTTGTGTTACCTGCCACATAAAGAAGGGCCCTCCCCTTCTTTTTGTGGCAGGGGCGCCAAATTGAAACTTTGCCCCGGGCGCAGTTTTCTCTTCGCACGGTCCTGTCGGCACGGCACCCTCTTGTTTCAAAATGGCGGCCAATTAAAATTCTTAGAAATTTTAAAAATAAGAAAATGTACGAACAAATTAGAATTTGTTTTGTTGTTGTTGTTGTTTAAGTGTTCGAACATGGTATAATGATTCTGGATATTTTTTTTTGCCTTTTTCTTAAAAATTAACTGAGATAGCGCAGTTTGATATTCAAGAGTGGTTGACACTTTGACAAAATCTGACTCCATTTTGTTTCAAAATTGCGGACATTAAAAAAAAAATTGTATAAAAAAATCTAAATGCTGTACATAAAAATTAGAAAATGAAAAAGACTTTTCTTTTAAATGTTTGGCCTTAGTACAAGAATGCAGGAGCATTTTTTGTTTTGCCTTTACGTTAAAAATTGGGAGTGATATAGCAGTTTGAAATTCTAGGGTCATTTTGAAAAAATCTGAATTTTGTCATGCAATAGCACTTGCATTCATGAACTGATTAGGACGTGACTGAGCATGCGTACAAAAAAAAGGACATATTGAGATGTCGACCGTTGGCCAGCTGCATCCCCATCTTGTTTCTAAACGGTGGCCACTTAATTTTTATTTAATTTTTAACAATTCGAAAATGTGTAAAAAGAGTTTCCAAGGGTCTAAGGAGCCTGTACGTGTAAACACCCTGTAACGGGGATATAGCCGACTTATGTCATTTAAATTCAGAAATTACGAAAAACGGAAATGAATTTTCTATAATCGGGTTTCAACCATTTTATCTTCGTGTGTTTCAGTTAAATTAGGTGAATTTTTAAAAACGAGGAATGTGGAAGTTACCTTTCCCTACCGGTGCAGAACGGAAGGACTTTTTGAAGATATAATGTAGTGTGTGTAAAATAATTAATAATAATAATAAATAAATAATTATAAATATAAGTAAATAAATAAATATTAATTACGCGAAGTTTTCTTCCAAGTTCAATAAAGTGAGTGGGGTGTATTTTGCTTGAAAGAGTTCTTGGAAAGATTTTATTCTCTATAAAAAATATGCACGTTTCTTCAATATGATTAGTAATTAGAAACCTAACTATATGTGTTCTTTTTAAACGATGGAAAATGTTAGTAATAATAATAAATTTATAACAATACTTAAATTAAGTAAATGAGCAAAAAACAATAAATATAAGTTATAGAAATAAACTATTGTAATCTTAAATAAATAAGCCTTTAAAAAATAATAAAACTTCTATATTATTTGATTCCCATGTTTAAACATAATCAATATAGGTAAATCAGTGCCTAAATTTTGCTAAATTACCTATATATACAGGGAGCTTTTAAGGAAACTACAGTTGAAACTTTACTGACCATCTTGAAATCAGAAGAAATTTGTTTTAGAGAACAAATAGAGCTGTAAATTATTTTTATTGCATATAAAATAAATAAATAGAATATTAAAATTTGTACATTTTTCTGAACTTGTTTGTCAGTCAGAAACCGAAAAATATGCGCTTTTACATATGCAAATAGTTAACATGCCTATCTCATTAACATAGCTTAATAATATAGACGCTTGAATAACAATTACTCCAAATTCAGCATATTTACGAATGAAAATGACTTAAAGAATTTGTCAGACAGTAGTGAATTGAGATTGCTGAGGAAATTATAAAATTTTATCCCAATCCCTCCAAAACGTTTTTTTTTCCTGTAAATGCCATACATCTTGAATCATAATCGATTACTTCCATATGGCGATTTTCCTCCGCTGCCAAATCGGCTTGAAATACTATCTTTGACAATTATTTTTGGAAAGATACCTTACTTTGCCTTTATAGGATAATGGTAAACAATGTCCGATTAATTGGTATCTGAATAAGAATATCTGCAAATTGCACGCATTTATGAATGAAAATATCTTCGGAATATATGGGAAGTTGCGAGTTTGGATTTCAGAAAAAAATTAACGATGTGATCAACCCCCTTCCCCCTGATTTTAGGAAGTACTTGATTTCTTCTAAATGGAGGGCCAGATTTTCTCACATCATAATATTATTTGCAAAGTTCTCTAAATATTTGCAAAATTCATTATTCAAGAGATTTTAGTACCATGTCATAATTTAAAAAGTTTTTCTCAAAAATTTCGGGCTTATTAAACATTTTAATGACATGTTCAATAGAAATCCTATTTTAGCTGAAATACTGTTTTTCCTATACCCCAAGTTTGAAAATTTTTTGGTATGATAAATTTGGCGGTTTGCATAATAATTGGTACGCATATTTATGTTTAAAAAACAACAACATTATTTGGAATTTTACTATTTAAAAAAATTGTTCTATATGTTAGAATATTTGGAAAGTCCTGCACTATAGAATTTTAGAAACATTAAAATCTCTGTTTATTACACTTTTTGTAATTGATTCCTCAATTTTTACAGTTCAATTAATGGAAACGTTCGATTCCCTTAAAATCCAATTTATAATTTCAAAGCCAAATGTAATTTCTGTATATACTTTCATTGTTGCAATATTTTGTCTTAGAGATATTTTTTCTTTGCGATATTTGGTCCTCGTGAGATTTGGTCCTCTCGAGATTTGGTCCTCACGAGGTTTTGTACGCTAAGATATTTTTAACGAGATTTTGACCTTCAACCAATTTATACCTACTGTATAAAAACGAATAGACTAAGTATCATTTGCATTTGTGTAGGAATTCTTATTTATAATCCCACAGTTACTTAAATAGCTACTTGGCTTATAATTATGACATGATTATAGCTCTTCTATCTAAGTTTTAAACAGTTTTTATTGCTTACTAAACCAAATACTTCAATAATGACACTACTCAACAATATAATATATTTGTATACAACAGCATTCCACCTACAATTACACTTCTAATCCTTTATTATACATATATTTCGGATTATAGACCAGCATACTTGAGTACAAACTACGGCACAAAACCTATTTCTCGCTCTCTTTTTATCTATCAGGAGTGTTGCAATAATCTTACGATATCACGTATCTATTAATTAAATAATTTAGTTTGTCTTATTGTGACTATTGATGCATAGATGAGTATTATTTAATTTTTAATCCCACAAATTATATTATTGAAAATTAATACAGTATTTGATTTTTCAGAATTTTTTATCATTACTTAAAAAATAACCCTTAATTATCTATTTATCTTTACTGTAGGCCAACGGTTTCTTGGATTTTTCAAGTTTCTATAAGATAACAATTATGTAATTGGAGAATTCTAGGAATGAAGAGTTAATGATTTGACTGGAGAATTGTTAAATCCTCATTCCAATGCTTGCAAACTGTTGAGTTTATCGTCGTCTTTCATGTTACTTGGGTTGTTTTACATATTACGTATAGAAAAATATAGAGAAAGGAAATTCCCTCTGAGTAATTTTATAAATTAATTTAGATAAAAATATTACGCATTGCAACTAAAATTTAGTTACAGGAAAATTTTTCATAGCAGTTTTTTTTTCTAAATTAAATAACCCAAAATAACCCTATGCGAATGATCCGAATATTTTTTTTTTATATATAACTACAATTTCGGAGCAATTTTCTTATTTTGTCTTTTCATCTAAAGTTCTTCCTGCAGATAATCTATCTCACATTATGTCCGGATATATTAATTTCTGTCTAATCAAAGCTTCCTTCTTTCCTCTATGTCTCTAGTGTACTGAAGATTTATTTATATAAAAATGCATTTCTTTCATCAAAGAAAATGTCTTTCATTAATGATGAATACTCATGTTTTTTTACGTAAGCCAAAAAGCACCTTTGAATGGAACAGTAACTTATTTTTCTTACTATTGGAATAATATATAATATTTATACAGACTTGTTGTATAAATTGAAAATAACGCGATGTAAAGAGAGGAAAAATATTTTTTTTTTCAAAAGGCAATTTTAGCTTCAATAAAGTAAAATCTTTTTTGATTAAAGGCAACATAATACCTTTTTTTATAAGTACTATATATAATAACAGTCTCTTTTTTATTATTTTTTATTTTTTTTGTTTGCTGAAAACATACTCCAAAAGAATTATAAATTATTATGTTTAAAATACACCAACAGTTGGGTTATGGTATAAAAGGCTCTGATGCACACTATGATACATTTAAAAACATGTTATATGATTGAATTTTAAATGTGTCAGCTAACTTTTTAGGCTTATTATTTATAGTTCTTTTGAAACATAGTCTAATCTGAAAATGTTTATAATTTAATTATTAATTTTTTCGGTATTTTAAATTTTTGTAAAATCTTTCATTTTCACGATTAAAAAAATTATACTTCATCTTTGTGATACATTATAAAAGGATAAATTTACATAGAAAATATACGAACTGCGTAAATTTCATATATATCAGAAATAGATGTTAAACTTAATTTCAAGCAACGTATTTCAGACAAGCAACTATTTACATTTTCGTATAAATAAAAATTTCTTTTTTCAATAGAGCAAATCTTATTTTTAGGAAGCGCATGAGAATACCAATTTTTAAAGTTTGATAGAGAATAAGTAAATCTATATTTCTGTTAAAAATGGATTTCGAAAGATCTTTTAAGGTATTAAGTTTAAGATATTAATACCTCAAGCGGAACGTGCTATGAGACTTATTATACTTTATGTTACATTTAAACCGTTTTCTCCCAATTGGATTGTATATGTGTGACTAACACATCTATTTGCTAACAAAGCGTTATCTAATATTTTAGACTTATTATTTATCATCGCTTTCTGACAAGTAATATATTCTAAAAAAATTTATATAGTTTAATTTCTTAATTGCTTCCTTGCCGTTTAATTGCACAGCATTTTAAAATTTATACAAGAGTTTTCACTTTTAAGAAATACACACATCATTTTATAACATATTAAATATATATAAATTTCTAAAATAAAATAGTAAATAGCATGGTAATATTAAAACTACAAATGCATTTATTTCCTATAAGTCCGAAAAAGGTTTAAAATGTACTTTCAAGCTATGTATATCAGACACGAACTGATTTATATTTTGTGGAAATAAATATGTCTTGCTTCAACAAAACAAAAACCAATTTTCAGGAAACCCATGAGAGTACCATTTTTTTTTTTTAAACACGGTTTAAAATAACATGCTCTTATTCTAAAAGAAAAAAAAATCCTTCAAAAATATCTTTAATGTTTAGGGTTTAAAATATTATCCCCGCAGGCGGGATAAAACTTGTTACATTTTATGTTACATTTAAGCATTTTTTCCCAGGTGGATTATAAACGCGTAGTTAATACTTACGTCTGATATTTATAGCTTATTTGATGCATTTAACCAATTCTAAAAAAATGATATCTTAAATATTCGTTTTAAAAAGTGGTATTATTATTTGAATATAATTCTGAATAAAATCCCCTTTTAATAGTTAAAAAATCTATTGCTGCCCAATTAATCGATGTTTAGCCACGATCAATTTTGTAATCGATTGAATCGGTTCCAATTCGATTAAAATTTCCAAAATTCAATAAAAATTTTGTAATTAACAAACAAAGATAAAAATTAGAAATTGAATTCTGTCTACAAAGAAGGTTTTTCTTCAATATTTTCTATGCTGTCGGAATGAACATTTAATAAATATTTCACAAACGGAAACAATTTGTGAAAGCTACTGAGTTTGAAATACACAAAATGATAACCAAGCCAAACAAAAGAAACTATGTTTTGATTCTTTGCACAGCAATATCTGACAAGGAAGCCATTTTTGTTGAAACTGGGAACTAATATTGAGACTGGGAGCATTTTATAACCCTATAGGCCAAAGTTGGAGAGCTGATAAAATTTTCTTCAAAATTTGTATTCGTTGATTTTACAGCAGCACATTATTTTCAAAATGCAATTGTTGAGGCCACTTATAGGACTGTTAACATAGAAGGGTTTTTTTAAGTACTTTAAAATACAAATTAGAATAAGAATACTGTCGGATTCCTCTTCTTCGTCCACACAACTTCGAAGTATAATCCGGTCTTTTGATATGCTGCCACCACCGATATGAATACGTGATATCGGACACGTTACGTGATGTATATTAAAAAAAACCTAACTCTTTCAATTAAACTTAAACTAACACTTTATTTACAGTATTTACACTTAAACTCGGATGGAACTTATCCGGTTCAACATTAAATCAAAAAAATTACAGAAAACTACTTTCTGTGTACCGTTAGGCTACGTTAATTCACTCAGAACCGAGATTTCTATTAATCTCACACCCGCTATATCTCTTCCTTTCGAGAGATCTCCCTCCACACGTGTTTCAGAGCGCAATCTCTGACCGACCTTCCTCCTTCGCTCCTACGTTCCAAACTAATTTCACTCTCTCGTCATCCACCAGAGAACCCCCTCTCTCTACGGGGCTCGTGGCCTGTTCCAAAGGGTTCCTTGACAACACTTAATCCCCTCTTGCTGAGTCTGTCTTCCTAAAAAATGGGTGAAATATCTGTCTTATCTATGAAAGACAACATCCCAAAGGACATACTTCTTCCATTATATTCCAGTCGCTCCCCTTCCGGATTAAGATTTTTCTTAAGAAAGCCTTCAACAGTACACAACAGATACATATACAATAAGATAATCCCTTAAGAATAGCTTTTAACGTCTTGCAGCTGCCAGGGGAACCTGACAAGTACTATATTGAAATAAAAATAAATTCAATCAATGACCTACAGATTTCAATAATAAAAAAATACATAATTATAATTGCATTTTTGGAGGCGATAAATTGGCTTTATTCGTTACCGTAAAATGTTAAGCTGCAACCCTGGCCGAATGTTATAATCGTCTGCTGTGTGTCAATAGTAGTTTGGATTTGTAGCATCAAAATTTGGCGATTTAACTCCTTTTGGCATGAAATTAACGTTTAAAAATTCATTTCTTTAAAATTAAATGCATACAAAAATATATATAACGCGATTTTAGCAGACAGATTTATCGGTTCTCTAACTTTGGCCTACAGGGCTATAAAATGCGCCAAGTCTCAATGCTGGGTGCGAGCTTCAAAAAATTGGTTCCCTTGTAAGTAGAAACTTGCTAAACTTTGCTTCCTCGTGACACTAAACTAAAGTTACAAATATAGAAATCGCTGATTTATTAACTTTCTGCTGGTAAAAAATAAAAAGTACCAAATTTCCAGTTGTGCCATTATTAGCAAAAAGAATGTTATGCATGGCTGCAGTATCTGTACAAGTACTGGATGGACTGACTGATTTTAAAATTGAATAACTTCCAAACAGTGATTGATATTGAACAAAAAAAAATTGCAGGAGAGTAATGTATGATGTCAGGTTTTTTTTAATTATTTTTTTTTTTTTACAGCGATTCCTGATTTTATTTCGAATTATCAGCAATAGGTGGCGCTGAGAACAACAGGCATCCAATCCAGACAAAATCAGAAATCACCCAGCATTGATGGGAAGGAAGGAGGTTCAATACAGGGAGTGGGTCTCAGTCACCTATAAAATTTTATTCAGAATCGGGCCCTAAGAACAAGATTATATTAGCGAATGAGACCCACTTCATGTATTGAATCTCTTTCCTTCGCATCAATACTGGGTGATATTAGTTTTGGCCTGGATTATACTCCTTTCGCTTGCAGCGCTATCTATTGCTGGTAATTCGAACTAAAATCAGAAATCACAGTAAAAAACTGACATCTTACATTACTCTCCTGCAAGAATTTTTTAAATATCTGTCACCGTTTGGAAGTTATTGATTTTTAAAATCAGGCAGTCTATTTTAGGATACCCGGTATAAAGGGTATATTTAGTAGTGATGTATTTATTATAAATAAATTTTGTTCGAGCTTAGACCCGGAAAATGTAAATGTGGTTGTTATCTTTTGTAGGAATAGTTAAAATTGTATTGTGTATCTTTTATGTTGGCTATTCTGTTTTACTTGAAAAAAGATATGTAGGTGACTGTAATACTGATCTTTCATAATATATATGTAATCATCAGTTTAATATTTAAGCTAATTTGATGTAATATTCATAAGATTCTTATTTATATTTTTTGCATGATTTTTTACAAAGAACGAAGAGAACCAACACTAAATACTACGTAATCTAACAACCACATAATTAAATTATATGTATTTAATAAAATGAGACATGTATTTAATGAAATAAAAAGATTCTTTTACGGAAGGTCAGTAACCAAATGTTTTTTTTTTTACTTTTCAGAAAATAATTGTTATTTTTTTTTTCGAATTTAAAATATCTGTACATTTCCTATGACAAAAATATGTACCTTTATTTTTGGAAGGCTTAATTATTTAAATGAAAATTTTGTAAGGCTTTATTATTTAATTTAAAATATTGTAAAGTAAAATAAAATCCGATTAATCGATTAAAAATTTTCGTTTACCCTTTTTAAACGTTTAATCAATTTCATCTCCCCTCAAAAATTCATAAATTCATAAATCAAATTTAAATAAATATCGTATAGAAAATTGCTTATAACATTTTTACTAATTAAAAATATTACAAATTTATATAAAGCAATAGTATTCAGATTTTGACTACAAATTGTAAAGAGTTTTTATTACTCAATAGATTTTCGCATAAGATAAAAAATTATTATGTTTGATCATTTTTTTTAAAATTACATTCTCGTTTAATAAAAAGAGTAAAATCATTCAACTTATAGTAAAAAACAAAATATTTTCATTTGAAATTTTTAGGTTTAAGAACATTGCAATTCAGGTCACGACATTCTTACATTTCAAACAAATTAGATTTCTTTTGAATTATAGGAGATGTGGTTTTAAAAATTGAAAAACAGTTTGATGATGTATTCCAACTAGTTTCAATCTCACAGACAAACAGATCATAGATAATTTAGAGCTATTGAACTAAAAAGAAGTTTTCTTCGATCATATTATGTTTTACAAGATGAAAAATATTCTATGTGCATTTTTTTAAAACATATTTTCCGTTCTATTCAAACTCATATGTAATACAATGATTACATATTTAAATATTTTAGATGAAAATGTCTGTTCAAAATATCGCTATTTCAATTTCATGTTTTGAAACGGAGTCTATAAACTAGTTTATAGAATTCTAATAAACTGACATAAATGTATAAAAATCTTCGCTTTTAAGAAATTTTAATGTATGTTACGGTCAATATGATTAATCCGGTCATTATTAATAATAACTGGTTATTACTAATATTCGACATATAAGTCAAATTTTTTTCAGTATGGAATTTGCTGCTATCGTCAGTTTTGTGTAGTCTACTTTTCGGGGCTCCAAAAAAAAAAAAAAAAAAAAAAAAAAAAAAAACAGTTGAAATTTTTATCGCTATACATCGCTTTTGTTTATCACATAATTTCAATTTTTACAACATTGAACAGGAAGAAAATACTTTTGAATGAAATTTGTTTGAAAACTTTAGTTCAAGGGACTTTCTCATATTTTAATTAATTTTCAATGATGATTTTTTTCCAATCTATCTCATAAATAAGCATTTGTTTACTACGCAATAATGCAAAGTACCTAGTGGCAGATTTACCACAGTTAACTGCTTTCAGTTAATATCAGTTTTGTCTAGTTAAACTAGCAAACTGTAGTTAGAAAGAAATACTGTATTAAAAAAGAAATACTATATTAAAATACTAGAAAAACTTGATAAAAAATCTATATTGATTAAAAGAAATTCAGACAAATCTTCATACGTTTTTATTGCAATTATAGTTGAACTCCGCTAATCCGAACCACCCAAATCCAAAAGTTTGGATAATCCTGACTGAAATATATATTTAGCAAAATAAAATTAAAGGGATATTGGTAAAGAAAGAAAATATACTTTTTAGTATACGTATTATTGTATTATCTCGTAAAAAAACAAGAGTCAGAAACATTGCTAACATATTGAAACTTTTTATTGGACTTATTAATACATATGTTTAATGATTATCTGAATTGAAGGTGTGTCTTATATTCCCATTACTAAGTGATGTGAATCTTCATGATAAAGTAATATTTCGCCAACGTCTTATGCATAGGACGTTACTTGGAATTTTGTCTGGAGATTCCTCTACATAGCAAAGTGAAGTTATAGTGCATTATCAGCATCTGAACTTGATACATAAAATCTATTTGCCAGAGAATTTCTTCAAGATCTCAATCATTTTGAAGAATGCGAAGCGGAAGTTGCTCTTTTTTCTGTTGCTTGAATATGCTTCTGTTGCTTGGATCTTGAAATGTCTACTCAAAAATTTCAATCTCCTTTGGATTATCTTTTTATTTTTCTGTTCATATCGCAATTTCGTGTAATACGAAAAGGTTACGGTCTCTTTTTAGTTCGGATTATCGCGGAATCATACGCAGTATACATTTAATCGTTAGAAGACTTTAATATTAATGTACTAAAATTGTTTACACAATTTTTTTTTTTTTTTTGCTATAATGTGTACAAATTTACCAAATATTCTTCAAAGTAGGATGTCAAACTCGTCATTTTTAGACAACGCATATAGATTATTATATTGTTTCCATTAAACTCAAAATTTTATAAAAAGTAGCTTTTGGAATATAAAAAATATTTTATGACATTCTCGATAACTCTCATGAAATATATGATGGAATGTGAAAAATTTATTGCATTAATGTTTTGTTATACATAAAGGTAATCGAAAATCATCATTCATGCTTTAAATTATAATTTCTTGATTTTTAATATTTTAAATGCATTAAAAAGTGTAACTTTTTAAATATTAACCTCTTAACCGCTGTGCCATTACGCAGTACTTGTTATAAGAGCTCGTTAAAGCTTTAGGGTACGCATATATTTTCAATTACTCGCTTAATATAATAACCTAAATTGTTCAATTAAAAAAGGTCAAACATTACTTTTCGTAAATAGTGGTATTTTACTCACGTTTTCGTCCCTCATTAGTTTATTATGTTAAAAAAGAATAAAAAAACATATAAAGGGCTAAGACAGGATTCAAGGCAATTTCTTCTATTTACCCAATTTGTTAATCGACAACAGTTAATCACTGATTTGTTTTTATGCGTTACTTTTATTAGTCAAAAACGTTGTACGTAAAACTTAAAATCTTTAAAAAGACACTTTTAAAAAATTTCAGTATACTTTTTGAATACTTCATATGATAATATGATATTCATTTTATTGGTATTTAACTTTATTCAGGATACTATTTTAAATCATTAATTATCGGAATTTATGTTTTACTGAAATATGTCTTGATGAAGTATTTAATTTCTGAAACGTTGTTTATAAAAAGCTATCATTTAAAAAAAAATGGCAGAATTGTATTTCGTTATTTATTACGTTTGAATTTAGATTTACTTTCAAAATTACAACATAATTAGAACTAATAATAAATAATAAGATGACAGCCAGTAAAGAATAACAGTAAAAATATCTCTATAATTCAATAGTCCCGTAGGCAGCGTCACATTTTTGTAACCAATTTTAGCGCAGACAATTTTAGTATATACGGTAAATTAGACTTTATAGATAACGAAACTGCCAGTCAGATGACCCACCAGCGGGGGGGTGTTGCGATAGTAACATCGCACAGCTCACTGCAATGTTACTGCTGATGCCCTCGAGTCCGAGTAACCTCAGTAATCGGATTGCTATTCATTTTACATGATGTTGCCATGGCATCAATCTCCACTGGAACGTCATCTGAGTAGCAGTTTCTTAATCTGTATCATCTAATCCATACTATATAGTAAAATCATTGGCACTAAAGATTGGTTGCAAAAATATGACGCAGCCTCCCGGACTAAAATTCTAAATAAAAGATAAAATGATGAATAATATTCCACTTCCTTAACGTATTTTAGACCTACTGAAGTAAATCACATCCTAAATTGTAGTATCTTCTTTTGAAATGTAATAATGTACAATATAAGATTCGAGGGCATCAGTAGGCATCAGCAGTAACAATGCAGTGAGCTGTGCGATGTTTCAATTGCAATACCTTCCGCTGGTTCGCCATCTGACTGGCAGTTTAGTTATCTTCAATGCCTATTATAAATGTTACAATATAAGCATTGGATTTAAATATCAGTTACCATATTTATTATTAATGAGTCGTTCTTTTCTGAATTTTTCTAAACAATGCTAAAACAAATTTACCGATTACATATTTTTCTAAAATATCGTTATTTCTTTACATCAAAATGATTAACTAATTTTATTTTGTTTCGACAAAGTATATAGTATTATGTTCCAATACGTTTCTAAAGCTAAGGGTATCATATCTAATTTACACATTGAAATAAATAAAAAATATATAGAAAACTGTTTTTAATTAAATGTATAGCTTAAACAGCCTGAATAGCTATGTATTTTTGTTACTTATTAGCGAGCTTAATATTTCAAAGCTGCTTTCAGCTGCACCAGCTTCCAAATACTTAATGATAACATCAAAAACTTTCAGAATTAACTTAATTTACCTTACTATATGCCTATTTAATATGATATATTGATGTTCTTTAAACAGTCTGGTAACATTGATGAATATATGATAATTAGAATCGATTGAATGCTAAAGAAGACATATTTAGCTATTTTCAGATTTTGATCCTTGTTCAAGTTTATCGATTTTAAACAATATGAATCCAATATTTATTCATTTGCTTTCTTGAAAGTAGTAGGTACAATGTAGATTTAAGGCTATAAGTTTCAGGTTATAGTGGAAATGAGATTTTAAAGTCAGGCAGATATTCATTCCCACTAGTATAACATCAATGTAGCAATTTAGCAAATTCAATAGAAACCTTCTCTTTGTATATGTATTTTAGCAAAAGGTTTTAACTGGTCCATTGATTAATATACAGGGTATCCTAGATTATCTTTGTCCAACAGCGAATTTGTAAATTGGTAATTTTAAAGATATATTTTCATTTGCAAACAAAGTTTCAAAAGTTGCTCTTCACCATCTTATACGCCATTTTTATAAAATATGTATTTTTGTAAAAATTAAGAAAATAAAAATTTTAAACAGTGTCTCGCTCCTACAAGTTATATTTAGAAAAACGTACTCCATTCTTTACCTAGTAAAACAAAAAAATATTAAAATTATAAGAAAAACTTACCCAGTTATGATACTTAAAATTTATATTAATGTTATGTGTTTTTCGGTATTTAAAACACGTATTTTCACTGTTAGTGCTGGACAATCTTTCAAATTTATTTTATAAAAATAACTTTATTGCAATAAATAGCTTTCAATATGATGTACAACATTTCAAACATTATTATAATTGGAAATATAACTCTAAATCTAACGGTTTAGGAACTAACTATTTGTAACCGATATGAAAGAACATCCTGCATAAATTACTTAATTAACGTTTTCAAAAATTCCTACAATTTAATTTAATATGAATGTTGATAATTTCGTAACATAAAATAAAACCTGTGAAAATGGTATCTGTCTGTAACGTAAACACACCTTTAACGGAAAGAAATTATGGAACCGACGAAAAGAATACAATAGACGGTGAATCTGCTAAGTCGGAAAAATCGGATTTTAATCCGTTTCCTTGCGATACTGTTTTAGCAGAGATTACTTTATTAAATTTTAATGTAACTTGAAGATAATCAACGAAATTAGGAGATATCATATTATATTTATACTTTATTGTGCTCAAAAAGAAATTTATTTTATTTAAATGATTTATCGAATTAAAAAAAAAAGATTATTTAAATATAGAATTCAACCACTTTCGTCGTTACAATTATCGCAGAATAATATTTCACTATATTTCCAGTACTGTATAGCTTTCGTGAGAAATTGCTTACAACGTATTTTAAATATGTTACAATAGTTCAAATACAATGAAATGGACATGTTTTATTGACGTACATCGTAACAACCTTTCGACCGAATATGGAGTGAGTAGTATTTATCTTTTATTTACAGGGTCACACAAAATAGTAATGTCCCTGAGCGATAACTGTCGGAATTGTGACATAAACTTAATTAAATTTTGGTATTTTATACGGTATGTATAAAGTCTAAAGATCATCTACAGGACAACACAAAAGAATTTGTAATTATTACCGTCTATGGAAGAGAATTGCCTAAAATATGTTTTTAACTATGTCGTGTATTTTCTAGCAGAAACATATTTTATAGATCTTTGCAGCATTTTATATACACTTTTTAGAAATGTATATTATTTTGATATACGGAGAGATGTTTGTAGAATATAAATAAATTCATATAAAAGACTGTGCAAAGAAATTGGATATAAGGCCACCTATGGAGGGTGATTTGTCGAACGTGTGCTTTTAGTTTTGTAGTATGTTTCTTTATATTAGTAGTATGCTTTCTTTTAATATTACAGTTGCTTAAATATTCACTTAGATTATAACTATAAATGAATAAATCTCTTCACTTTTCCTTTTTATACAACATTTATTACTTATTCAAACAAAGAATATGATGATGATCACAAAGAATATGATTATCACAACGCTTCATACATATCAATAACACCTTCGTAACCAATAAAACACCTTTGTAACACAATAAAACACCTTCGTAAACATAAATACTCGAATTCACCTAGAATTCTTATTAAGATCCTTTATTTGATATATATCGGATTTTCAACCTTCATGTTGAGGTACAAACTATGAAACAAAGCATTTCTTTTGCATTCTTTTTTAAATTTACCTCTCGTTCGCCTCTTAATAATATTGCGAATTTTCCACGATCTAGTTGTTATACTTTTTCTTTCCATATGATATTCTCTATATCTATTATATTAATTGAAGATTAGATCTGTATCTGTTAATTGAACCCTTGATTCTGTTATCTTGTATTGTTGAGGATATTAATTTCCAGATGAGGATTATTTACAATCCCACAGTTATGTTATGCGTTATATAGTTGAATTATATTTTAATACATGTGAGTGGTATGTATAAAATGCTACAACTATGTCAAGGTTTGTCAAAATTCGCAAACAGGGCTGTACAAAAGAGTCGATTATTGTCTATGGACTGAAATTGATGAAACACAATTTTCAACAGCATTTGCGTTTCAAATGAATTAAATATTAGCATACTGTACAATGTGCATAAAAAAATATAATTCATGTACAGAACTGTCAAAAGAATTAAAAAACTTTACTAACAGCGGTCAGGAATTGCTGAAATTGGGTTCTCAAATACGTTATGGATTTTTATTTTTTACCGTATCAAAAGGTGAAATCCCCTTTCCATAGTCTAGAACAGTCGGAAAATATTCATAATCAATGCGTGACGCATAGTTTTTCTTTCTTTTTTAGTATATGTTCAAATTATTTAGTAAACTGAATATTTTCAAATTAATAATGACAAGTGTTTGTCAGTCGTTTCTTGTGTGATATCCGTAATAAAGGCATTTTTAATTTCAATAGCATGTAAAGTGTTTTATTTCAATATGCAACACTTTAATATATTTAAATATACAATTCTAGCAACAGAACAGGAGCAAACGCTTTTGTCATGAATTCTAATGAAGTTGACTAACCGCTTTCATCAAGGTGTATGTAAATAATATGAATTTTAAATCAGTTCTCTGCAATAATATTTTATATCTATATTTTAAAGATTATTATAGGCCTTATTATTCACATTTTCATTTTTTGGACACTTTTATACATATGTCCATGTAAAGCTAATCAATGCATATTGACTCTCTATAAAATTCCAAAAACAATTATTCTCAAACGTATTTAACAATAATTTCATTTACTAACTTAAAATACTTAAGATAAAGGTTGAAATTAGGATTCCTGTATTTTGTTTTCATTGATTCTCTGTATTTTTATTTTTATATCTATATTTTTAAGCTTATTCTGGGCCTTATTATTTGCATCTTCATAATTTGGTTTTTGACATGCTTTATGCATATATCCATTAAAATCTATACAATGCATATTGATTCTCTATAAAATACCAAGCCCAATTATTCTCAAACGTATTTAAGGGAAATTTCATTTACTAACTTAAAATACTTTGATAAATGTTGAAATTAGAATTCCTGTTTTTTTTTAAATATTTTCATTGATTCTTTGTTTTTTTATTTTTATGTATGCATTATTCACATTTTCGTAAATTAATTTTGCGACTCCTTTTAAGCTTATATTAAGATTATATACAAAGCTAATCAATGCATATTGATGCCCTATAAAATACAAAACTCGATTATTCTCAAGCGCTGTTTAACAATAATTTTCTTTACACTAACTTTGATAAAGATTGAAAATATTCGCTCTGATTGTCTATAATAAAAAATAAAACAGTATTCTCCCAATAACAAATAATAAAAAATTCTGTATTATATTTCAAAAAATAGTTTGATAATTTTGGTAGATGCTCCAATAAGATGAAGAATGGCATCTGATTAGAATAACTCTTTTGCATACAAATTAATACTTTACCTTTTCTTTAACTATGAGAAAAAAGGAATTATTTCTATTTTCGAAAGTATTTCTCAGAATTTCTAACTTATTTTACCTTCAAAAAATGTATAATATTTTCCTATGCTACTTTTGTAGATTGCAAAAAAAAAAAGAAACACTTTGTTCAATTCTTCTGTGTTCAATACACTGTCTTCCTTTAGTGTTCAATCAGATAAAGTGCATGTAAAACTATATTCAAGATAACTTTTTTAAATTGATAAGATTTTGTAAGGCCGCATATGTAGAAAGTTTTAAATTATACAATTGTTTTTGTTTATTTAAATCTTCCAAACACCGAGTAAATATATGTTTATATTTCTCAAATTTTCATATATTTTGTCTTGCAAAAAATAGAAATGATTGTTGTATATTTAACCCCTTCGGGACCGGCGGCTTTTACACAAATTTTATTCGGTTGGCACCAGTTTTTTTTTAAAAAAAGCTACCTTAATTAAGTTATCCCAAAAATGCTCTAGTTAGAGAAAGCAAATATTACTTTTATTTTTTACTGGTGTCAAAAACAAATTCTGTATGCTCTTTTTGAGGGTGCATATATGCACCCATGGTCCCGAATGGATTAACAAATATATATATATAGAGAGAGAGAGGGTGGGGGAAGAAATGTGTAATACTAAATAAATCATGACGTATAGTTATTATAAACACAATTTTTATAGCAATTTCAATAAACTAATTTTAAAAATGTATTTATGGAGAAGTTAGATAAAATTCTGAATATAAAAATAGCATTTTTGAAGTTGTGTTTTCATTTTTTCCATACGTACCATTAAAGGGATGACTAATAATTGAAAGTGTTTTGTTAGTTAAACTAACTATTTAAGAATAAAAGAAAATTTTACATTAAAAATAATTTTTTTCTTAAAATAAATTATGCATTTTGGATTTACTTTTGTAGTTTAAAGACTATTTTTAACTTCGTAAACTTATATTATCAACGGAAGCGGATATTCATGATCCTCTTTATAAATTTGAATGTTTCCTCTTAATCCTTTCTTTGTACTGCAAAAAAAAAAAAAATATTTACTCATATATTAGAATACATCGTTTCAAGCCTTTAAATAAAATAAATAATAGTGAAAACATAAAAATAAAAAATATATATTGTCAAAAGAGAGATTGAACTGAAACAAATACAAATTTACGCATTTCTTATAAGTACTGTAAAATTTGTAATACAAAATTGTAAAATATATGAACTGTCCTTTGTGAAAAATCTATTTTTAAATGTCTTCAGCCTTTATAATGTCACAAGAGTTTCGATTATTTTTAGCAAGACTAACGTGAAATGTCTCAAGTGAGAAATTAAACTGTGAAAAAGTTAATTCAATATCCCCGTCCACTGGTGAATCTACATAAAATTTATATAAACTGTATTATTAGAAGATAGAAACAATCAATAAATTATTTTTTCAAGCTCTCTAAGGAAATAACACTGATTTTGATTATGTTGCGAATATGTGCAACATGGTGATACAAAGGGTTAAAGCTGATTTTAACACACATTTCCATGTAAAAGCATTGTATTCATGAACTACCGTGTAAGAATAAGATTTGGTTGGTATAATTATATCATATCAATTATCCGAATCCACTTAACTATACTAGATTATGTAACTATTCTTAACAAAAATGACAAATTTAGGTTATTTAATTTAGAAAAAAAAACTGCTATGAAAATTTTACGCAATAATTAAACTTTAATTGCAAAGCGTAATGTTTTATCTAATAGTTAAATGAATTTATAAAAGTACCCAGAGTGAATTTTCTTTTTCTGTATATTTCTATACATAATATGTAAAACAACCCAAGTAACATGAAAGACGACTATAAACTCAACAGTTTGTAAGCATTGGAATGAGGATTTAACAGTTCTCCTGTCAAATCATTATCTCTTTATTCGTAGAATTGTACCAATTACATAATTGTTATGTTATAGAAACTTGAAAAATACAAGAGGTAGCTTAATTTATATGATTAGAAACATTTTTAATGAATAATAACTTTTTAAATAATGAATTGGTATCTTTTGCAAAATATTTTTATGCAGTGTTAAAATATTCTTTATTATAAAGTGAAAGTTTTTAAAATGTGAATCAGAAAGTTTATATTATTTTAATCTTTAATTAATTGATATATTTAAAACGGTATTCAGACATAAAAGCAAATAAAACTAGACTTCAATACACACCGTTATAAATAAGGGAGCATATTTTAAATAAGTATGCAGTATATTTTTATCTCAATATTTAAACACAAAATTTGCGTATTTTAAGATATTTTATGAGAAGATCATTTGCATCTATTTACATTTCTCTCTTAACAAAAAGAACTATTATTTAATGTAAAAATTCCATGTGCAAGGGCAATTTGTTAGTAACGTTTATTTATGAGTTATGGGAAGTAATTGTCTTATGAATTTCGTTAAGCTATTTAACGAATAATCAGTTTAATAGTAATATTGAACAGACACGGATTTACTTGATAATTTGAATATTCCAATATGTGTGTATTCGTTCTTTCACTTTTTATGCTGAGTAATAATTAAAAATATATATTTAAACACCAAACGTGTATTGCTTATCATTTAAAAAAAAAACAGCATTATATCAGTCTTAAGTAAGCTAAGCTATCATTTTTCACTATAAATGATTTCGTTTCCTTCAAACTTAGTTTATGTAACTAAAAGTAAACATCGCCTTCAGACATTTATAATCTGGTCTCTTGAGTTTGAGTGTCATCAGTGCCGTATTACTATAACAACAGCTATAATCTCGACAGAGATTATGAACGCTGTTGCAGCAGATTACTTATCTAAGAAGAAGAGCCTAAAGCTATTTTCCTTTAGTATACTATGTCATAATTCAAATTTATTTATTAAATTTCTAAACTTTGTGAAAGTTAATTATTTTTGTTTACTACATATATACTTTGTAAATTGGTAAAACATTGAATATCTCAAATCCAAATGTCTTATAAAATTTTTATTCTTATTATCTTATTTTCTAAAGAATTTCAAAATTCTTTTTCTCGAGTAAAAGAAGATACTATTTATTATTGAAACTTCTGTAATAGAAAAGTAACATTCGTTAAGTCTTGACCAAGAATTGAGATTTTCGTTAGATACTTGCATGAAATACTGACTCAACATTGTGATGTTTATATTTTACCAATAATGCGCTAGTGTAAACATGAAATTCACGCCAACTTAAAGCCATAATTTCTGCAATACTAATATTTTATTTGAAATATTTCTAGAATAAAGCCAACATTCTTGCAGTATTGGCATTTCATTGTAATACTCCCTGCATAAAACCAATATTGACATTATATAGGAAATAGTTACAATGAATGAAATATTAGCGTAAATTTGGGCGAATATTGATTTTTTACTATGGACATCATCATATTAAAATATCTATTAAAATTTAATTTACAATATGTAGAATTGGAGTAATTTAGGAATGTGTTCCCATGATCTCTTTATCTAATGCTTTCAACAAAATTTGTTAAAGGTTCATATATATATTGTGTGTTTAGTGTTGATATCATAGAAACTCGTAAGTTCGTGAATATACCAGAAAATTAAAACCATTCAAAATGTCTTATTCCTAAAGGTTTTCAGAATTTTTCAATTTAAGAGAGAGGATCTTTGTTAAGCATCGGCTGAACTAGCCATATTAAAGGCTATATATAGGAGCTAAACTAGTCATATTACCAGGGGTGATACATTAAGGAAGGATATTTGAATAGAAAATGACCCAAATTATTGCTCTTGTACGAGGAAAACTCTGAAAAACTTGCGCAGCTACCCCGCCTAGACAATGTTGGTTTTGAACCCGTGAGCATCGGCCCAAGTCCCCACTTTCGCAGCCAGCTGGCTAAGTACTTGATTGAGAGGGCCAATTTTTCATTACAGAGATATAACATTGCAGTTTTAAATCTTTCAAATATATCTCACTGAAATATCAGGCGAAACCAAGGCTGAAATTCACTAAACAAATTGACCCTTTGGTGAACAAAGTAGCTTTGTTTAGTGCACTCTTCCTCTATCAACAGGTTCAAGTGATCATACGAACTGGCATTTTTCCAGCTGAGTGAAAAAGTGTTCACACCGTAAATTGAACCCAAAACCTTTGGCTTAAATTGCCAAAGCTCTGCCTATTTAGCTACCTGCACCGACAATCGTCTGAAGCAATATAACTTTTTCTCTCGGATGGAAAAATGTCAATTTGTATATCTTTACCAATCAGAATGATTGATTAAAAAAATAATAATAACGTACAAGTGGACCTAGTTCATAGAGGATCGTCTAAAAGTTAATAGTTTAGAAGTTAAAATTTTGACTTCGTCTTTACTTTTCCTTTCTGATTTAGTGTCTGGACATTTTGAGGTTTTTACTATATAGAGATACGCAGTTGAACAGTAAAATCGATATATTCATTTTCAAAATCAAAATTCAGTTTTTGCACACTCAGTAATCTGCAATGTAAAGGTTGATCGTTATATACTTATGCGGAATAAGTGAGTTACAGAACATTGTTCTCCGAAACGTGATTAAATAAATGACACATTATGATAGCTGCAGTAAGATATTTTATATTTAAATGTCTGAAATATGGCCGTTGTGTCACAATCACTGGTCGTTAATTTTTAATATAAAATTTTAAATTTTAGTTAAAACATACATGACTACCTGATAAACTTCTCTAAATCTGAAAGTAAATTAATTAATATAACAAAGTTAAAGTTTTTAAATCATCTAGTAATGTTTGAGCCACCCTTTATTATATAAACCTCGATAATTTTACATGAGAGATGACATAGGGGTTCCTTGACATGTAACTAATACATATTTTGCATATTTTTCTTTATCCAAACTGATCTTGCAATTGATTATTTCTATAACTTTGCTCTTAGATTCAAAATACGTGTTCTAATTTTCTTTTTCTCTTATCAGTTGTATTATCAATATATATTATTTGGTGCTCAAAGCTTCAGATTTTTGCTATTAGTATGCTTTATCGTTCAGCTCGTATCGTAAATTTCGTCTTCTCCTTACATACATTCTTAGCATTTCTTTGAATTAATTATAGCATGAAATTTTTGACTGTAACTAACTTCTGACAGTTTGATATACTGACTGTAAGCGAAAATCAAATAATCACAATATACCACATCTTCAACCAAATACATTTTTGTTTACGTCGAAAATTCGCTTCTACTTCTTTAATACCTTATCTGAATAATAAGAAATTAACCTAGCACTTTTTATTTTCCATGCAATTACTTATAAGTAAACATGTTCATTAATAATACAAAATTCAAGATGTTTTTTAAAAGTAATAATAAACCTAAATCAAAAATATAAATTAAAAATTAAAAAATAAAGTATGACTTTCAAATTATTAAAATACTTTACTTTTTATCTAATTTATCTTACGAATATTAAAACCTAAAAATTAAGAAAATATTTTTTTAAAAAATCGATATTTTCTTAACCCGTTAAGTTTTTTTTAATGCCATACATTAAAAATAGAAACAAAACACCACTTTTTCCATCCTAAAATACTTGCATTATATAGTCGAAAAATGTCTGCCAATTAATAAAGCAGTTAAATAATTACAGTTAAAAATTAGTGGTATCCAAAGCTTTTAGTAATGAAGCGAGTAAACTCTTCTCTATCATATAGTTTAATAGTCATAGTTAACCCCTAATAGTTTTGCTCAAATGGGCGTCCAGGCAAAAATGTTAAGAGTTCACTCCCATCACACGAAAACACACGCTCGCTAATTTTAATCCTATGGGCTATGGGGTATTATTTTTCTAATATCTCGTTTGTATTTCAATATTTTTAAACGATTTTTTCGCCTAGTTTAGAAAGTAAAAATATCTTCGTAAAAAAAAAAAAAAAAATCTGTAAAGAAAATCGAAAAAGTAATAAACGGCGGAAATAGAGATTGATCTCTGCTCTCCAATGCGAAAAAAAATCGTTAAAAAATATTAAAATGCAAACGAATTACATACTTCGAAAGTGAAATTATCTTCGTAAAAAAATCCGTAAAGAAAATCAAAAAAGTAATCAACGGTGGAAATACAGAATGATCTCTGCTAATAAAAAAAAGAACTTTTTAAAAATATTGAAATACAAACGAGATATTAGAAAAATAATGCCCCATAGGATTAACATTAGCGAGAGTGTGTTTTCGTGTGAGGGGAGAGGACCCTTAAGGGGTAAATCTATGATTATTAAATCCTATGATATCCACTTACGTTAGTTTAAATTTGTAATCCTAGCTTGAGAGATCCTTTTGCAATCTCTTGTCTTTCAGTACATCGCTAAGTAATTTTATATTAATCCAACTATTAATACGTTAAAATATATTTTTTTTACATTAAAAATCAAAATACAATTATTATTATAATTTTTTCCACTGGCGAACGATTAAATGTTGTCACAATATCTAAAATTACAATCACACAGTACTTGAACTAAGTATCATTTACTATTTTTAGATCATTAGTAAAATATTACAAACAAACATTTCATAATAAGAAGCTATCTATTTCGCAACATAGCCAATAAACTTTATATTTTAAAAGCTTCATTTACGCGTCCATGTATATCTCTAATAACTCCGATGGAAGAGATTAAAATATGTTTAATGAACGATAAAATCAGGGTATACTTCTGATCTCCGAAACATTTACTCGGTCATTAAGTTAAGAATGTCAAATTTCATAAGAATGTCAAAATCAAAAAATTAACTTTCAAAACTTAAACATTACATAATATAGGTAATTTAAACATTCATTTAAAAACGGAAGAAGAAATTATTATTAATTGAGTTTCTCCCAGATTAAAAAAGTGTTTACCTTTTAGTAATAATCTGCGCTATACATAGCATTAAATTTAACTGGCTTTTCTCTGTTGATATCTATCTTGTAGTAATGATATAGAATAGAACTAAGTCTCATGATCACGCAATTTTAACTTCCTAATTATTTACATTACGTTTAAATCTTCAAAGCGATTTAAAACCTTTGATGTACATTTTTCTAAAAACTTTATCCGTACGTATTTAATGATTGGGAAAGTGTTTAAGACATCAGAGACTTTCCGAGAATCTATCATTCATTAAACATGTTTTATTCGGGTTATTAAAAATGCTCAGAAAGAGTTTCTGTGTAAATAACATTTGCAAATGCTATGTTTAATGGCCATTTGACGATACATATATTTGTCAATTACTAACTTATATTTACTTACGTTCATGTTTTCTCGATGCTTCATTACAAGCTTATCAAAAACACCTTTATTTAATGCTAATAAAAGGGTCTAAAACGCAAGGTTAGTTATTTTAAAATTACTCAAGGCACGAATGATTGACACGAATGATTTGTTTTATGTTTCAGTCTAGAAATTTGAACTATCAAGATTCCTATATGTAACTATTTAACTGTTATATAAATAAAAGTAATAATGAATACAAGTGGGGAATTTTACCCATATAAAAATGAAAAAAATGCGTGTGTAATGCCAGAAAGCACTTAAAATTCATATAAGTTTGAAGTAACATTTCTCGTTACGTTTTGAGGGGGGAGGGGGGGGTAATTATTTACATTACGTTAAAATCTTCAAAACGATTTAAAACCTTTGATGTACATTTTTCTAAAAACTTCATCCGTACGTATTTAATGATTGGGAAAGTGTTTAAGAGATCAGAGACTTTCCAACAATCTGTCATTCCTTAAACATGTTTTATTCGGGTTATTAAAAATGCTCAGAAAGAGTCTCTGTGTAAATAACATTTGCAAATGCTATGTTTAATGGCCATTTAACGATACATACGTTGTCAATTACTGACTTATATTTACTTATGTTCATGATGTTCGATGCTTCATTACAAGCTTATCAAAAACACGTTTATTTAATGCTAATAAAATGGTCTAAAACGCAAGGTTAGTTATTTTAAAATTACTCAAGGCACGAATGATTGACACGAATGATTTGTTTTATGTTTCAGTCTAGAAATTTGTACTATCAAGATTCCTATATGTAACTATTTAACTGTTATATAAATAAAAGTAATAATAAATACAAGTGAGTAATTTTACCCAGATAAAATATGACAAAATGCGTGTATAATGCCAGAAAGCACTGACAATTCATATAAGTTTGAAGTCACATTTCTCGTTACGTTTTAGGGGTACAAAAGGGATTTTTTAAAGTTTTACTTGATAAAGTATAGATAAAGGTTTTCTATATATAACTTATAGGACGAATAAAAATTTAAATATCGTAACTATTTAAAAAATAACAATATATTTTTTTTTAATTTCTAAAAATGTTTGCTATTTTTTTTTAGATTTTTTTTTTACCATTGGAATTATCTTTTGAAATGCAAATGGAATTTCTTGAGGGTTTAGCACATAATTGGCTTCTAAATTCATTATGATGAATCTTTATTTATTCATCAGGGGCTATTCCTTGAATTCATCACTGTTAGTGCTGACAGCCTAATTTCTTTTTAGAAATCTAATGTTAACAGTGTTACTAAGATCTCAAGTTTCGTTATATATAAACTAACTGTGCATCATTTATTTGCATATTATATGAAAGTAATTTGTAAATTCTAAAACAATCATTAGATAATTTAAAAAATTATCTACGGAACTTCACCCAGTTGCTAAAATGTAAGACCTCTGTGACCGATTGGCGAGACTCGCAGTTTTTTCACGATTTTTGCCAAACCATTAACGGAATTCTTCACTCTGTTTTACCTTCATTATTTACGTAATTGGTACACTAACGGAAATGTACACAAGATGACAAATTTGAAGGGGGGTTTTTAGAACTATTCCAGAAATTTCGCAATCCCACGATATGGTACGTACCCTGGTTTTAGTCATCCTATACACATACCTAGGTAATTTTACACCTGGGATGACACTAGGACTCCTATACGTGTTATTCATAAATGTTTTATAAATTTTGTTATTTCCAATTTGATATTATGAAAAAAAACTTTGTTGCTATTACTTGCTCTTAGGTGCAAAATACATCTAGTGATATCCATTTTTTCTGAATTAGTTGTGTTATCAATATCTATTATTTTATGCTTTATCAAACCCAGGTTCATTTGCAGCGATTTTTGTTTAAAAATATAAAATCAGAAAAATTCGAAGTTCATTTTGAAAAATCAACAGCACTGTAAATAAAGACAAATGTTTCTTAATTTACAAAAATATAATATAACCACGATCGAAAATATAAAATAACTTCTTCCGAGCTACCCATGATTTCGAAAAGCATTCTTTATCATTGAAAACCTCAGAAACCAATACATTTTCATGATTTAAACATTCATTTATAAAAACAAAGTATCTTTTCCTTCCAGCGATATTCGGAAACATTTCCGAGTAGTTTTTATAGTGTATAATTAATTTTCTAAAACCTGAATATTGGTTTATAGGATGATATTAATTATCACTGAACATTTTCTATTGTATAATTGAATTTACACATGCAGGAGTAATAAAATAATATTAATTTTAATGTTAATGTTAATGCTGTTAATTTAGGCATGCTTGTCTCAAAAATATGTTTGTTGAACATGAAAATGTTTACTTGAGAATCGATAGCATCTGATAAATCTATATTTCGGCTTAAGAAAACTGATTAATATACTGTAAAAACTACTCGGAAACGTTTCCAAAAGTCAGTGGCGGGAAAAAAAACGTTTAAATAAGTGCTCCTTTAAATCTCGAACATATATTGGTTTCACAAGTTTGAAAAGATAAAGCACGATTTTCGTAAGAGCTAGTAACTCGAAAGAGCTTATTTCATATTTTCGTTCGTGATTATATTATATTTTTCTGAATTCAGAAACATCTCACTTTATTTACAGTTCGGAGTGGGTACAGTTCACCCATTTGTACGCTGCCGGAGGCAATGGGCGCCCGACGCTAGGTTCGTTTGGAAAGATTTTTGTTTAAAATTGAAAAATGTCATTGCCCGCCAGGTTTACTCTACCAAAAACAGGGGGATCTCTAGGATTATTTGGAAAGAGGTTCATTTGATTCGAAGTTCATTGGAAAAAAAGACCAGCGAAGCGGGATATATTTAAAGTAATGTCGAATAACTCAGAGCATATCTGCTAGTAATGTGAATATATTAGGAACATTTAAAATATTTCTAAAAACAATGAGCATAAATCCAATATAAATAAAAAAAGTATTAGTTTTCCAAATGTCAATATATTATGATATTTTAAGTCATTTTTGTTGCGAATGTTAAAACGTATAATTTTGAATACTTTCTTCATCTATGCTTATTCAAATTCATGATAATCAGTTACGTTATTTTAAATTTGCTATTGTAACTGAAAATGTTTTATGGAAATCTCCTGTAATTTTTAATAGTTATTATATTTTTTATCTAGTTATTTTTAATAATTTGTTTTATAGTTATTCATATTTAGTATTAATAATAATAATTTTATATTAATCTGCATATTAAATAGTTAAAATGTAACATTTCTTTCTCTTTAAAAGGGAAAATATTAATATTATTATAACATCTTCTAAAAAAAAAAAAAAAACGCATGAAAATTATCCCTATAGCTAAAATTATAATTATACAAAGACTGTTCTCGTTACCAATAACTCCTTTATAAAAATTAGTAAAGTAATACAAATGAACTTTTCATGAGAAACTATCAATCTTGTAACATAACCGCTAATCATAACTTTTAAAGGCTTCATTTACGTAATATGTTACCATGTATTTTTCTAATAATTCCGATGAAGCAGATTAAAATATATTTAATGAACGATAAAATTGGGATATACCTCTGAGTCCGAAAAATTTACATGGTCAGGGTTTTACAAATTTGAAAAAAATCTGGTAGCCAGATATAAATTCTAGTGGCCATTAAAAAAATTTACCCCCCCCCCTCTCTCCGTTATTGATTTTTAAAAAGCACAAAAGTTTTTTATGAATTAAGTGAGAAAAATAATAACAAACATAGTTTAGAATTATTAGTTACATACTTTAGAAAACTACATAATTAAAAAAGATAGGGAACTTTTCAAAATTATCTATCTCTTGGGGAAAAAAGGGAGGAAAATATTGTAAATTCTGAATTAACCGGCATATTCGGGAAATGCGGATTGCCGAATGCTTCAAATGTCCGAATAGTTGAGTTCTACAAAATCTATATCTGATGAAAGGGCATGGATAAAATAGGGAAACCGGAAAACGATTTTTTGCCTATTTAGCCAAATGAATTCAGTCAAATAATTATGATTTTATTATTTTAAAATTTGCATTTGATGAACTCTCTTACACAACTCTCTTCTCTCTCTGAGACATCTTACAAGAAATTTAATTAAACATTAAGACATTCGCAAAATAACTCCAGAGCTATTATGTAATATGCATTGCTAAAAAGAAAAGAAAAACATTTTCCCGCGGTGGAATTACATAATCGGGATATCAGCAGCCGGCTGAGGTTTATTTTGATCCAATGGTTTACGATAAGAATTTAAGAATAAATAAATAAAAAAAAATACCTTACCCATCTGAATTGCAAACAATGATTTTTTTATTTCCATTTACTGCAGATAATAATCCGAACAATGTAATTATAAAATATTCTTGAGTAACAACCCAGTACCAGAAACTTCAGAGAGACGCCGAACTATTGTCCAACGTGAGTGGTGCGCACAGGTGCTAGGCGCCAAGCATTTTAAGCGGGGAAGAAATATTTAAAAAATACATATTATTTTTATTAAAATGATTTATTCTTGAAATTTTAATTAAGTTTTATAGATTTACTTCAAATGAATTATTCAAAATCACTTATATGTTATTGTTCTTTAAAATGAATGTGATAGGTTAATCAGTTCTAATTCTGAACACAAATTTTGATTTGAAACTTACAAAAAGTACATATAACTTACATAAGTCTTTTTTATCATTGCATCCAATTTTTAGATGCCACATAGGTTGGATTGACAATATTTCTTACTGTTTAATGAAACGTCCTCCAACCCCCACATTCTAATCACGTGGCATGCTAGCCGACTAGAGCATTAATGAATGGCATTTTATGAGCATGAAAATAAAAGAGAAGAGAGATATCACTGCTTTCTTCCCGCTCGAGTAGGGGTGATGGAGAGACGATTGTGCTCATTTCTTAGTTAAATTTTTGTAAAAGAAAAAAAGTCATATTAAATAACTTAGTCGCCAGTGGTGACCTGGCGACCGTATTTGTCAAGCCCTGTACAGTACATGGTCATTAAATTTAGAACTTCTAATTTTCCTAAAATTTGAAATTAAAACTTTAAAAATTCTCTTTCAAAATTAAGACACTACTTAATGCTGGATATTTAAAAAATACATCACCTTTTTCATTTTGCTGAATGTTCACTTAAGAAGAAACGGAGAAATTATTATTAATTAAGTTTCTTCAAGAATAAAATATTTAAAGTTTGCATTTTACTAATAACCTCCGCTATCAACTATCCTATTTAATCGTTCAACTGGCTTTCCTACGCTGATCTCTAGCTTGTAGTAATGGCAAGAAATAAAATTAAATCTCATGATCACGCAATTCTAACTCTCTAATTATTTACACTATGTTTAAGTCTTCAAAGAGATTTAAAACCTTTGATGCTGATTTTTTTAGAAGAAAAAATATTTAAAGTTTGCATTTTACTAATAACCTCCGCTATCCACTATCCTTTTTAATCGTTCAACTGGCTTTCCTACGCTGATCTCTAGCTTGTAGTAATGGCAAGAAATAAAATTAAATCTCATGATCACGCAATTCTAACTCTCTAATTATTTACACTATGTTTAAGTATTCAAAGAGATTAAAAACCTTTGATGCTCATTTTTTTAGAAGAAAAAATATTTAAAGTTTGCATTTTACTAATAACCTCCGCTATCCACTATCCTTTTTAATCGTTCAACTGGCTTTCCTACGCTGATCTCTAGCTTGTAGTAATGGCAAGAAATAAAATTAAATCTCATGATCACGCAATTCTAACTCTCTAAATATTTACACTATGTTTAAGTCTTCAAAGAGATTTAAAACCTTTGATGCTCATTTTTTTAGAAGAAAAAATATTTAAAGTTTGCATTTTACTAATAACCTCCGCTATCCACTATCCTTTTTAATCGTTCAACTGGCTTTCCTACGCTGATCTCTAGCTTGTAGTAATGGCAAGAAATAAAATTAAATCTCATGATCACGCAATTCTAACTCTCTAAATATTTACACTATGTTTAAGTCTTCAAAGAGATTTAAAACCTTTGATGCTCATTTTTTTAGAAGAAAAAATATTTAAAGTTTGCAGTTTACTAATAACCTCCGCTATCCACTATCCTTTTTAATCGTTCAACTGGCTTTCCTACGCTGATCTCTAACTTGTAGTAATGGCAAGAAATAAAATTAAATCTCATGATCACGCAATTCTAACTCTCTAAATATTTACACTATGTTTAAGTCTTCAAACAGATTTAAAACCTTTGATGCTCATTTTTTTAGAAGAAAAAATATTTAAAGTTTGCATTTTACTAATAACCTCCGCTATCCACTATCCTTTTTAATCGTTCAACTGGCTTTCCTACGCTGATCTCTAGCTTGTAGTAATGGCAAGAAATAAAATTAAATCTCATGATCACGCAATTCTAACTCTCTAAATATTTACACTATGTTTAAGTCTTCAAAGAGATTTAAAACCTTTGATGCTCATTTTTTTAGAAGAAAAAATATTTAAAGTTTGCATTTTACTAATAACCTCCGCTATCCACTATCCTTTTTAATCGTTCAACTGGCTTTCCTACGCTAATCTCTAACTTGTAGTAATGGCAAGAAATAAAATTAAATCTCATGATCACGCAATTCTAACTCTCTAATTATTTACACTATGTTTAAGTATTCAAAGAGATTTAAAACCTTTGATGCTCATTTTTTTAGAAGAAAAAATATTTAAAGTTTGCATTTTACTAATAACCTCCGCTATCCACTATCCTTTTTAATCGTTCAACTGGCTTTCCTACGCTGATCTCTAACTTGTAGTAATGGCAAGAAATAAAATTAAATCTCATGATCACGCAATTCTAACTCTCTAATTATTTACACTATGTTTAAGTATTCAAAGAGATTTAAAACCTTTGATGCTCATTTTTTTAGAAGAAAAAATATTTAAAGTTTGCATTTTACTAATAACCTCCGCTATCCACTATCCTTTTTAATCGTTCAACTGGCTTTCCTACGCTGATCTCTAGCTTGTAGTAATGGCAAGAAATAAAATTAAATCTCATGATCACGCAATTCTAACTCTCTAATTATTTACACTATGTTTAAGTCTTCAAAGAGATTTAAAACCTTTGATGCTCATTTTTTTAGATGAATTATCGGCCTGTATTTAATGACTGCAAAAGTATTTAGGAGATCAGAAACTTCCTAAGAATCTATCAGTCATTAAACATGTTTTATTCGGCTTATTAGAAATGCTTAGAAAGAGTTTCTGTGTAAATAACATTTCGAAATGATACGCTTAATGGCTATTTAACGATACATATATTTTGTCGGTTAATAACTTTTATCTACTTATGTTCATGAATTTTCGGTGCTTTATCAGAAGATATCAATCATGTATTTATTTAATGCTAACAAAATTATATAAAATTATAGATTTATTTATTTAAAAATGATTCAAGGCAATCACAAGAATGATTTTTTCCAGTTTAAGTTTACAAACTTGCATTCCCACGATGCATATGTGTAAATGTATAACTGCCATATATTTAAAATAATGGTAATAATAAATGACGAAAATTACTCAGATAAAAATGGTTAAATTCGTGTTTAATGCCAAAAAAAGTTGAAAATACATAAAAATTCAAAGTATAAATCGGTACGTGTGTGTCGTACCGAGTATTGTTGCGTATCTGCAATCATACGAATGATTTTTTTTACTTTAAGTTTACAAACTTATGCTCCCAAGATTCATATGTTTAAATTTATAACTGCTATATATATATATATATATATATATATATTTAAACAGTAAGTTACGAAATTCACCCAGATAAAAAATTTTAAAATCCGTGTTTACTACCCGGAAACGCTAAAAGATAATAGAAATTCAAAGTATTATAACTCGGTTCGTTTTGGTCATAGAAAATGGAGAAATATTTTATAAATATTATTAATAAGACAGATGAACCATATGGTGGTTTAAATCTCGTAACTATATAAAAATAACTATTTTGACGGAACTTATATTCCGGTGTACCCTTAAAATGTGCTTTAAAAATGATTTGCGTTTTAAATTAAAAGTTCATATTTTGTTTTCGCACTACCTTTTGTATTTCTCATTTTATTCTCATGTACAGGGTGATAATAAATTATTGTCGAGTGTCCTTACTTCATAACTTCGATTTAAGAACATGTTGAAAAATATTATTGCGTATATTCGTAACGTACAACTCAAAAAAAAAATATATATATAATAATTAGAGTGCAAACAAAGTTACATATGCGTAAAGTTTCAACTCAAACGTTATTAATCAAATAACGATTATAATCGAATAATAATTAATATTTAAATTTTATCAAATTTGTTAAAAATTACTGATGACGGATATTGTTTCGAAGAACCACAATACGCAAATAGCCTTCTCTTGGGACTCGCCATTTTGAATTCTCAGGTCTCACAAGGAAAGTCTTCTTAAAGCACATTATTCAGAATATTTTGAAGAAAAAACTAATGAAACTATACTCATGTAAGTTATAAAGGATCGTTAAAATTTAGCAGTGAAATTCCAGTAGAAATCTATAAAAAATATAAAGTACTTTAGGGCATTTGGCACAAAAATATGCGATTTGGCTAGCAACACTTGTTTCTCGCCAAATACAAGAGATTTTAGTGCATTTGAAAATTGCTTGTTAAATGGGTGTTTAAATGCGCAGTATTTAATGGATTCAAACTAAAACGCAGAAGTAGTTTATTATTATTTCTATCAGCTTACGTAATATATATATGTTGCATGTTGCTGTAGTTATTTAATTTTACAAGGTTTCAACGACTGGATAAGTTTTAAGTGTGCTTTAAAAGTAACTGCCTGATTCAGAATGCTGTCGTTATAAATTTCGATCTTGAATAAGTCGTTGTTTCGTTGGCAACAATACTGTTCTCTTATCTTCCGCACTAACAATATTGAAGTATCAGAAAAAGACCTTAATTTTGAGCTTGAAACAATTTTAATCAATTTAAATTTTGTTCTAAACCGTGTAATACGACAGTTAAAATCCATTGTATTATACATATAAATGTATGTGACAAAACTGTGCATTTTTGTAAGTCAAACTTACTAAACTAGTTCAGAAGGAAGAGTCGCAAAACTTTTTTCTTAAAGAGTATTTTTCATAAAAGCGTACTGTTTTAAAATGCATTATGTTGCCAAAAAATGATAAATCGCCAAAAAAATGAAATTTTTCATTTTATTTTTCAGACGCTGCGTTGGGTTTTTCATATACCTAAATATCAGGAATTTGATTTTCATCTAATCACATGAAAATACAATTACAACAACATTTGAAACATTTTTCATTTGGAATTAAACCTAAAATTAACACCTATAGATTTATCTATTCACCGACGATAAAAAGAGACACACTGTATCTATCGGTTTATCTCATCTTCTGCATCTCAAAGGCATTCGAAATTTTTTCGTGAAAAAAAAATAAAATAAAAAAATGGAAAACAAAAATAAGATATTAAGAATGAATTAAATTAAGTATGATGCCGTGTGGCTGTTTTTCAGATAATTAATATACCACTATTGCTCATTGCATTCATTTTTTTTTTCGAACTAACCTTTATCTTTATAAATAATAAATGTATTTTTTTCTTTTGAATAATTTATTTAGAAATTCTTGCTTTTATAATGAGAAAGAATCTCGTAAATCTCGGAAGAACTGTCTTATTTTTTAAGAATTTGCAAGTATGGAAGCCCGGGGATTAAGCGCGTTGATTGTAGTTAGATTTATTCCACAAAGCGAAATAAATACAGGCGCATTTTTTTAGAGAAAACTTTTTGCTTGTACAATCAATTTCTGATTCAGTGTATATTTGAGAAAGTAGCATTTAAAACTTTTTAAAAATCCCTTTGTAATTTTAACATGCTTTCACGTATGCAATTGTTTATTAGGAAAAATTACTGAAGTAATGACACATACCGTACATATTCATTTTTAAGCATTGCAAATCTTTATACGTTAATTTAGAAGAAAAAAAAATATCGTACTTTAAAAAACAAATAAATACTTATAAAATGGACCGAATAAAAAAAGATTTCCTTTGGTGAAAAACTTCAGAAAAAAATAATTCATAACATCTACTATATATATATATATTTTAAAGTTAATTTAATACAAGCTTCTTGAGGAAATTATATAATTTTTCATTACATGAAGTTAGATTTTTCTTTAATTATGTGTATAACTTTCGAGTTCTTTTATTAGTTCTTTCTCTCTTTAACAGTATAAAATTTTAAATAAGGCACGAATTTAATTAAGCAGGATACGAGTTCTGCATTGTTTGAAGGACGATTTGAATAGAATAAGGATGTGCTTAACCTGAAGCATATTAATCAACTCATCGCCTCTGTATATTAGAATTTTGCATCGATATATAAACATTGATTTTATCTTTTTCATAACAGTTAATCCTTTTAATATACACTGCAACAGCGTACGTTATGCGATTCAATTACTCTTTCCACTTCTCATGGAGTTATTTGTTGTTATAATCACTGTGTATTCAGTTTTTCAAAAATCATCATTGTTTAAATAAAATCCTATATAAAGAAATGTATTAAAATTGTTTAAAATTTCTTATTTCTATAATTAAAAGGGTCAATATCGTAATTAAAGATACGGTTACAGGTATTTTTCTAAGTATATTTTAAGGCAACTGAGTGTTTACTTATTTTAATCATCGTTGACAAAGTTTACAAAAATATATAGTGTGACTCCATTTGACTTTCCAAACATTTACCGAATACTTTGTGTTCAAATTACGTAATAATACAAAAATAAATAAAAAATTATAACCTAATTTTGCAAAAATTACATGCTTCCACTGATGAATATGACCTCAAGTTCTAAAACACACACCGAACCAGTTGTCTGATTTGTCCAAAAATATATAAAGTTCTTGCGAGGGTAGCTTTTAACGTCTCTGCCAAATAGGAGCTTAATAGAAAGCACCTTTTGGCCCCTATCGTGTTCACTAATGAACACACATGTATCACGCTATAAAGACTTTACTTAATCTATTACGACCTAGTGGTGCCATATGGTACCTGAATAGCTGTCAACCAGTTCTTTGTTAGAATACCAGTATTTTAAAAGAAAAATATTAACTTTATTGCGATGACAGAAACTCCGTGATAAAAGGGGACAAAAGTTGATATTCTGAAAAATTGGTATGAATTGCAATTTTTGCATTTTAAAGAGAAAAATAATTCCGTCCTTAATGTCGTTAAACTACATGTGTGATGAAAGAAAAATATACATTGCTGTAGCTACGTTTTAGTTTTCAAGGGAAGGAAAGCTGCTGTGAATATTGTCACAAAGATTGGACAAAACATCTCAAAGATCAATTTAGCATTTTTAGATGCGTTCGTAATTATATAAATGCGTAGCACCTATAGTCGTCGTCTAGCCCGTCCGTCTGTCCGTCTGTCCGCATATAACAGCGCAAAAACTACCCAACCAAATGGTTTGAAATATAATATATATAATCGTTGAAGAATTTTGTAGAGTCATTTCAAATTTTATGAAAATCGAATCAAAACTTAGATAGTAATAAAAGTGTTTTTTCATTCTGTTAAATAATATCATACGTAATCTATATAATAAAACCACAAACCGTTGGACTGTCATCAACAGTTCCGGGATGACCGTTTTCCTTTTTAATATGCCAGACGGCCATTTTTATTCAAAATTATTTTTTTAATAAAACTGCATAAAAGTTACATTTTTAGAAAGATCGTTCAAAATAAATTAATGTTTGAGAGATGACTTGTGTTCAATTATGTATATATTCTGCAATAACTTCAGTTGAAATTAGGTTGGCAGTTCAAATTCTCGATCCATGAAAGTAAAGTGATTCATTCGTCGTGAACGTTTAAAATATTAAACCATGGAGGTAATCATTCACAAAGTTTGGCAATGTAGCTTGGTGTTTGTCGTAGAAATCATTGCAGGAATCGACATAGTGACATAGATTGCAGATAGACATGTTGCACGTACACCAATCAAATCGCCCGTACTCATCTGTATAGTAGGATCCATAAAAATCTGAAAGGTGTTACTGGCTATACAATTAATTTGACAAACAAAGACGTCCAAGCTGCCTTTTCCTTATAAGCCAATCAAAGTTTAGCGAAATTATGTTATGTTAGGTGCAGACGATATAATTCATTCCACTCAAATAATAACGATGATTTTTTTACATTGTCTTGTATTGGATATATACGCATAGTATAATTTTAATGTAACAGAATTGTAACTAATTGTTTGTAGCTATTGCACCAATATCTAAACATTTATAAAACGAGTCACAGTGCGAATGCACCTCATTTGTCACGTTTGACATACAATTTCCAACTTGTTAAAAGTTAACTTTGAATAATTTTGATATTAAGTAATCTATATGAACCAGTAGTCAGCACATTCCATAAGTACTGGTATTTCTTTTTTAACAACAGAGCTGCTTATTGCTATCACTCAACCGTAAAACATCATAAATGTCATGTCACATTTCTAGTTATATAACTTTAAAGATATCAATCATGAAATGCATTGTAACCTATACGCATTTTAACAGAAATTGCGCGAATCTAAAGTTAAAACTCATTCTTCAACAGTTTTTGAGCTATGCTTAGAAAAACTACCCACATTGCAGTTTGTTTTGCAACTCTTAGAAAGGATTTTAACTCTGGATGTTCCAAATTTTATATATCTGTGTAATATCTAAACTATTCTACTAATTGCCTTTCTGACTGCTAAGTTCAAATAAAGTTTACCGAAGAATCCAAATATGATGTCAAAATTGGTTATTCGTGTTCAAACTTTGAAAGTTTGTTACAATTTTAATATGGAGACTGCCCTCTAAACTCAAAGTTATATTAAAACAATGGAATGCGTGATGGAGGAAAACTGACTTCATTTTCAGATTCAACGTTTGGAAGATCACAAATTTCAATTCTGAAAATATTTTTTCAATTTGTACACTAGTGTATTTTCAAATAAAAATGGCATCATTTTTAACGATTCGTAGTACATATTATCAAAATAAATATTAAAACATTTTAATAAAATTACGTTTATATAGTAATCAATGTTCGAAAACGATTCCTTTAGAAAACGTTGTATCTATGGGATAGAAAATAATTTCGGAAACATTTACTCTATAACAACTGTTATACCGTGTACTATAACACCGAAATTCCTAAATAATAATCTGATATTGAAATGAAAATTATTTCTTCACTTAAAAAATCTCTCTTCAAAATAAAATAATGTTGCTAATAGTAAACGGATTTGTGTAACTTTATTTGTATTACCGAAATAAACATCAACTTCACCAATTTTTTCTTATAAAATTTGAGTTCCTGAAATAGATTCGGCTAATTCGAGGTTTTTGTACCATTTAAAAAATCACTATCAAAATAGATTTAAACTGTGTCTAATTCAATAATTCTATAAAGATTTAAATAACCTTTTTGTAATGATGTTTGAATATACTGTGTGGCTCAGATTAGAAAAATCCTGAGTAGGTTTCCTGTTTTCGACGGTTCCAAAACTTGTAGAGAGGGAACTTCGTCCGTAGGAGCAGGACTGCGAAAATTCTCGAAATGACCGATTGAATGGCAGAAAAACGGCAAGAAAAGAAAATGCTGGACTTCCCTAAAATAAAGTCAACTGACCAGTTACCCTGGCATCAGGACTGAGCAAAGACCGGTGTCAGAGACTTTCTTATCTCAGCCCTACAGTAAGAAAATTACATTTTTGAGACTTAATACCTAAAATTTATATATTTGTTGTTGTCTTTTACAGAGAAATATTGTGTTTGTGTGAGATGATACCTCAACCAACTCATGGACTTCCTTCAGAGTCCATGAAATGTATATCAACTTTGCTTGGGAATTGAAAACTGTGGGTTCCGCGTTAGGCTGACAAACGGACCGGGGCATATATGCATATGCATAACACCTCATTGTCCATAGTCAAGAAAACAGTGCTGGGCACAATAGGCAAGATCCTCAATGCATTGTAGCGTCGCAGGTTTAGTTTAGTGATATAATACCTCGTATACCTCGATATTTGTAGTTGGTTTTTACTGTAAAAAAATATGTATTATTTCTTTTTTTATAATATTAGTTCATTTGTTATAAATTTCTTATGTAAAGAAATATTGTATCTCATTTTTTATATGTACTACTTAAAACCCATCGAACTAAGTATGTTTAAGACATTTCTATAAATTTCTATATAAAATAAACGTAATCTTAAAAGTTATATTAAAATTATACGTGAATATATTTTGTACTGCTTTGAACTGCCATGGATTTAATTAAGAAAATGTTAGCTCGTGTATGTCACGTACAGAAAAAAAGAAATAAAATTTTCTTACCTTACAAAATCAACCTAATTACATAATTCATGTCGAAATAAAATTAATCTGTCAGGTGATAAGCATATTTTTCTGAATTCTCTCAAGCGGAATGACGGTTCTAATTAAAAATGGAAGATTAGCAACGTCGTAACGCAATAACAGCTCTCTTCAGACTTTGATCTTCATCACATGAAAATTTTATTAGGTCGCATACTTTAGCTAATTAATGCTTATACTGACATAGAGAGATGTCATCATTAGTGAAGTTAAAATTTAAGAAATTATATATTCATGGCTAACAGGCAAAATATCTGACAGGATTTTTTCTAATCTGCTTATGAAAGTATAATGTGCTCGCGCGCGCGCGCGCACACACACACACACACACACACACACACACACACACATATATATATATATATATATATGTGTGTGTATGGTAATTTTAACATGCATATGTAATAGTTGTATTGAAATTATAGGTGTTAAGAATTTACTGATAGGGCAGGAGATAGGGTAAACTACATCGAACAGTTTTTGTGTAGGGAATTAGGGTCACAATAGCAGCATATCGCACTACTTTCACAAACGCAATTAATTAAAAAAAGTATTGATTGTCTCTTTTCTATTTAAACTGGATTTGTTCAAAATTTTAACAATGATGAAGATATTTTAACGCAGTTTTCCATTGTGTAAAATGCAATGTTATGAGTAGAATTGGTGAATATTACCACCATCCGCATCCAAACAGTGCGTTGACATAGACATTGCATATAGTTTCAGATGTTGAATTATTCTGTTTTTACAGCACATTTTTGTATTGTCATCGCATTTAACAGCGCATATCATACTTTATAAGTTGATACATTCTATGATATAACATTACTCTAAATTTAAGTAAAGGATTTTAAAAAAATGGGTTTGATATGCTTTAAAAAAGAATATACTTTCGCAAAATATAAATAATAGATTAAAAAATCCTTACAAAGATAATATATATAGATTTGACTTTAAGATGATTTTGAAGAGTAAATTCAATTATGTCTTTTAGTTTTATTCTTCAAAAGTGCATGTGGAATCCTGCAAGTATAAACATCTAAAGAATCCTAAAAGAAACAACACACATTTGTTATTGAAAAGCGTACAGAAATGAGACATTTAAATACAATAAAATAAGCAAACAATTTTCTACACTTTCTTTAATCTGACCCCAGATTTCTTTGGAAATCAGATCTTGACCTAAACAGATCCACCAATGAATTGTGAGACGAAAGAAAAAAAAATACTTAATTGCGAACATTATTTCATTACATGAAACCGAAATAAGGATCGCAATTACGTTTTATTATTTTCTATTCATGTCACAATTTATTGGTTCAAATGTTTGTCCCAAGATCTTATTTACAAAGCAATCTGAGTGGCAGATTAAAGAGACTACAGAAAATCGGTTGATTAATTTATTTTATTTCAAATGTCTCATTTCTCTACACTTTTCAATACTTGGGAAATGTTGTATATTTTTGCTGATGTTTCATTGTTTATTATAAACGATTACTGTTATTCAATTGTGACATACCATAAAAAGGCATAAGAACCGGTGAGACACCGAAAAATGAATTAATATTAACACGTAATCAGACTAGAAATATTTGAAAATTCGTAACATTTTGCTATTAGTTCATATGTTTATTTTAGAAAATAAAAGGTAGTGTGAAAAAATCTTGAAAAGGTGAGGGGTTGAAAAATCTAACAAAAAGTGAATTCAAGAAAAATAAAAAAAAATCGATTCAGAGTTGTTAAGTATATAATGCAGCCGTGCTCAACCTTTTTTTTTTCTCGCGGGCCGCAAACTTTTATTTCCGATGTTAGGCGGGCTGCAACGCACTTACATAATATTACATAACAACGGATACATAAAAATGGATAATTGAAATAGTATGTTAATTAAAATAGTATGCTAATAAAAATAGTGTAACAAAGCAATATAATAAAATTAAAATAATCAGGAAGATTGAAAATGTGTCGCGGAAGAAAACTTACGAGAAAATTTAACACCACTATTTCCAAACAATATATTTCTTGGCTGATTTCTATTGTAAATGAGGCAGAAATATGCTGTAAATACTCTTGTTTGGAAATAGCGGTGTATAACTGTCTGCTGCCATTTTTTCCGCGACAAATATTCAACCCTAATAAGCATTATTAGCTATGTGATAAGTATAAAATGTAATAATATAACAATGCAACATTTCCAAATTTTAAAGAAAAACATCAGTCTATTTTCTTTAATAAATAAGTCTTTTGCTCAATAAAAAGAAAAAAATATTTTTCTTTGTAGAAATATATACCGCAATTAGTGTTATAAAGAGGGATTAATGACTGTGTCTCGGGCCGCACATAAAAGGTCGCCGGGCCGCAGGTTGAGTATGGCTGGTATAGTGGATCATCAAAATCACCTTTTTTATTTACCAAGAATTTTGTTTAATTACAGAAAATATTTAGAATGTTATTGGGTACACTGAAAAAAAAATTCTGTCACTGGCATCTAGAAAATAAATTGTGGCTTTAGAAGAAATAGTTCCTTGTCATCATTATAAATTCCATTTCCCTTTGCTAGAGAGTTCTAGTCTCCCTTATTAATATTAAATAGCGTTTTTCTATATTATCGTGGTCAAACGTATTTAAAAACCTCTGCAAATAAATGTGAGCACAAGAGGTTAGTTTCAGGAACTATAATTCTAGTTTATGTATTTAATCCAGAAATCAAGTGATAATTTATCGCAATTCAAACGATTCATAATATAATGTATTGTTTCATCACCTAACAAACTATAGACTAGAAATTCTCGATCATTTCGTCTATTCAGTTTATTTGTTTACCTTATTCGCATAACTTGGTAATCTATATTTCTAGATATAAAACAAGTTCGGAATGATTAAATTCATCTTTGTCAAATTAAAATAAAAGTACACACAAAAACATGTGATTCCATTGCCTAAAAGATGACTAAAACTTTATTCAGATTTCAAAAAACATTAAAATAAATCGAGCACTTTCCGCTGTGAACACAAACTTCATCAGGATTTATAAGTAAAACAGGCGTTATAGCAAACATCCAGATCACATTCTTGTAAACAGTATGTCTCTGTACTGAGAGAGTATTATTTATATAATTACCCATGCACCTAAGAATTAAACTAAGTACCCATCTCATGCGGATACTTTATTACAATAGTTTTCACAGCATTTATTAATTAATGGAAACATTTGCAAATAATATCAATTCATATTTATTTATTTATTTTGAAATTTAAATAATATTTGAAATTTATTTATTTATCAATCTGTACATTAACAATCAGTATGAATTAATATTTTCTGACTAATTCATTTTTAGTTATTTGATTTTTTTAAATAAGGGTGTTACTTTATAAATATTTTGTGTAAACACACTTGGAGTGTTTAATAAGATGTGTTAAAAATTAAGATTGAATATACATATGATATTTATGTTTTTGTAATATTATTATTTTGTACAATCACTTCATTTGAATTTTTGATTCTGCAAATGTCGCTAGCTGTGGTGTTTGATTGTTTAATTTGGGACTATTAACAATAACTCACGCATGGCTTCTGTGATTTATTTACCATGTGATATATTTGCATTATACGATATCGCATACTGCACTATTGCATAGTATTCAATAAATAGCTAAAAGCATATTTTAAATGTTTTACAAATTAAAGTTTCAGAATAATTATTTCTGCATATTTAAGTAAGACTTTTTTGTAAGTTGCACCCCTATTTGAAAATGGCACCCGCTACTGCTTTCAAATTTGTGTAATCCTTTTTTGTTCACACATGTAAATAACTCTAATATTCAAATAAATCTAATGCAAAATAATTTTTAGACATTGTTATAAAACGTAGCTGTATATGCATATTTAAAAATACTTCAACAATTGTTATTTATATTTTCAATAATCTCTTAGGTATATCTTATGAACATTTAAACATTTTACGCAGCTATGTCACTAAACTGAATAATAATTTAAACACATGGAGAAACAGAAAGAAAAATTTTACATTATTGTTCTATCTTTTCAGTTGCTAGTTGAATGAATTTTCTTGATAATTCTAGCAGAAAATCCAACAAAAAGTTTTAAAATAGTCCTATTAAATTAAACAAACAAATACCAGGTTTCTCATTATAATAAAATTTTGAAAGGATTGTAATTATTTTTATCTAAATGAACAATTGAAAGAAAACAACTTCCAGCTTTCACAAATAATGATTTTAACAAAGGAAGTGTGCTTAAAGGATTTTCCTAATTAAATGTCGTAAGAAGATGTGCCCAATCATTCTTTAAATATTTCTACATCTTATTTAAATATTTGTATTTGAAGAGTGGCCTTTTGAACATGTTCGTATTGTTTTGATGGGAAAGATAATAACGATCCCTTTAAGACATTTAATTAAATTCAACTCTGCTTCTGTTAGAATGTTTGACGATATTATTTTACTATTTATTATTTCTCATGCATCTAGATTTTACAGACGAAATTGAAATTGAAGCAAAAATAACTACAAATTATTCATTTTATTCTTTTTGAGGCTTTTTTTTCGCTAAAGTTTATTTAAAACGATAGTATTACAATTAAAGAAAATTTATCAAATATTTGGAAAATTCAACGTAAAGCAAGAGACAAATCAGAAATTGAAAATGGACTGACAGGAAAAAAAAATACATCGGTCAAGTACGAGTATAACTCGTGCTCAAAAGACTCCGTACATTAAATTTCTTAATTACTATTTATTAATTAATAAACGCCTATTACCCTTAATTTTTTCATAATTTTAGTTAAAGTAGATTCGGAAATAGGAGGGGAGGGGGAATATACTTTTCCAGTATACTTCTTTGAAACTACAACACCTAAAATTAAAACAAATATATTTTTGAGTTCTGTGTTACGATATATTTCGAACGATACCCTACACGATATTTAAAAACAAAGTTTTTTTCAAGTAATTTAATTAATATCTCGGCTAATTACTGACATTTTTTTCGAAAATCATTATCAAATATTCTTGGATGATTCTGCGTCGATAGATACATCGAGCGCGCGTCAATGCTCCCGCTGACCGCCCGTAAGGTAAAGTTTGTGTGTAACGGAAAAATGCGTTTTTCTCAAAAACTGCGTGACCTAAGAAAATTGCTTCAGTTTTCCTGCAAAGTTTAAATAAACTCCTACTACCCCTATTTTTCTCATAAGTTTAGTTTCAGTAGATTCGGAGATAGAGGGGGGGGGGACATATTTTTGTAGTATAGTTTCGATGCTATATCTGAAAAAATAATACCTAAACTTAAAACAAATGTATTTTTGAGTTCGATATTCCGAGATTTTTCACTTGATACCTCACAAGATACATCGACAGAAAATTTGTTTTATCAAGTAATTTAATTGCCTCTCTAAAATTTTCCTAAACATATTATGTTTTGGCTAATATTTTGAAAATATGTGGATAAATAGGCTTTATCACTTTCCCAAGTTTGAACTTTCTACGTCTCATAGTTTACGAGAAAAAGAGCTCTGACAGACGGACAGACAGACAAAGGAGTGATCTTATAATGGCTCCACTTTTACTTTTTAATTAAGGCACTCTAAAAATATCAGGAAGTAATTATTACTGTTTAAAAACGAATAAGAATATATGTTTACATGTTTGGAAAAAATAGTAATGACACAAATGTTATATCTATAATTTTCATCTAAAATTTTAAATGATCCTTATAAATATGTTTATAACCTCTATTACAAACTCAAGTTCTAAAATGTTCTTAATATATATATATATATATCTTTTATTTCTCGTAACTGAAAAATTAGTATTATAATATTTCATATTTTAGACAAAACTTAGTTTGTATATTTTTTTAATTCCTTAATCAAATCATTATTTATATATAGAATTAATATTGAGATCTTTTTTTTCGCATTAATAGTAACTCATTCAATTGCCATATAAAGTGAAACAATAACATAATTTTGCTGAAATTTTAAAATATTTTTGTATATATATTAGAATACTAGACATTTCTCGTTATCAAATAGTAACCTGAAAGAAAAGTTTCAAGTAACTGCAATACTTAAAAACATTTACCAGACATTATTTTTGAAAATTACAAATGCTCAAAACCCATAAAAAATACTTTGGTCTTATTCATGAACGTTTTTCATTAAATATTTTATTTTTCTTTCGAAGCTTTGAAGTACACGTTATAAATGCAACTAGCTTTTATTCGATGTAATTTCTCAATATCAGGCAACGTTTTAAATAGCTGAAATGGCTATTATAATGCAATTAATTTTTCTGTTTTTAAGTAGAGAATAATGCTATTTTCCTTTTAACGAAATAGCGCAAAAGCACAAAAACAGTAATGAAAATATTTGAAGAACTCAATAACTAACATCAGTAACAATAGCATTATAAATTTAATAGCAGCTAAAAAAATCTGCTTTCTAATATACCTTAGTTAAAACTAATTTAAAAGGTTCTCTTTAAAGCCACGTTTACTTATAATTGCCTAAAAAAAAATGCCAACAATGAGATTTTGTTGTTGTTGTAGTTGTTGTTTTTAGAAAATAGACAAAATTTATGAAAATTCTGTTTCTTCGTAAATGTTTATTAATCTTCAAAGATTTGAATCATATATTTTTATCAAAAATAAATAAATAAATAAAAATAAAAATAACCAATTTGCGTCCAATGTGGCGGTCTGAAGAATCTCGCGTTTGAAAAACAAGGCTGGTCTGCATAGGTTCCGGCTTATTCAAAACATGGTATGAAATCAGAAATGCAATTTTTTTATACTAGTAAATATAATTTATTATGGAATAAGGCTAAAACACATTGTAAAAGGGAAAAAAATGACAGAATGGTGGACACATGAAATTCATGTTGAGTTTTTGAACCACTTTTTTTGTCTTTCACCTGCTGTAAAAAATATTTAATAGGAACAATTTTAACATACTACAGATTCAATCCAGGACCAAAAGTGTTTACTTGAAATCTTTTCAAATCAATTAGTTTAGAAGTTGAGTCGTTGCTAGATACCTACGTAGATTTAAAAAAATCTTGTTTTGAGAAAACGTTTCGTAAACCCTTAAGCCATAAAACCCTCTGGTCCGTTATTTACACAAAAAATAATTGATTTTTTTTGGGTTGTTAAAAACACGAATTTGAGGTCAGATTTGTAAAATTCAAAAGGGCCAAAATATTAAAAATATATATCTTTTTTAAAAAATATGCTTTATTACGCTATTCCTGGACAATACAAGAATCCTTCCTCTGTCAAAGTATTTCGTAAATAATCAATGGATTCAAAATTGTTTTTGAATGCATGTTTAGCAGCACAATTTTATAGACTTATACATTTAAAAAAAACGCAAAGAAATATTTTTTTCAAAACATTCTAACTAAACATGTCCTTAATATATAAATATTATCACTTCTCTAATACTTCGGATATTTACAGGCCGACGTCGATGGACTATGTCAGGTTCTGTGTTTTATTAATCATAATTTCGCTATAAAAATTTAATTTATAAATAATAATTGATATTTTTTTATCATCTAGCTTATTACATAAATTAAAGCTGTTTTTTTCCCATACGATAGCTTTTGTTAAAAAAAAAATTGAAAATTAATAATATGTCTTTTATTATTCCATATATAGAAATTAAACAAAGCTAATGAGAACTGCTTAATTATCTTAAAAAATGTATTTCGTATTTCAAAAACTTGATTTCAAGGTAGTTTATTTTATTTAGATTTATCAATTTAAATTTCATTTGACAGATAGACTAAAGAATCATACAATAATATATAAAATCTCTTGTTTTCTTAATGACATTTTAACATTTAGGTATAATATATCCGAGTAGAGATAGCGTTTACATTTTATATATGTCACAAGTGCTTTCGTTATTTTATACATTAAACTTTTTGCTAGCTGTAAAATGAAAATGTTATTATAACAATAGAAAGCATGCATAAGGTAAATCTATTATTTTTCATCATATAATGCAAAAAAACATCAACATGAGTAATGTTGTAAAATTACTCTGAAATTATTTGTAAAAAAAGAAAAGCTTTTCCTTTTACATCAACGTACTTGAGCTGTTGCATCTCTTTCTCACATATATTTATTTTCCTTAATGATTTGGACATGTCATTTTAGACTATTTCCATTTATGAAATACAATATTTTAGTCTCAGTATATAAAATAAACAAAAAAAAATAAAAAATAAAATATTCATTATGTACTTAAGAGTGAAAATAAATTACTTTAAACGTTATGTTTTTTTATGATTAGCTTCATTCATAAATTACAACAGTCAATTATTTTCAACTATTTATGAGTCGAAAATTGTCAGTATTAAGAACTCGAGATATGTTTAGTCATTTTTTAAGGTTTCTGTTTTGTCCTTATAGTTCAACCATATTTCTGATTTCAGGTATCCGAATACCTTCGGAGGCCTTTTTTAAAATTATTTTAAAATATGAGTTTTTTTTGCATTGTATATCATGATGTGATTAAAAAAAACAAAATAAAACAGAAAAAGTTATACATTTCAAATTAATTTTTTATATATTGGGGAAAAAATAAGCAAAAAGCAGCGAAAATAATCACTTCCGCAAAACATCATAACTCAACTTTAAATCAAGATATTTTTATTTTGTAAGCATTAATATAATTATTAAACCTTTTTCTGGGGAATGAACTACTCTCATATTTGTGAGTCAAATATTTAAAACTAGATAGAAAGTTAATCAGTGATGAAGCAAAAATTACTAAAAATTTATTGCAAATTGGAAATTTTATCAATAATTTAAAAAAAACTAATACACTTACGGTTACGAGTGTAGTTCATTCCCTTTATTGCACTTTGCAAAGCATACAAAAAAATTTGAAAGAGATTCATCCTTAATTTTTTCCTTTATGATGTTTTGCGTAAACATAAAATGTTAAAAAATTGATTTTCAGAAAACGCAAAAACAAAATTTAATTCAAAAAATCTTACCTTTATTTTTAAAGCAAACCTTAATATGTTACTCAATTTATGCACTATATTATCTATTTTGTTTAAAACAATTGCTGTTTTTCTTTTTCAAATTCTTTTAAAATTTTCTCTGCTTCTTTACTTTTGGGTTTACATAGCATTGAAAAACGTGCTGACTTTCGGTGAGCAGAACGATACTTCCGGTTTCAAAATACTGATAGTTAGTAATTTTTAAAAGGCAATAACTTGACTTCTAAATAAGATATAAACAAAATTCAAATAGATTTGGAAAGATAAAGAGTCCGGCTATTATATTATACCAAAATCTAAAAATCGATATTTTGGCCGAAAATCGGCTTTTAAAGGTGTTCGGATACCTTAAAAGAAAAAGAGTTTACTTATTTATTATTCGAGTGCCGCTAGGGGTTAAAATACAAAAACCTCAGATCTTCAACCATTATCAATGCTTAAGCGAAAGTCACCAATGCTGGTATATCTTTTATGTGAAGGCATAGGCTTCCAGAAGGTCCATTTTAACTATCAGCTTAAATAATATCCATTTATCTATCGTTTTTAAATAAAAAAGGAAATATTAAATTATTTTTACTATAATTTTGAAGTCTGCTGCTAGGTCCATGGATGCATATGCATTTTATTTAATTATTGAAAGCATACTTGAAGAGCTTCAGAAAAAGCATTTATCTAAATATTATAAAAGCTCCTGAAACTGAATAAAATCTTAAAATATGTCTTATACTTAATTCCTATTCTGAACTAAATACAAACTTTGTAGTTGATGCAGAGTAAATGCCAAGCAGCAAAGAATTTGTGAAAAAAAAATTCCATGAAATTATTTCCAGTTTATGTACATTTAACTGCCGGGAAGAAAAAAATATAACTAAACAATATATCTGAAAAACAAACTATTTTACTAGAGTCTAATGCATAAATTCTATCAAACGATTTAATATTCTAATAGTCAATTTACATGTAAAAGAGTTATTATGATTTTTAACAAGGTGATAAACAGCTAAACGTTTTTTTTTCTGAAATTTTTGAAATTGTAATAAAAATTAAAATGAATTTATCTTTAAAATTAAATTATTAGATTTATAATTAAAATATTATTAGTTTAGTTCCTTAGTTACTGTTGTAAATAAAGATAAATTGCTCATTTCTAAAATAAAGTGTAAACTTTTTCATATCCGGTAAGATTAACATATCCATGCGGTTTTACCCTACCTGAGAGATAAGACTAGATGATTTGACTTTTTACAAATATCCCTTTATTACTAAAAATGTTATGAACTAATAATATATTTAAAATGTTATTATGGTACAAGGTTTAATTCAGAGTATATGCACAAAATTACTTTAAACTTTGCTGGAAATTTGGGCTTCAGGGTACAACTAATAATAAAATATTTGGTTTATCCTATATTTTTAATGTTGTCCAAGAATTACATCGTATTTTATTTTTGCTATATTCAATGTAAACTTTATATTTTAACCCTTAATTGCATAGTGATGTAAATTTCCATCACTTTTTATTTAACTTTTAATAAATAAATCAACTTCTTCGTCACCACTATATTTATATAGAAATATTAATCTAGTAAATTTCCCGTGAACTATGTTGCTGAACAAAGTTAAAAATTTATCTTAAAATTTCTGGTGTCTAATATTTAATATATGTATAAAAAAACATAATTGTAAAAGAAAAACTCATGCAAAGAAGGGTTAAAAGATCAATATAATCACTAATTAATGTCTACATGTTTTTTATTAAATTTTTAATCAATTTGATTAAATTTGTTTTTTAATAGTAACGAAACATTTGAAAAATCACAAAAATATCTGAGATGCATTTGCTATTAAATTAGAAACCTACAAGTCAACATACTATAAATTCGTCGTTACAACATAGTAAGTTCAAAAATAAATTCTTTCAACAATACAGTCAGAAAATTACATTACCATAAAGGTTATTTTTAAATAAACGACAATATTTTTTTTTGTATGTGGAATGAAGAGAATGTTTTATAAGGCACGAAATTTTTCGATTATGATTATTTGATTCTTCTTTACATTTTTTACTTTCTTTATTAGCCCCCATTTTTCCTGTTAAGAGCAAAAATACCTTTGATGAAAAAAATATATATTTATTTAAGCGCTTTTAAACTCTTGAACAAATCAACAAACCTGACTTGAAGTTTAGATTGAACTTTATTTAGCGTAGTTAATCTCAGAATCGCGTGTACTTCGGCTAAATATTTACTTAATGAACTTTTCAAAATTTTAGATAGGAAATATTTTTAAAACTTTATATACACCATTAAACTTTGATTTTTCCCCTTAAAATTCATATAATATTGAATCAATGTTTTCAGAATGCAGTGAGATGTTTTCAAATTGATTCAACAGTTTTCTTTCTTCAAGATTAAATGCTAGATTTGAGATTAATTTTGACAATCAATTATAAAACATTGATCCTGTCAAAGTAAACAGTCTCTATTGACAACCATGCAGACAAACTAAATAAAAAAATCATCGTTCTGTTGTCCATGATATTGGTACATGTATTTATGCAACATAAAATGTATAAAGAAATTTCTTGTAACGCACCTCCTTATATATATTTTGCTATATTCCATGTAAACTTTATATTTTCAATGATCATCATTAAATAATGTCTACATTTTTTTCATTAATTTTTAATCAGTTTGATTAAATTAGAAACAGACAAATCAACACACTTTAAATCCGTCGTTACAATATAGTAAGTTAAAATAATATTTTCAACAACACAGTATTTAAAAATATATATATATATATATATATATATATATATGTAACTTGAGTTCTGCGGAATGGATTTTCATGAAATTTAGACTGTATTTAGATAATTTTTTAGGGAAGGTTTTAGTATATCACATACATTTCTGCGTTGCTTATTTATGGAATTATGAGCGAAAATGCTAAAATCAAGCGATCTCGATTATGAAAGATTAACCTTTTTAAAAAGTTCTACTGGACGGATTTTGATGGAACTTGCATTGATAATTAGATAATTTGTCAGGGATGGTTTTAGTATATTATATATCATTCGATCATTCTAATTCGACCTAGTCGTGCTGTAAATGATTAACTAAAAGAGTGGGTCCGTAGTAGCACAAATTTTGTCTGATACATTAGAAAATATAATAGCGCAATTTAGGGCGTTCATATTGTTTTAGAAATGCGGAAAGATTTTTCAGGTAAACAGAATATTTCAGGTTCGTATTGCTCTAAAACCCAAGGTCAGATTCATCTATATATTTCGTTTCATTCAAGGTTCGTTAGAAGAAATTGACCAGCAAAGCGGTTGAAGCCCAGTAGTATTATTAGGTAAAAGATAGATAGATACTTTATTTGGTTATAAGTGAGATATATCAGTAAATTAGATTCAAGCAGTCGATTATCGATTTTTTGTTCTTGTTGTTTGCAGGACTATTTAAACTGCTCATGAAATTTAAAGTTGAATATCACCAAATACATATTAATAAATTGCAAAAATTAAAGTTTCCTTAAATTGTAAATTTACTTTAGTTAAAATTCGCTGTATTGTTCCTATTAAGTATACAAAAAAGTTTTAAAGCGTTTTTTTTTTTTTTTTTTTCGATAACGTAAAACACTAATATTCATACCAAATACCCGCATTTTTATGTCAAGTAACCTCAACTTCCCAATGTTATAAATAAGTCATAATTTGGTTGTGAAATGAAATGTTATTTAATGTTATCCCATGGAGTCAACCCCATGGAGTCAAGGAATGGGATGATCCCATGGACTGCTAAAAACATTTATTCGACACTGCATTTGTTACGAATTTCATAAATGAAAAGTCGGTACAAAAAGCATTAACATCGATGTTGAATTTTCTGGGAAATAATACGGTAACCAAGAGCATGGACGTATTGGTTCAGACTGTTTAACGTTGGTAATTTCAATGTTTAAGATGATGAATGTAGTGGAACTCCGCAAAAAGTTGCACTCAACGAAATGCAAAAAAAAAAAAAAAAATGTTTTGACGCAGCTCATTTCCAACAAAATAAATTTACTGAAAATCTCAGTCTATGTCAACTAGTCGTTGGGTGCCACCGTAATACTTACCCACCCTGGATATGCGTAATATAAAATATGAAAATAAAACATGTGTAAACTATTTATAAAATGCATTGCAATTCGAATAACATCCTGGTTTGATGACGTCATAAATTTTAATTGCTCTATTACTGAATTGCGTAAAAGAAACATCCTTATAACTCCAAAACTGATGATCCTATTAACTAACGGTTTACTACGTCGGATTAAGCGTCTCATTTCCAATTAAAATATATATTTGAATTGAAATTTGAATGAAATACAGGGTCATGAAAAATCGAAGAGCGTGGCAAACATTATTATAAACATCTCGGCAACTAACTATCCGATCGAGTTCATTCTTAATGCAAAATTTATTTTTTTTATTGTCTTTTATATTCACTCCTTAAAATAAACAAGTTCGAAAATTTTTATATTCCTTTTATCAGAACGAATATTTCGAGTCCGAAAAAATAGTTCCGTATAATCGAGATTATTGAAATTCAAAAAGCATCTTTACATTATTACATACTAAGTGCACACCAAATTTCAAGTCTCTAACTCAATTTTTTCGAGAGATACAGCGTTCAGAGACACTCACAGACTCACACACAGACACACAGACAGACGGACGGCAATTGTTTTTTCTAAAATAATGTTTTTCGGAATCTCCAGTGTCTGAAATAGTGATGGGAGTATTCGAATGCAAAATGTCTGTGTTCTCGATTCAGCCATGTATTCAAGTGGTCTCGATTTCAGACAGGAGTATTCGAATACAAGTCACCTGGCATCTGTGTCGGCGCACTGTATTCAGTTCTCATAGCTGGAGTTTTCTACGGTTTCATAAGATGCGCCAGCGAATGATATTCAAATACTACTAGACTACTCGGCGCTGTTTTAGATTTTTCTCCATAATCTTGTGGTTAGCAGGATGAGCAGCGCTATTTTAGTTTTGAAATTTTGTTTTATTTTTTCAAGCATGCCATCAATTCAACTTATATACATGCATATTTTTAGTTAAATTTATTATATGAATTTAAATTTAAGAAAACGATTATAATGAATAAAATTCTGTGAATTCGTATTTAAGAATCATAAATATCAAAGGTTTTAGTACATTTTTTAAAAATTCAACGATCAAAATAATTACTTATAATGGAAAATAAAATTATGCGTTCGTAAAAAAAGAAAAATTTTCTTGATTTCGTTAATCAAAGACAAATTGCTTACTCTTACGGTCATATGCAGATGAAGGCCGGTTTTAAATCTTGAAAAATAATAAGATATAACTTGCAATACTAAGAAACATAGACGTCGGCAGAATTATATCTTGGGAGGAGCAAGATTTTGGAACACGTGTAGCAATGATCCAAATGTCTAAACATGATCTTAACATGATAATCTAGAGATGAAATAATCTAAACTAAGATTTTTTTGTTATAACTTTCATGCAAGACTCTCATGCAGTCTTCTAAAATGTAAATTAAGATTAGTAGTGTTTTCACAGAATTTCAAATTTTTTTTACATACTTGGCAAGTAACAAAGTTACCACTCACATTTTTTTAAGTAATTCCAAACTTCTGATCTTTTCCTGCCTGGTTTCATCTTTTTTTTTTCTTTACATATTATAATAACTTGACAGGAATAAATAAAATTTTAAATTAAACATAACTTAAAATAAAATAACATTTACCATTTAAATTTCTAACGAAATTTTCAGCATTCAAACAATTTGCGAAAATCAAAGCATTATGACAATCGTAATATTTATATAAAAACTGAAAAACATTAAAAATAAAAGAAATTGTTCTCAGAGCTATAAATTATAAAACGTTATCATAAACAAAAGAGAAGCGTTTGAACGAAAAATAAACATTTGATTGGCTGAAAGAGGCGCTACTCATACTTTTTTAATAGACTGGTGTGAATCTGACACGTGATCATAAAAAAAAGCAAACGATTTTACGTAGAATAAACATTCGAAGAGTGAAACAGACGAAATGTCGCCCATCATTTAGTTTGAATGCGAAGTAGTTCTTAGTGTTACAACATTTGAATACAAAGAATCGATTCTGATTTTGATTCTGAAAAGTTTTCGAAAACTAAGGTATCGATTCTTAAAAGATCTCGAATCGGCCATCACTAGTCTGAAACGTGTAAATCCGTCAATTTTTTTTTTCGATTTTCAAAACGATTACAAGACTTACCCTATACTACGTATGATGGGTAAGTAAAAAAACAAAACTTCCCATAACGTCAAATCAGTCCTTTTAAGACATGTTTCATTTTCTTAAAATCCCAAATTTTATTCTTTAAAACATATTTTTACTTTTATTATGTGAGTTTTCACCGTCAGTTATATATTTACTGCATCTTCACCATATTAAATAAATCATCCTTAATATAATCTATTATTGCATAAAACTTCATCTGATCTCTAATTTCAGACTATATTTGCTTAAAGAATACGAGAAAGAATATTCCGTTTATTTTCAATATTACGCTACAAACATATATGTACTTATTTCGAAAGATACAAAAACCAAAAACAGCCGCAGAATACTGATAATGAAACAATGTATATCTGACATACCCTTTTAATTAAATACAGGAATTTAGTAAGCTTTCAAGCAAACTTGTTACACCAGACCGATATAATCTTGAAGTGATTAATATATATTTGCCTTAGATTGCAGTAAAATATTACTGAATATGCCAGACTAGCAGGTTTCTAATATTAAGACAATATATATATTTGCTTACGATTACATCGTCTACTTAGAGTAAATACCGAATCCATAATGTATTAGACATTGTCTCAGCTGAGACAGCATATAATGCTTGCTCCTCGCAAAAGGAATCGTGTGAGGAACTTTATTAAATACGTTATTTAATTATAGTAACGCAAGAAACATAATGTGCGTAATATAACTATTCAAATTAATTAACTGTATTATTTTCATTAAGAATAAGTGCAGTGTTTTTATGCAAAATTAATTATACTTTTTGGTTTATTTCGTGAAATATTTAAAATAAAACAATTACCTGAACTTGAAAAGAAGCTGTAATTAATAAAATTGGATGCCAAATTAAATTATTTAGAAATAGAATTAAAAAATAATAATTCCGCAAAACATTTGATTCATATTCAAAAGCCGAGTACAATTGAAGTCAAAGTTCCGCTAACTAAAACGTTTCGATTAATTTGAAGCCCGGGATAAAAACAATCAATATCATTCAAACCGCAAATTTTTGCAGTTTGAGAATTTTGTTAATTTTAATTTTAAAAATAAATTCATTATTCAAAGTTTGACTAAGTTTTATTAATTCTATATTTCCAAGTTTTTAATAAATCTACTAAAACTATATGGTATGCCATAAAAAAGTTTGATCCTGTTTCCGATGTATTTCAAAATTACATTTTTACATTCTGTCCATATTCTGTATTCACATTCAATTTAATCGTTCCAATTTTTAAACAGTAATCACGAGGCTTTACAATTTCATTTGAGATATAAAATTAAAGTATTTAGGGATTTATATAAATTTACAGTGTATGAAAAATATTATTTATATTTCAATGACATAAATATTATACTTTAATATCTAGCAGTATTCTACAAGTATTTTAAAATTACATCGATAGTAGCGCCTTTCAAATCCAATTAAGCAAACATCTGAAGGTTTGTATTAACAGAGTTATATTTTACAAATATTTAACTTTAAAGGCATGGACTGTTTGTAGTAACATGATATAATGCATCTAATTCGATGAATTATTATGACCGTAGATCAATTAGAACACAATCAAAGGGAGATAGGTCAAAAGACGGCGGTATTACAGACGGAAAAATCCAACTAGAAAACATATGTAGGCAATGCTTTATGAAATTAATACTGCGAATTTTATGAGATATCCCTGTCACTTACTCGCTATTGGTCTTCTCCTGGCAGTGCCGGCCCTCAGACGATATTATTTATTTCTTATGTTTATGTTTTGCCGCTCATTGGCGCGTTTTCCGGCGGCTTCAGCTGCAGTTGAACACTGTAACTTTTTTAAGACCTTAATAAAGGGACTGAGATGGATACTATGCTCTACAGATTTGGTTTCCTTGTCTGAGAAGTACCTCTTAGGCAATCAAATCAATAAGCTTATGATATAGTATAAAAAACATTACGTTAAGATTTATTCTGTGAAAAATAACTGCTTCTAGTTGTCACCACTCGTATATCCATCCAAATATGATGCTAAATCCTGTGAATTATTTTATAAAGCAACTTAATGCTGAAGGCAGTGCAACATTGCATTTAACAATATATGTATTACAAGTAATATTAATGCATGTTTTTTATGGATTATATACTTAATTGTAAGCTACATTTAACCAGTGTTAGTGGCTTTAATATATTTTTATACACATTATTCGTCGTTTTAACGCTTCATCTAAAACAAAATAGGAGTATTTAGTAAATGTCAATATATTTCAATGATACAAATTTGATTTTTTTTATATAAAGTGCTCATAGTAAGTTACCAATTTACCAAAGTAGTTTTTCCTTTTAATGTATAAAAAACAAAGATATTTTGATTATTTTTATAAATCTATAGAAAAATCTTAAATATTATTATTTTATATTTTATTTCATGTCACTTAATAAATATTATTTTTAATGATATGAAAAATAAACTAAAATATATGTAAAAACTACGTTGGTATTCTGACTTACTTCATATCGAAAAAAGAAATCAATTCGATGTAATTGAAATACATTAAAATCAGCTAAATCGAAGTGTATTTCTGACTTTGCATAACACATGTAAACAATCTTCAAACAAAAATAAAATAAGAAAGATACAAAATATGGATATTAAATTATATTAAAACAATGTAAAATGTTTTTCGACCCTGTCGTTACCAAAATTCGATTTTTGACACCATTCACTTAGCTATTGAGTGATATACAGAATGATATTGATATACAGTAGGATATTTCCTCTGTTGTTTTATGATTATTCCTTAGAATATAGTGATCTAAGATACTGAGATACGTCTTCTAACCGCTTTATCGACTGAACTACTCAAACCTATCTTACATAGAAAAATATAAAGCAACTATTAGGATGTATCAAATGAATTTTCGTTTTTTGAATGCGTTTATACCAAAGCACGTAGCTGACACTTTCTCAGCCCTGTTGTTGAACATGCAATATTTTTTAAGAGGATATATGTCCCTCTACAGATTTTTTTATATGCGGCTAACCAGGCTTCTACCTGCCTGGCATGAGTGCCTAGCTTGACGAGTTAGTACCTGGGCGCGGGTGATATTCGCCTGCTCACAGCATGGCTGGGATCCACCTGACAATAGCTTTGTTGGCACAGCTGCAGTGCTATCTAGTGGTTTGCTATAGATATCTTTGTTTGCCGGTTCAAGGTTTCTATTTACCTTTGTTGAATTGGCAGATTTAAAAAAAGAAAAATTAAGGAAGAGAAAGGAACTCATCTCGTAATTTAGAACCTTGGTCAGGTGACGAGACCTTCACATGACGAAGCACCCATCTCTCCAAACTTTATTATCATGTAGGATTCTTTCTTTCAGGTTTAGGTCACATAAAGAGCAATACAAATGTTGAGATTTTATGCATCTTAAGGCATTATTTTAAACTAGTCCTTAAAACAAATGAAACTGTCCGCAAAACTCATGCAGTTCGAGATCAAGAGAAGAGTGGTGTCCGGATAATTCAAAACAAATCCAAACGTTTTAAGGAAGGAGGCATCAGCCTTGAAATTAAAACCAGAAGCGGCAGATCAGCAATTGTGAATTTTGACTTGTTGAACAGAATAAATGAGGGGATTCCAACCACTAGCATTCGAAAACTGTTGGAGGAACTAAAACGCGCCAAGTACGCTACATGAAAAGTTTTACAACTTTCAGGGTGTCAACAAACTTTCATGATGTCAAGAAAAGTAGAAAAACAAAATTTTTTGATACATCCTAATAGTAGTATGATTTGTTTAACATGCACTTTTCTAATATCTACTTCTTCTTTACTAAATGTCTTCCTATTGCGATGCGTTCGCATACCCGTAAGAATCCGTCATAAATGTCCTATATTTTACTATGTGAATACTGTATTTACTGGCGCAGAACGCGCACCTTTTCCAAAATTTTAAGCCTCCAAAAGGAGGTACTCAATATACACGAATATAAAACCACACACGGTTTCACAAAATTACTGAATATAACACGCACACATTGTAATAAAAATGTAAGAATTCAGAAGAAATAAGAAAAATAAATGAAATAAATTAATTGTATAGGTTTTAGTTTCTATATTGTGAGCAATTATAAGGTATTGATATCTGTTGTCGATAAATATATTTAAATAAAGTATAAAAAACAGATAAAATACACATTAGGAAAATCTTAATGTTCTGGTATCTTAAAAATGGGTGAATTATATGTCAGTGAACTCAGTAATTAACGCTCATGAAAAATGAATGTATGAGTGAATGAGTGAGGTTTTTAAATTTTTTATTTTATCTTATTCCTGGATTTTTGCCCGTTAAAGAGTTTGATGCGCATTACATATGAGGTATATTTTTTTGAGTTTCCCCCTGTTAAACAATGGATGAGAATTATCCACGATTAAATACAGTAATTAAAAATATATATTGCAATAAGTATATTTGGAATTCTTTTTTTTTTAGAGATTTCACATTATGCAGTAGTCGCTAAAAGTATTTTTCCGAAAATGTATTATGGTTATTTTGTTGAAAGTTTATTTCGCCAGTGCACTTGTTGGGTCTATGAGATACAAGCATGTATATCTTCTGTTGTGTGCCATAGATCACAGCAGCTTCAGCTTTAACCTTTTACAGTTATTACTTGGACTGTCAATCTCGCACATTGTTCTAGTCAATCGCTATTAAATCATATTGAGTGTTTGGGGTCTACAAAATTCCACCCGTCCACTCATGTAACTTTTTAATCATTTTTGTGTTATTATTCTTTTTTACAGTTTATGGCTGTCAATGGTCCAAATAAGTAAAACAATAATTTAGTTATTTTTTATTTTTATTTTACCAGGGCTTTAAAAAGCTTTAATCTTAATAATCCCCAAGATTTGGCCTCGGTACAAGCTCTGTTGGAAGACAGTGAGCCAGATGGCATTTTTGACGACGCACAGTGTGGTATTTCCCTGAAAAAGCTGGCCAAAAGTGAAAATTTCAAATCTCATATTTAGCTGTTCATTTTCTGGTTGGTATAAGTGCACTTTCCTGTGCATATGATAACGAGTTCATTTCGTTCTATAACTTTTCAAATCGTCTGGTATTCCACTTGGAATTCGTGTCTTGTGCAAGTCTCTTTTTATGCTTTTGGTCCATGCATCTTTTTATCGAAATTCTAAAATACTATTCTTAGTCGAATTTCAGAAACATTTTACGGTTTTTAAAGACGAAGGTGTATACTTCCTTTTACATAAATAGTTTTTAAATATAATGCATTTTTATTATGATATTCACATTTGAAACCATAGTTTTTTTAGGTTAAATATTTTAGATAAAAAGGTAATTCTAATATGAGTTAAACAGAGTTCAATAAGAACTCTTGTGTTTTCATAATGTATATATTGGCTAATTAAAATATATGAAATAAAATCTACCCCATTTTACCCCCCTTTTATTTTATAGCTAAAAGAAAATTTAAAACAAAAATTTGAAAAACAAATTATTTTAGTTTATTAATTTTTTTTCAATTTATTAAACTGTTTACATTTAATATATGCAGCAGTTTCTTACTCCCTACTGAAGACTCTTTAGTGCGCAAACCTCAAATCTGCATATTGAAGTGAAAAAAACTTTTGTTTATTGTTTAAGTTGTTCGATGTGTTTAAGTTCCTTTTTAAGTAACAAAGTTTTTGATCATATAATGATAACGTTCACTGAATGATCTCTGTAAATAATGTTACATTTTCATTTTGTCCCAAGTGTTCGTTTTAAGTAAATTTTGTTGTATTTTGTCTAAAATGGCGTTGTTATTTTGAAAAATATATTTTCGATCAAACATAAGGAATGGTGTTTTTTACTCACTAACGAGGTAAGAGAGTTTTATATTATTAAGAATAATTGTACTAGATATAGATAGATTATTTTTTTTATTCAATATGGAAACAATAATAAAAAATATCAAGAAAATATATGTGCGATGTAATAAAGAAGTGTGACAACAGAAAAATAAACAAGAAATTTGAGTTTCTAGAAAAAAAACTTGTCCAAATTACGAAATGTCTAGCCCTCTAAGCGTGTGGAACGTAATATTCCGTTCACTAAGCTCCAGGTTTCACTGCAATATATGCAATGTTTAAGATAATATAATTCTATAGATTTAATGAATTTTCAAAACATTGAAGATTGATTAATACTCTCAAGGGTTACATTCATATTTGTAATTAAGTTTTATTTATAATGCTGAAAGAAAGATATTTTTTTTAGCATTTAAAACAAAATGCAGAGAAAACAACATTACAATTTTACCCTTTTTCAAAACACTCAGAGGGCTAGAAAATGAAATACACTTGCCCAGTTACAAATAAAAATCTTTCAAACATCATTATAAACAGAAATGAGCTTCTTCGCGATTCACTGAACAACGTTTTTGAGAAAACATTGTGGAATGGCTGAAAGGAACGCTTTATTTACCTACCTGGACAATAGAGAAACCCGGTCGTTCAGCAAAATAATTTAAATATTGTACTGGCAGAAGTAAGAGGCTAAAATCGAACAATTAAGATCTGAAATAAGCCACATACAATTGACATATGCGGCTCAAATGAGCGAAAGAACTGCTGGACATGCAGATGTCGCAAAAATTATTAAAGACTTTACAGCCATCCTAACTAGGGCAACAAAATATCGAAGAATTTTATTTTTGGCTGAGACAACAAACCGAAGTACATTGAAGTTATCACCGACTGAGGCTTTGACCATGTTTGTTGCAGCAGATCTCACATACAATCAATATAATATCATCCGAACTCCTAATAAAAATATATACAACACGAATGACAGAAACGCCTCAAGAAGGTTTTTTTCAGATACAGAAACATCAGCTAAAATTACAGAACTGACATAAAAATAAATCCGAATCTTAAAAACTATTCTAGAATTGTTATCTAATAATTATAAAATAGATACAAAAAAAAAAGAAGAATTTGCGAATGATGCCTCTAACCATTATGTAAATCATCACGGCTGGCCCCCAATGTCACACACATTATACAAAATTTTGAGTAATGGAGCAACCATTACAGGTCAGGCATTGCTCCCAATCGGGCAGTTATAAGAGGTAGCGGCTGAAACCTGCTACAAACATTTCCGTTAATATAGGCAAAACCTTTCAAGAAAAGTCTTGCGCATAGAATGCAATTAAGATGTGCTCAATCACCAACTTTTGAGTCCCGATCCTTATTTAAGTTGTAGTATGCGAAATTCTCCAGAAGCAATTATTGCCAGAATCTAGTGTTTCAAGTGATTCTGAAGAGGGTGATGTGGAAGACTAGAATCAAAAGAATGCTGGTCAGTAGGACATTACTTTGTTACACATATTTGCGTAAATTCTACGAAAAGTGGTTTGTTTTCAACTTAATAAAATATTTTATGTTTTCTTAAAACATTTTATCTACAATAGAATGCATAAAAGTTTTGAAATAATTTTGGCCAGGTTTTTCAGCAAAATACCACACTGTGCGACGATGACTCCGACGGAGATCTGATCTTTGTCATTCACAGTGATCGTAATACATATAAAGACAATGACACTGTCGATGCTTTTTGAACCTGTGCACTGGCGCACATGGAGTATTTGACGCAAAATCCTGGCCTATTTTAAAGTTAAAACCATTGCTGTTGATTTACTATTAGTAAATACACTTAATTAATGCTATATATGCATAAATGTATGTATTTATTTAAATAAATAAATATATATTACAATGTTTACTTAATTGTTTATTGTTTATAAGAGCAAATTAATTGTTGATAGGTTTGTTTTATTTATAAGTAATGTTTAATTAAATGCGGTTAATTTTACTACACATGAAAGTTTAATTATTTATGAAAACCAATGCATACATATATATATATATATATATATATATATATATATATATATACATTGCTTGCATTTAGTATTTACAAAAGGTGAGTCTCTATAATATGAAGATGCTGGTTTTTGAGTGGTTTTATTAGGTTTGCAGTCCTCCCAAAAATCGTTGATATCTAAAAATGGCAACAATATACGGAACATTTTTTTAAATTGCCTTCAGAACTATAACCAATACGATTATAATTCAAAAATGTCCCGACAAACTCCGGCACAGCTATAAAAAGCTTTGAATATATTTGATAATATATTTCAATAAATTAGATCTAAATAAATTTAATATTACCATTTTTCATTTTTGATTGTATTAAAAATAAAATTAGTTAAATGCACTTGTCAAAGTATAAATTTAAATACAATAACAAAGTTGAAACACAACAAAAAAGTCTTCTCCAAAGAAATTTTCACTTCAAATTTAGCTAGGAACCGCCGGAAATGGCTCATACTCTTGACATACACATTGATCGATGTACCAGTTAGTCTACTATTATAAAATATGCTTTTTTACAATTGTTGAGCAAATTTTACTTTCTGTCTTTATGGCCAGGATTTTGCATCAAATTTTGCATCCACTGTGTGGCTGGTTAAAGGTCGATTTAAAAGTTTCAAGGCAGACGCCAAATGTGATACTGTATTGGAAGTGTCTGAATTTATATATTTTCTGACAGAAATAATCCAAATTTTTTAGTTTATTTCGACTTTTTTCAATGCTTTTATAGAATGAAATAGAACTATAAGAATTCAAATAATGATGCTGAAATATCAATGAATGATTTGAATGTCTAAATCACAGATTTTAGTTGATAACTCGCTTGTAAAGCTTATAAAGTAAACTGGTTTAATTTATTAGGTTTTTTTTAAAATAAATGTTTTGTTTCAGTTTAGTAATTAACATAAAATTTAAAAAAACAGGTAAAGACGTGCATATTTCGTGAAAAAGTTACTTTTAAATTATCTTTACTAAGCAGGAAAATTCGTTTAATGTTCAATGATATTTTAAAGTTGAAATTCATATAATATAATATGTAATTTTTATCATACCAATGTTATATATGTGTATTAGTAAAATGTTTATTTTATCTCTGTTTCATTATATATTTACAAATTATTCAACCAATAAAATATTTTATTGCATAAAATAAAATAAAAAAAATATTTTTAAATAATAACAATAAATTCATGAGAAATACAACATTATGTAATGCTTTTAATCCGCGAATAACTGGAACGTAATTAATTTCCGAGTTTTGCGATCGAGTAAAATGCGAAAGATATGTTGATATTAAAATCTAATCGGACGGATTACACGTAACAAATATACATTTCTGTTATACGATTGCATTGAATTGAAACATGCATGTTCCATAACTATAGTAAATATTGTTTTACTATTCCCGTTAATTAAATGACTTTTAAATAAAAATATATTACACATTTTATACATAAATACAGAGGGACATTTATTAAATAAATCTAGAAGAATGTTAATAAATTTCTGGCATGCATGGAGTTATCCAAAGGAAGTTCTATGAAGTTAAAATTTAAATTAACTAAAATAAAATAAAACTATTTAGAATTGTTTTTGTGTTTTAATTCATTAATAGTACTTCCGATGGCATTTAGTACACAGTAATACTTAATATATATATATATATATATATATATATATATATATATATATATATATATATTAAGTTACATATGATATCGGTAAAAACGCGTCATCACTTATTATTTAACAAATAAGAGAATCAACTCCTTTTAATGTACGACAATGTAAGCCGTCAACATAATTTTTAGTTTATTCAGAGTAGCGAATTTGTTTAACATAGGTTCTGCAGAACAGCTTTAAGTATAGGCGTGGAAAGGATTTCGGATTCATTCAGTAAAGCAAAAATATTAATATAGTCTCTAGCTGATATCATTATTTTATCTATAAATATTTTTTTATAAGATTGGAGAAGATTCTGTTTTCGGTCATCATGTATGTACGTCCTCAATTTTTCCAACAGCCACAGAAAATATTTGAATGTAACTTTTAAAATACAATTCTAGTACACAGGGGAAGACTGTAAGTTAAAAGGATTCATCGTATCCTGTGTAGTTTTTTTTTTAAAATAAGGACACGTTAAATATTTCAATATATGATTGCCTACAGCGTTTCAAATCTGAGCCGTAAGCAATAGATTTCCTTTATCCCTACCAGTAGTGAGAAAGGTGGTACATAAAAATAGAATAGGATGGGGCAAAAGGATTTCGTACAAAATTTTGAGGAATGAGCAAGTAGAGTGAGTGCCTTTAAAAATAAGAAAGTGGCGCATATCAAGCAATAAAATTTTTGTTTGAGACGATTTTGGACGAAATTGTGAGTGATGAGCATCTAGAGTGCTTTATATATAAAATAGTTTCAAAATACGACCTATAAATTTTTATTGGTCAAGAGAATTTTGGACAAAAATTTGGTGAGTCGGCCATTATCGCCAAGCTAACGTTTGTTGAATTGCCTCACTCATTTAATATCTTGTCCGAGTGGGTATTGCGAATTCTGGAATATGGGTTCCATCAGTATGGGCAAAAACTTCTAATCTGAGCATGCGCCATGTACGTATGCCACCACAGTTTTCTTCATAAACACACTTAATCGAAAACTTATTCACACACACTCATAACTCCCAACCTCTAGAGTGTATGGAACTATAGCTGTGAGGGGTGGAAAACGTGTCTAACTCCATCGTCACCAATGGCCACTGAGAACCAAGTGTCAATGGGAAAGTTGACTCATTTATATAAAATATAAAATAAAGTACAGAAATACTAAACAGGATGACAAAATCTTACAATACAATAGGATTGCAGCTTTCAACTACATGCTTTTAGAACTACACTTAAATGTCATATTAAAGTGTATGAGATGATTATGATCTAATATCAAAATATATCTTACTGCTTATCATAAACACATAGTATCAATATCAAAGTTTTTAAGATGAGCAACTACTAATGTCTGATAACTTGAACAGAATGTGTGTAAATATATATATGTAACATAATATACAGGGTTATTCAAAATGATGGATCAATTTTCAAAAAATTACATTTATTAAAGTACAAATCCAAAATGAACAATCTTTATACCAATGAAAAGAGGAAGTTTCAAAGTTTTTTTTAATACCGAATTTCGTACGAAATGACCGCTGCACTGCAATTTGCGACTCACTTCTTGCAAACTCAAGAATGCAGAAAACCTTGTGCTTCACAGTAGCGATCTCACTCACGACTGACAGTGAAACGAAATCGCGGCCTATTGCCGCACGACCTCTACCGAACCATCTCTGGAACCATCACCGCTTTGAAAGCCGTGCACTCAGTAACAGCAGATACGCTTTCTCGTGTGTGGGACGAGTTTGGCTATAGCGTAGATGTTTGCCGTGCAGCAAACGGTGGACACATTGAACATTTATAATATCTAAAAAACTTAGCAACTTCCTCTTTTCATTGATATAAAGATTGTTCATTTTGGATTTGTACTTTATTAAATGCAATTTTTTGAAAATGGGTCCATCATTTAGAATAACTCTGTATACCACACACACACACATATATATATATGAAAACAAGTGTTGTATATATATATATACATATAGATAGATAGATAGTCATATGTAAATAGAATATGTTGCAATATCAGAATAATCAAGATAAAGAATAATAATACAAATTAGGCAAAACTTATTTCAGGTTCAATGGTATCATAAATGCAGAATATTTGTCATGTTATTTAGAATATATACCATTATAAAATGAATAAGTTCAATAAAATTATACTCGAATGAGCAACAACGTAGATTCAATTGAATGTGATTGCCACAAAAAATACTGTCATATGACAAACCAGTTACGCTAAAATATGTCAACTGGCGTTCAATAAGTAAATTAGAAAATATATAATGTTAATAACATATTTTTTCTGCACAATAACAAGCAACTCCTTTAATAATAAATAGTCACTGGAGGTGACATTGTCTATTTTTCAAAATTGCCAATAATTAAATGTTAATAAGTAGCTGGAACTAACAGTAAAGCGATCCCTTTAAAATAAAAATTGTGTGAATTTCTAAATTTATTCATGAACAAAGTATAAAAATAGCTGTATTTTACATAATTGAATAATAGGGATAATAGCCTTCTTTTATGGAGTTAGTTAGAAATGGTTTAAATTAAACTTGTATCGAACGATACAAAAAGGAACTAGCAATAGATTTATATTTTTGGTGTTTTAAAACAAAGCTGTCAATACTATTTGAATCAAATTACGAGGTGTATCAAATATTTCCGCTATTTTAGTATTAAGTATTTGGTATTATTTACACATAAATCATATAGTAAGCAAACTGCCATATATAATCTAAGTGAACTAAAACTAATGCTAATCGTAAATAAACCATTAGATTGTTTCATTCTATCAATTATTTCTTGAATAGAAGATATTTCAGATAAGCAGAAAATACATAACTTTGGATTCAGACATTTCTAGTCACGTTTCGTGTGTTTGAATGTTAACAAGACGTGTAATCAATAACCAAAGATATATTCTAGTAGATGATTCAAAATTATGGTACTTACATTCCTAATTTATCTTTAAATTTTTGCTACATTTTTTACTCACTTCTATTGACATATATCCTGAAATCATAATATTTTGCTACTTTAAAAGAAGTAGCAAAGTTACTTTAGAGATTTTTTTACACTTATTGCCTAATTGCATAGCCTCTTTTAGAGAGTTAGTTAAAAATAGTTTACATTAAACTTGTATCGAACGATAAAAAAGAACTAGCAATTGATTTATATTTTTCGTGTTTTAAAACAAAACTGTCAATCCAACTTGAATCAAATTGCTAGGTGTATCAAATATTTTCCATATTTTAGTAATAAGTATTTGGTATTATTAACAAATGCATCATATCGTAAGCAAGCTGTCATTTATTATCTAAGTGAACTGAAACTAATGCCAATCATAAGTAAACCAATCGGTTATTTCATTGTATCAATTGATACAATGTATGAATTTCTTGAATAGAAGATATTTCAGATAGGCAGAAAATACATAACTTTGGATTCAGACATTTCTAGTCACGTCTCGTATGTTTGAGTGTTAACAAGACGTGTAATTAATAACCAAAGATATATTCTAGTAGATGATTCAAAATTATGGCACTTCCTAATTTATTTTTAGATTTTTGTTACTTTTTGACTCACTTACATCGAAGTATATCTTTAAATCATAATTCTTTGCTACTTTAAATGTATATAATAGAGATTTTTTACACTTATTGCCTAATTTTATAGCCTCTATTTAGGGAGTTAGTTATAAACAGTTTAAATTAAACAGGTATCGAAGAATAAAAAACGAACTAGCAATTGATTTATTATTTTCGTGTTTTAAAACAAAGCTGTCAATCTTATTTGAATCAAATTGCTAGGTGTACCAAATATTTTCCGTATTTTAGTAATAAGTATTTGGCTAAGTGAACTAAACTTAATGCTAATATTAAATAAACTAATAGGTTATTTCATTCTATCAATTATTTCTTGAATAGAAGATATTTCAGATAGGCAGAAAATACATAACTTTGGATTCAGACATTGCTAGTCACGTTTCGTATGTTTGAATGTTAACAAGACGTGTAATTAATAACCAAAGAAATATTCTAGTAGATGATTCAAAATTATGGTACTTGCATTCCCAATTTATCTTTAGATTTTTTTTACATTTTTGACTCACTTATATTGATGTAGTGTATTCTTAAATCATAATTCTGTGCTACTTTAAAAATATATAAAAGAGATTTTTCTGGAGGCACGGCAGTGCCACCGCCAAGTCGAGAGAGGACAGCCGTAAGCATACTTTTCTGGAAGCAACTCAGGGCACATTTGACCCCCCCATATCTCCGCGCTGGAGTATCCCAAAAATTTTAAACTTCAATTATAGAGAGTATTTGGCCCACAGGACCAAAATTTTAAATTACAACTTTCTGTCTTTTCTAGTTCAGGCGATATATGAACTCAAACATTCGATTTTTTGTCACTTCTTACTCACTCGTTCACGCGTCATCAAAAAGATTGGGTAGATCCCGTAGCCCCAGAAACTTGACATTTGGAAAAAAGGTAGTGTTTAGGATACAAAGAAAGGAAAAATTATAAAATCCAGAAAATTCGAAAAAAAAACATTCGAAAATTCAACAAATTCCATTAAAATTGAAAATTGAAAATAATACGATCTTGTAGTCATGGAAACTTAAGATTTGGTGTGAAGGTAGTGTTTAACATCCAGAAAAAGAAAACATCAAAAACACCAAAAAAATCGAAAGCAAAATTGAAAAAATCGAAGAAATTGAAAAAAACCGAAAATTTGAAGACAATCCGATTTTGTTGTGCTAGAAAATTCAAATTAGGAATAAAGGTAGTATTTAGGATACAGAAAAAGGAAAATTAAAAAAATCCAGAAAATTCGAAAAAAAAATAAAAAAATTCGAAAAAAATTGAAAAAATGAAAATAATTTGATAACATAACGCTCGTATTTATAAATTAATTTGGATGAAACTAATTGTGTGTATTAAGCTCACCAATGCATCGACCGAGTTCGTTGGCCAGCTTGGTCCGCCATCTTGTTTCAAGATGGCGGCCACGGAAAATTTTAAAACTAAAATAAATATACAAAAAAGTTAAAAAATCAAGATTATTTTTTAATTAGGTGTTAGGACTTGATACAAGGATTCCAGAGCATTTTTTGTTTTACCTCTATCTTAAAAATTGGCTGAGATAGAGCAGTTTGAAATTCTAGGGTGGCTGACATTTTGAAACAAAACAGCACATTACAAAAAACCAACGATAAATTTATGGTCAATAATGGTCAAGCAGGTGCAATCCCGAATGAATACTCCGTGTTATTATAACTGTAACTTTGACTTCGAAATTTTGATACGTTGCATTTTCTATTTGTTGATATTTTTGAACTATGATTTACGGTAAGTGAAATGTTGTTGTTGAAGAGGGATTTTCCATGTAAATCCGAAACGTCCAATTTTAATATGTTTTTAATGTTTTATGAAAGTGTATTGTAATGTCTGTAATTTTAATGATTTTAATATAAATTTATAAGTTTTAGTGAACGCGATTTCTCGCAAATTATTTTCTTTCATTGTTGTAATCATTTTCCGAATCATACGCATAAAACTATATATTTATATCCATTAGCGCCAAATTCTCGCCAAACTTGGCGACAAATAGCGAAATCTCGCCATATTTGGTGACAAAAATAAGTTTTCATAAATTAAGCCAACTTGGCTATAGCTCAATAATTTGGCGAATTTCTTATTCAAATTCAGTGTAAACGAATCTTTTGTAAACGGTTTCTTTGCATTTTAACTTGCTGTTTTCGAGTAACATTAGCTAAAATTTTAAAACGAAGATATAGGAAAGCTACCTTTTGCTGCCGGTACAGGCCGGAGGACTTTTTTATGAGTTGTCGGATGCAATCTATGTTTTGCATTAAATAAAGTAAAACATTGAAAAACAAATCCCACAGGATGGGGATAGTTTGTTTTAGATAGATTGTAAGATAATTGTCCTATTAGCTAGTACACCTTCCGTTATTGTTTTGTGTTATTTTCCCAGGATTATGCTTTTCTTTTCTTTTGTTTACGAATTTTGTAATAGAAAAGTTCCGCTATAGACTGGCTACGTTATAGACCTTTTTTTTTTATAGACAGGTTCATTTTCTTTCACAGGCTTTACTCTGTTTAATTTATATATGAAATATTTGCTGTTAAAAGATGTTGGTCGCACAAAAATTTTCACATCTCTCCCTCCCTCCCGACATTACTGGTTGGTTATGGCTTGATAGTCCTTTCTAAATAAAATCATGGTGATTCTAAGATTCTCTTGATTTATCTCTAAATTGAACATAAACGATCCTAAGAAAACGGATCAATGAATTACTATATTGGCATGAGGAAATTTAGTTGCAGAAAAATGGAGCATATAGCTAACATTAAGTCTAATAGGAAAACCACAGCCTTGGCAAGATCTGGAGACACGGCAGTGCCTCCGCCAAGTCGAGAGAGGACAGCCGTAAGCATACTTTTCTGGAAGCAACTCAGGGCACTTTTGACCCCCCCATATCTCCGCGCTGGAGTATCCCAAAATTTTGAAGCTTTGTTTTTCTAGAGTATTTGGCACACAGAACCAAAATTTAAAATTACAACTTTCTGTCTTTTCTAGTTCAGACGATATATGAACTCAAACATTCGATTTTTTGTCACTCACTCACTCACTCGTTCACGCGTCATCAAAAAGATTAGGTTGATCCCGTAGCCCTAGAAACTTGACATTTGGAAAAAAGGTAGTGTTTAGGATACAAAGAAAGGAAAAATTATAAAATCCGGAAAATTCGAAAAAAAAAAACATTCGAAAATTCAACAAATTCCATCAAAATTGAAAATTGAAAATAATACGATCTTGTAGTCTTGGAAACTTAAGATTTGGTGTGAAGGTAGTGTTTAGTATCCAGAAAAAGAAAACATCAAAAACACCAAAAAAATCGAAAGCAAAATTGAAAAAATCGAAAAATTTCAAATAATCCGATTTTGTTGCGCTAGAAACTTGGAATTCGGAATAAAGGTAGTATTTAGGATGCAAAATAAGGAAAAATTAAAAAATCCAGAAAATTCGAAAAAAAAATTCAAAAATTCGAAAAATTCGTAAAAAATTGAAAAAATTAAAATAATTTGATTTTTTAGCATTAGAAACTTAAAATTCGCAGTAAACATACTGTTTAGGATTCAAAATAAGTTAAAATAAAAAACGCAATAAAATTCGAAAATAAAATCCAAAAGTCGGAAAAATCAAAAAATAAGGAAAATTTGAAAATAATTCGATTTCATAGCGCTAGAAACTTGAAATTTGGAATAAAGGTAATATTTAAGATACTAAATAAGGAAAAATTAAAAAATATGCATAATTCTAAAAATACCCATAAATTAGTGCAGACGATATATGAACTCAAAGTTTCGATTTTTTGTCACTCACTCACTCTTGCGTCATCAAAAAGATTGGGTAGATCCCGCAGCCACAGAAACTTAAAATTTGGAATAAAGCTAGTGTTTCGGATACAAAGAAAGGAAAAACTATAAAATCCGGAAAATTAAAAAAAAAAAAACATTCGAAAATATAAAAAAATCGAACAAAATTGAAAATTGAAAATAACACGATCTTGTAGTCTTAAAAACTTAAAATTAGGTGTGAAGTAGTGTTTAGAATTCAGAAAAAGAAAACATCAAAACACAAAAAAAAAAAAAAAAAAAAAAAAAAAAAAAAAAAAAAAATTAAATCGAAAAAAATGGAAAATTTTTAAATAATCAAATTTTGTTGCGCTAGAAACTTTGAATTCGGAATATAGGTAGTATTTAGGATGCAAAATAAGGAAAAATTAAAAAATCCAGAAAATTCGAAAAAAAAAATCAAAAATTAGAAAAAATAGAAAAAAATTGAAAAAAATTAAAATAATTTGATCTTTTGGCCTTAGAAATTTAAAATTCGCAGTAAAGATAGTGTTTAGAATTCAGAATAAGTTAAAATAAAAACGCAATAAAATTCGAAAATAAAATCAAGAAATCGAAAGAAATCGAAAAATAACGAAATTTTGAATATAATTCGATTTCATAGCGCTAGAAACTTGAAATTTGGAATAAAGGTAATATTTAAGATACTAAATAAGGAAACATTAAAAAATATGGATAGTTAAAAAAAATCGAAAATTTCAAAAAAAAAAAAAAAAAAAAAAAGAAAAAGAAGAAAAAGAGAGAAAATGAAAATAATATGATCTCGTAGTCTTAGAAACTGAAAATTTTGTGTAAAGGTAGTGTTTAGGATTCAGAAAAAGAAAAAATTAAAAACACAACAAAAATTGAAAAAAAAAAATCGTAAAAAAAAAACGAAAATTTGAAAATAATTCGATTTTGTAAAGCTAGAAACTTAAAATTTGGAATAAAGGTAGTATTTAGGATACAAAAAAAGAAATAAATAAAAAATCTGTAAAATTCGAAAAAAAAATCGAAAATCCGAAAAATTGAAAAAAATTCGATTTTGTAGCTTTAGAACTTAAAATTCGGCGTAAACTTATTGTTTAGGATACAGAAAAAGGAAAAATTAAAACACAATAAATTCGAAAATAGAATAAAAAAACTCGAAAAAGATCGGAAATTTCAAAATAATTCGATTTTGTAGCTTTAGAAACTTGAAATTTGTAATAAAGGATACAAAATAAGAATAAATTAAAAAATCCAGAAAATTATAAAAAAAAATTCGAAAATATCAAAAATTGAAAATAATTTTATCTTGTAGTCTTAGAAACTTAAAACTTGGTGTAAAAGTAGTATTTACTATACAATAAAAGGAACAATTAAAATATTCGTTAAATTCGAAAATAAAATCGAAAAATCGAAATATCTTTAAGAAATCGAAAATTCGAAAACAATTTGATTTTGTACTGCTAAAAACATTAGTTTTAAGATAATTGTCCCTAATTGTTTTATGTTATATCCCCCGGATTATGGTTTTCTTTTCTTTCGTTTACGAATTTCGTTATCGAGAAGTTCCGCTATAGACTGGCTACGATATAGGCGATTTCTTTATAGACAGGTTTGTTTTCTTTCACAGGTTGTACTCTATGTACTTCACATATGAAATATGGATTGTTAAATGTTGTCATCCCCACAAAAATTTTCACAGCTCCCCCTACCCTCCCGACATTACTGGCTGGTTATGGCTTGATAGTCCTTTCTAAATAAAATCATGGTAACTCTAAGATTCACTTGATGTATCTCTAAATTGAACCTAAATGATCCTAAGAAGACGGATCAAATAATTACTATATTGGCATGACAATCAGGTAACTTAGAATTAAAATCGAAAAATCAATAAACTTATAAAAAGTCGAAAATTTGAAAATAATTCGATTTTGTAGTCCTAGAAGCTTGACATTTGGCAGAAAGGCAGGGTTTAGTACACAAAGTAAGGAAAAATTAAAAAAATCTGTAAATAATAAAAAAAAAGACTAAAAAAACGAAAAAAAACATCGAATAAAGGAATATAATTTGATTTATTGGAAATTTCCGGAAATTTAAGATTTGGCTTTCTTTTCACACTAAAAAGTTCTTTTATGTTAAATATCAAGTATCTAGGGCTGCGAGTAATATCTCAGATGGATAGCACCTATCCTGGAAGCAATTGAGAGTACTTTTGACACCCCCCCCCTCCCATAACTTAGTGCTTGCCTAGGAACCTGAAATCTCTTTTTATCTACAGTACTTTGCAAACGAAACTAAAGCTTCAAATTTTTGATACCTGTAAATAATAGGCGACAGAGTGTGGGCTTAGCGAAAATCAGTGGATGATCTCAAGAAAAGGAGAAAATCAAGAAAAGGAGGATTACTTACAAAAAGAAGTGAAATCTCATCAAAAAGTCACCTGTAAAAAATGCAGCCAAGTCTCGTAACTCATTTACCGTAAAAAGTACTGAGATCGTATAAAGCCAAGTTTAACTATCTTATTAACTCTGAAATTTTCATTCGCAAATCACTCCTAGTCTCTACATCTTTAGTTAATTATTATTTTGTGACTTGGCAATTACGCATCACAGGGAAGTTATTACACCTTACTATGTTATGGAATAGGATGGGATAATTTAATTAAGGCAAATTATATACGCACAGGGAAGTTATTACACTTTAATATGTTATAGTATTATTTGATTAAGACTAACTATATACATCACATTCTCGTGCTACGTAATTGCCAAGTCACAAAATAATAATTAACTAAAGATGTAGAGACTAGGAGTGATTTGTGAATGAAAATTTCAGAGTTAATAAGATAGTTAAACTTGGCTTTATACGATCTCAGTACTTTTTACGGTAAATGAGTTACGAGACTTGGCTGCATTTTTTACAGGTGACTTTTTGATGAGATTTCACTTTTTATTTGAAGGTTTTTCAATGAAATATTTAAGTTTCTCAGTTTTTTTCACAACAGTATGAAATTTTTCCACAATAAAACATAATTACAGTGGGTGTAAAACTTTAAGGACATCACAAAATTGTAAAAATTTTGATACATTTAAAAGGAGCTAAGTTAAATGGAAATTTAATCTCGAACATAAAATTGAAGTACTGTCGACAAAATGTATCTGTAAACTTCTTATTGCAAAAAAATAATAATAAAGCATATAAAAGCCATTTTCACCTGTGTAACAACTTTAAGGACATCAATATATTTTATAGAAATGTTAGGTATAACTTTTCTTGATTTGTACGTTAAACACGGTTGCGTATAGTGATTTTACTGACGTTTTGTATTAAGAGTTTTGCTAATTTTATAATAATGCCAAACACAAGGAAACTGACTGAATATGAAAAGGTGCTGTTGCATCTTTTGTATTGTGAGTAATGAGACCTCGGCCTATTGCAAAAAATATAGGAAGATCTAAAACCGTCTTCAACAAGTTTCTAAAGTTAAAAAACGAGTATGAAAAAAAACGCTGAGGTATACCAAACACATTGTCTTCCAGAGATGAAAGGAGAGTTTTAAAGTTAGCATCAATTGGAAAATACTCATGTAAAGAAATTTTACAAACTACTGGGTTCAGTCTGTGCAAGAAAATAATCTGCAATATAATTAATTGATCTGGGAATTTCCAATACACAGCAAAATTGGGTAAACCCTCTTTACTGGCTAGACACAAAACCCAGCGTTTAATGTTTGCAAGACTTGGGACGACAAATGGCTCCAGATTATTTTCTCCGATGAAAAAAATGACAATTAGGTAATTCTGATAGTTGGAAGTATTATTGGCCTGATTTGAGGAAAAAAAAAATTCTCAAAACGTCAATTAGGTAGTGGATCTACTATGACCTGCGGCTGCATTTCGTTTAACGGTGTGGGGTCACATGTATTTATTTCATAGAAAGCTACTTCAAAGGGTTATCTAAAGACACTTTCTGCTTATGTTTTACCTGTTTCAATACTTCCGGAAGTGTACAATTGTATTTATCAGCAACATAATGCACGTATCCACCAAAGCAGTAGGACAAGACTCTGGTTTCAGAAGAAATATATTGAACTTTTGTAATGGCCACCCAGCAGTCCCGACCTAAACCCTTTCGAGAACTTGTGTGAAAATCTAGCAAGACGAGTTTACAAAAATGGAAGGCATTTTTCCTGAGCTCCCAAACTCAGATCTACGATTGAAGATGAATGGTATAAAATCAGTTCCGAACTGGACCAAAAAATAATAAAGTCCATGAAATATACAATATTTGCGGTCATTAAAAGCAATGACTGGTATATAATAAATTAAGTATTTAATTTTTAATTAGTGTATTTATTTTTTTTTATTTTGATGTTCTTAAAGTTTTTACAAAGCCGGAAATAGTGGGGTTTTTTGTAATAATTTTATTTTCGTAATAAAATACTTACAGATAAATCTAGTTGAATTTTTGATTAGCTTCTCAAGTTTATGATACACATTACAGCAAACTTTTTTTCAAAAAATTTGAAATTTACCAAACAAATTAACATTTTTACTGTCCTTAAAGTTTTTACACGCACTGTAATAATATTCATTCACACAGTACCGTTTAAAAAGAAATGTTAATTATATCAATATTTTGTGAAAATCAATCTTAAAAATTTACCAGTTTATATTAAAAACAAAACTATTTGATAAGGGAAAAAAAGAAAACAGAAAAGGAAAAAGAAAAAAAAAGAAAAAGAAAAGAAAAGAAAGAAAGGAAGGAAGAAATCGGAAATTTCTACTCTATAACTCCAGTTATAAACTTCCCAGAATATAGCTCATTGCAACCAAGTTACTTGATTATGAGTTTCTATATGTCTGTTACACTTTTTCTGTTAATCATGTGGAAATGTCTAGCTATTCGTTTTCAATTGAATTTTGAGATTTTAAATACTATTTACATGTTTTTTAAGATTTATTATATTTGTCATGCTTCATTTGCAACAAAATATTACATTTGAACAATATATTCTTCACTTTCATTTATGTATTGGGTTGTTCGGAAAGTTCTTTCCATTTGGGAAAGTTGGTTCGTACCGGAAAATTCTATCACTTAATTATTAGTAATTCCGATTTCTAATGTCTAATAATTGACGGCAGAATTTTCCGGTACGAATTGTTTTTCCCAAACGCAAGGAACTTTTCGAACAACCATGAAATTGTAAATTAGATTCAATACGTACTACCCAAAAGATTTATTCAGTTTGGATTATGTTGGGTACTTATTTTTGTATGAGTAATATCGTTTCGCGGTGAAAAATAAATTTCAAATATAACTTTTGAGAAGCTAATGTATGTTTCTTATTTTGTTTAATATTTTATTTAGAAAATTTTCTTTATACGAAGAAATTGTTGAATTATTTTCTTTCTTGTTTATTACGTAAAATTCACAAAAAAAAAAAAAAAAAAAAAAAAAACTAGATTTTTTTATATTTTAAAATTTAAAAAAAAATATATATTATTTTTACGTTGAAAAAAAAAGACAGTGATTTTTTAATTTACAAAAGTATAAAATAACCACGAATGAAAATACTAAATAACCTCTTTCGAGTTACCCATGATTTCGAAAAGTGGTCTTAATATATAGAAACCTCAGAAAACTGTATATTTTCGAGATTTAAATAAGTATTTTGAAAAACAAAGTATATTTTTGTACCACTGATTTTCGGAAAGGTTTCCGAGTGGGTTTTGTAGTGTATTAACTCTTTTTCTAAAACAGGAATATCGATTTTCAGGATGCTATAAATTCTCAATTAAACATTTTCAGCTGAGTAATGAAATTGATACATGCGACACGCGAGGGTGATCATTTTAATATTAATATTAATGTAAATGTTAATGATGTTTACTTAACATGTTTGTCTGTAGAACATGTTTGTTGAAGATGAAAATGTCTTCTTGAAAACTTATAACATCCAAAAAACCTCCTTTCTAGGCTGAGAAAACTCATTAATACACTAAGAAAAGTATTCAGACACGTTTCTGAAAATGACTGATAGCAAAAGAAACTTCGTTTTTATAAATGCTTTTTTCAACCTAGAAAATATATTGGATTCTGAGGTTTCTAAATACAAAGAACGCTTTTCGAAATCGTAAACAACTTCGGAATAGTGAGGCTATGGTAGAGTTTCGTTCGTGGTTATATTATAATTTCCTAGATTAAGAAACAAAAAATACAGTGTAGGAAAAATATTTTTACAGTCTTTTTTTACAATGTAGAAAAAGACAATACATATTCATATACCTAGTTTTAGACAATAAAAAGACAATAAACTAATTATTATAGTGATATATGAAAATATTTTCTCAGGACAAAAAACTAAATCTAACAAATGACATTTTTAAGAGGAGTGATTTAAAAAAAAATTTAATTGCCTATTGGAGAACTTTTCAGGCTTAATTTGCTTCGTAATCATCTTGTTTTCCTAGCAGAGAATTTACTAAAAACATTTGTAAAACATAACATCTTTTACATTTACCTTAATGTAGCATGCATTAGTAAATGATTTTTGCTTCTGACACAGGTTTAAATCAAGTTATAGTTCTACTATGACATAAATATTTGTTTTTAGAATAAAACTGTGACTTATAAATATATAATAAACTGTTGATCATATTTGACAATCGAGTGGCTGCACGAAATATGAGATAGCACCTTTTGGTTCAAAATTTAATGATTTGGATCTCTTTGAATAATCGCTTTAACGATATGGGGTTCTATAACTCATTTATAGGGGATTAAGTCTATATATGTAAGTAATTTACATGTATATTTCCGTCTAAATGCTTTATCTGGATTATATGTGTTTTGGGTTATAAGAAGTGTATTAATTTGCACAATATTCTAAAGAGGAGATTAGTTTTCCAATAAGAGTCCTGCATTTGTGTCCAAATTTTAATTGATACGACTAGCGGTTCGACTCGGGTTGATTTGAAACTATATTATTATTATTATATCAACTATCTATATATTTAAAACGCTAAGCATTTTCTTTCGACAATTCGTGAGAGCAAACTACTGCATCAAATTACACCATTCTTTTTTTTTAATGAAAGATATTTGGACACAGATTTGTTATCGTGCATTCGTTTGTCCGAAAATTTAATTAATTAGCCGTAATTTTCAATTAAACTTTTACTTCTGCTTATGACGTCATAAAGTCGGCAACTCCCACTGTTGCAAGGCATAGAGTTTATTATCTGAACTCCGTGGTTCGCCAATCTTTTGACATTAGCTAATATCAACTAGGTAATATTTTATAACATTGTAATATAAAATCTTAAAAAACTTACTTAAAATTAGCTAAAATATAATAATAAAATATCTAAACATAAACATATCAATATGAATAACAAATCTCACGTAAAATGTTGCAATTTAAATGATTCCAATTGAAACAAGATTTGGAGAGTTAGTTGTCTTGGATATTTATTTATTTACATTGTTTTTCTTATTTATCCCTTTCGACTGTTGAATAAATGTTAGTGACGTCAGTTGAATTTTATCGATTGTACGAAACTACGCATCGCAACATTTTTTCAACGCTTTTTCTTTTTTTAATATCATGGTTTCGAAGAAGTAATTTTTATTTTAATTAATGTAATAACTAATAAATCAGTAAAACGTCATTATAAATACATTTGACGTCGAATTAAAAATCACTTGATGAGATAACAAGCATGTGTATGCATTTGACGCAAGTGAATGTGACTCCACGATCATGAATTTTTGGCGATAAATCCTATAGTTTGGCGATATATATATATATATATATATTATGGAAAGTGGTCGACGGGATAATGGAGAAGTATCAAAATTCTTATAAATCGTATGAAATTGAAGGGCATACGTATTTAATTTGCTTGAAAATACGATTTACGTATCTCAAACTTTGACGCTGAGAAACAAGCGAGTACGAACCACTACCTGAGCAGAGTATAAATGTAAACAAAGATCACGCTGGTATCTATGTTCAGAGTACGTTCAGAACCCGTCTACAGTTTTCCAAAGGTTTTTTGGTGAAATGCGTCTGCTTTTAGAATATCGTATGCAACGGTATCACGTGGGATTCATTTGATGCATTATTATTTATATCTGACCATAAGCAAACAACCAAGCGTTCTTTTACGTAGTTTGAATTGTGTGGCGCTTTGAGTGGTACTTACGTATTATCCGCGCCAGGTCAGATACAAATGCGCCAAGCATGGCGCCAGTTATATTAATTACAATAGACCTTAGTTTTTGACAAGTATATAGTTTATTTTTTATATTATATTTTATAGTTTATTAATTTTAATATAATATATACTTTTTTGTTATTTATTATTGTTTATTTGTTATATTTTATTTATTTATTAAATATTTTTTACCATTTTTAACAATGTTATGTATTTAATAATGTTAAATTACCGTTTTAAACATGACTGGCAACGATAAACAAAATTGACAATTGGCAACCATTTTTGGCGATATATCTCCTGGCCCAGATAATACGTAAGAACCCTTTGAGCTTTATGGAAATGGAAAAATCTGTTGTACCGATATTAGGAGATGGAAATTGTTTATTTCGAGCGGTGTCATATTGTTTTTATAATAAACAAGTTAAACACCGTGATTTAAGGACAGAAGTTGTGGCTGAAATTGTGAATCAGTGGGAATAGTATAAAGATTTTCTTATTGCCGATCCATCTTATAGTTTGCCAATTTTTACATCCGAGGATTATTCAAATTTAATTTTAGCGATGGTGAGTATGGTGGTAGTGTTGAATTAACTTGCATTACACAGTTGTATACGGATTGTTTGTTTCGAGTTCATCTTGAAAATAGTGCTGAAACTGTAGATTATTGCTCCGGAAATACTGTTTACAATTTTCGTTTTTCCGGTAATTTGGATAAAGAACATTTTGATGTGTTAAAAATTTCAGTTAATAAAACATGATTCCAGGAGATCTAAAAGAAAGAGGTTAATAATTCGTATAGCATAAGCCTAAAAATTGTTTATTTTATATTTTCTAAGAAAAATAAGGTACTTTTCGGTTAGCCGGGCGCCAGTGAAATGTATATATCTATATATACATATATATGTATACATACACACATATATGTATGTGTATATATATGTATATATATATACATGGATATATAAATGTGTGTATGTATATATATATGTATATATATGTATACATAGATATATAAATTTCACTGGCGCCCGGCTAACCGAAAAGTACCAAAAATAATTGTAAGAAAATCTTTTACGGAAGAGTTCCGTATCCTGTGCTGATTTTTTGGTGAGTTGATTTTGGCGATAAGTGTTTGATGTGATTGTTGCGATCTTCAATCATTTTTAACTACTGAAATGAACTTAATCTACGTGACTTTACACCACGTTTGGCGCTATTTTGGATTTTTTGGCCAATTGCGCCAACCAGCACAGAATATGAAACTCTTCCCATACTACTTCAGTTAGAAATATGCACTTTTATATATATCAATAGTAAAAATTGATTTTCAATACTGTTTGTAAGAGGAAATTTGGTACTTTTCCGTTATACGGACACCATTGTCGCCAAGCATTACATTTACATACATTTAATACATACATTTACATACATACATTATGCATTAGCATACATTTTGTCATGGTGTCCGTATAACGGAAAAGTACCGTAAATTTTTTGAAAAACAATGTTTGTCTAGGTTTCGAGGGGTTCGAAGGGTTAAAGTTCACTACACTTCTTGAGTGTATCGCAAATGATAATAATTTTTATTTTCACACTTTATGAATTAGATTTTTTACATATAGCTGCAAAAATCCTGCACTGAGAAAATTTTCAGAAATCAACACTGATTTTAAACATATTTAAGGTTTTTGTCACATGCCCGAGCAATATTCATATAAATTTTGTAATTCATATCAAATTGTTTGCCGTCAAGTTTTGACGGGTTCTATCTAGTGTATTATTATTTTATTAACTATATTATTATTGTTATTTATTGGGTCGGGTTCGAGTCCTATTGTACTTTAATTTGTTTTTGCTGCAGACTGGCGTCAGGTCGGGTAAACTTTAATTTTTTCATGTCTGGATCTGATTCGGGTCAGGCTCTAGTTGACCCAATTATTCGAAAGACAGTGCAGAATTTTTTTTTTTCAGATTAATAATGGATATTAATGAGAATATACATGTTAATTTTCTACATAAAAGGTAAAATTGTTAATATAAATAAAATTGTGGACTTCAGCTCTATAACTTCGTAAAAATAGGGATTAATTTTTTTTTTTTTCAATTCGCGTTTTTGTGTTGAAATACTTTTTGTTCGGGTTGGTTTGGAATGGGATGAAATTATTTTGTTGGGTTCAATCGGGTTTCGAGTCAACTAAAATTATTTTTTCGTGTCCGAGTTGAATTTCAAGCTCACTTGAAAGATATTTTTTGGCTTATTTAAATCTTTTCGACTATTATCCGACGCGTGCAAGAATCTATTAATAATTTAAATATATTGAATAAATTCTTAATTTTCTTTTCAGGAGTCAAAATTTCAAATTTGTTCAGAATGGTTTTTGCAAGGGAATAAACTTTGATTCAATGCTGAATTACACTTAAAGCAACAGAAGTACTATATTTCGACATTTTTTATGATAGAAAAAAGGATCTGATGTTTTAATCGAGGATTTAAAAATGTTTTATATGATATGTATATTTGTGTATGTATATATATGTATATCTGTGAATATTTATTTTTATCAAATTTTTTATTTGGTTAATGAAATCTCCTAATTAATGAAAGCACGCTTTGAAAAACGCTGTCATTTGACATTTTTGCGAATTCGCACTAATGTATAGTTAACAGGTTAATTGCTGCGTATTAAAGTTTTCTTCAAATTTTCATTTTAGGATCGTTTAATCTTAAGGGTACAGTGGACTTTGAAAACTAACTTTTTTAATTACCAATATATTTTTTTTAATTTTTCAGGATTTAGTTATAATATTAAAAAATATCATGCGCAAAATTTGTTGAAAATATCTTAAAATTTGTTGAAAATATCTTAAAATTTTTTGAAATATTTAAATTTTAAAATTTTAAAATTGCCAGATTTGAAAATGCTCCATGCGCAATCAGATTTTAGACACATTTACAATAATCTCATATAATCATCCTTGAATACACAAAAACAAAACTTACTACCAAATTTTAGCAAGTAATATTAAAAAAAACTTAAAAAATTGATTTAAATTGAATTTTTCAATTTTTTCATTAAAATTTAATCAAATTTTTTATATTACTCTTAAATTTTCAAATTTAAATACCTGTAATAAAGTTTATTTTTAGTAACAAATATTTACACAGGTATAAAGAACATTTCTGAGAAGTTTCAATAAAACTGAAAGTAATGTGTTGCGCATAGGACATTTTAAAGTCATGAAAACCGTAAAAATATTTATTCTGAGAAAAACAGGTTTTAACGATTTAATTGTTCGTAAATTTTTTAAAAGTTGATATTGAAACAATTTCCGATACAAGTGAAGGATATAATATTATTAATAACCTATATAGCAGTTTTGTTAGTTTTGAGTAGCATGATAATGGGTGTTCCGCGCCACCTTCCCGCCGGCACTGTGGAGGTGGTACACTGTGGTGTGGTGAAGGTGTGGAGCGTGCCGGTGCTGAGTGGTGGAAGTGGAATATCTACTGTACGATGAGAGGGATTTTTTATTTTTTTATTAATTTTAATTTATTGTATTTTAATTTGGGGACTTGTAATTTTGAAGCTTTTTTTTTGGGGGGGGGGGTAATCGTGTGTATTCTAATATGAAGTTAGTTGAAATAGTTTTATTTTGCTGAAGTAGTTTTTTTTTTTAATTTTTTAACTTTAATTCGGGGACTTAGAAAATTTCCGAGTAATTTTTTTTCTTTCGCGGAGAATTGTGTGTTAGACTACAATGGGAGTTGAAATAGTTTTATATGTGGAGAATTAGAAATTTGATTATTTTTATTTTTTAATTTTTAATTTGGGGACTTAGGAAATTTCGGAGTACTTTTTTTTATTATTTCGTGGGAAATTGCGTGTACTCTTGCAGGATGTTGGTTGAAATGTATTTATTTTGGAAAATTAAAAATTTTTTATTAATTAAATTTTTTTTTAAATTTAGAAACTTTGAAAATTTTTTTCTTTTTCTTTTTTTTTTTTTTTTTTTTTTTTTTTTTGTCGGCTTTTAGGATTTCGACATTTTCAACTGATGCAATGCATGTTTACAAATGCATATAGTAACCAAACAAATTAAAAAGATAATTTAGTAAAATAGAAAAATATTCTAAATTTAGAAAAATATTCTAAAAATTTCTGAAAAATATTCTAAAAAGCAATTTTGTTAACAACAGGCAGTTCTAGTTCTTAAAAGAACCTTTTTTTAAACTAAAATTACAACTAGAATGAACTGTTACGAAATTCAAAATACGAAAACAAACGAGGTAAACATACGCGTAAACAACCAGTTTAGATCACAGTTAAAATACTCTGTTGCCAAATATAAAGAAATATATATACTTTATGAAAATTATATGGAGTAAGCACGAGAAAATCATGTAAGCATTATTTCCCAGCTATTAAATTATGTATACCTACGACGAGAAACAAGATAAAAGGGCGGAAGGGTAAAAAAGGGGGCGTGGCGCAGTAGCTGTTAAAATTAAAATGGCTACAACTCCGGCAAAAATCAACATATTTGAAAAAAAAATTGCATCTGGTAGGTACGATTATATATATATAAATTTTACATTAAAAATGAAAAATCGACTTTTTGATGAAATTTCGCGAATTTCAAAGTCCACTGTATCCTTAACCAGTAATCTAACCAAAATAAGCTTTTTGTTGTAAATTTCTGCAAAGTAATGTCATCTACTGGTAATTCAGACACTTATTTTTATTTTGGAACCAATTTATTCACCACTAGAAGGCGAAGAACATATTTAATGAGGAAGAAACTTTTGAGAATACAAAAAGTGCTATTTAGAAGCAACCATCTTATTTCTAAAATTAAGGAATAGTTTTTCTAATCTATTTGTAATGCAACCATCCTAAATTTTCTCTTAATGTTATACTTGTAGAAATTAGTTTAACGATGCATACAATATATTAGGGCCATGATTTAGGGCTTATAGTTATTTCATTTAGCTTAAAGGGGGGTGCCAGTTATTGGTTCCTAGAATGTCATTTCTCCAGTCTCTGACAGAGGTGTTAGTTATTGGTTACATTAAAGAAAGTAAAAATCTATTATTTGGACTGTTTAAAAACGCATAATAATAAATTAAATTTATCTTGTAGTAAACACCATTAAAATTTAAGTTTTTTTACCGGTGTCTGACACCAGATGTCAGTTACCGGTTCATAAATGTCAGTTACTGTATATATGAATTACTACTAATGCAGTACTAAATATTATCCCTATATACTCTTACTATATACCCTGCAATACTAATATGAAGTACAGCATACTAAATCCTACTTTTTATAACAAATATTAATGTATTTTTTAATAATAAAAAGTAAAGTTTTTTAAAGCATTTTAATCTTTTAAAATAAAATGTCAGTCTCTGGTGTACTTTATGTCAGTTATGGGTGTTCCAAAATAGGGATGGTGTCAGTTACAGGTGTTTTTGGCCATATTTATGAAAAAATAAATAAAATTTAATAATAAAATGTATAATTTTTCAAAAATTTTCCAACAATAATTTTTTAATATATCTCTACTATCCATTCAAAAGCAAAGGTAAGTATAAAATAGATTTAACTTTTTGTAATAGTGATTTGAACGAGAAAGAATCCTTAAAGTACCAGTTACTGGGGGTTTCACCCTATATGATTTAATTATGCCAGTAAAATAAAATAAAATGACAAAATAAATATCACACATGCTTATATTTGAAAATACATAAAGTATCGTAAATGAGAGATTTCAATTCAATTTCTATTATGTGTTAATTTTATTTCATTTAATTTTTTTAATACATACAGTGTCAATATTTTAAAAAGTTTAGGCTTTTATTTAGAGGCTTCTTAATATATATATACACAAACACACACACACACACACACACACACACACACACACACACACATATTTATATAATATTATAAACGTCGATTTTATTATTCGGTATTAGATAATATTACTTTCATCTGTTAGTTCCCATAAACAATTTTTTTAACAACCGTCTTAACCCTCCTAATACCATCGGGGTCCTTCGTCACTTTATCATTTTTTTAAAGTTTTATATGTTTCTAGAACAAAAAAGTAATAATTCATACTTAATATTTAAAATCAAATAGAAAACTCGGAGGAAGAATCTATGTGCAATAGAATTAAATTTCTGGTTCAAATCATGCAAAAGTATCAATAGTAATAGAAAATTGAAACCTGCTACCAAAAGGGTTAAAATATGAAACGTACTATGCAATGCATAAACAATCGTGTCTTATCAGATAATTGATATCTTGTTGTAACTTAAAATTTTAAAAAGTTTGAAATTATAATTGATATCTTATTACCAAGTATATTGTAAATTCAAATGAAGCATGGTATTAAAATAACTATTAAAATAACTAAAAGACGAAAGGAATTTAAAGAAAATCCACATATTCATAATTTCATGTAAATTTTTGAAAAATTTTCATTTAATAAAATTAATTTTAAAATGCATCATTCTTTTACTTATACTAGTAAAAATTTGAATTTTCTTTGTTTCAGCACATGAAATGTATTCAGAAACCAAAAAGTCATTTACCATTTACTTTATCAGAAGTTTTGTATTTAAATTAGAGGTGATATTCTTACTTCTGCTTATAGAAATAAGAAATACATTTTATGTCACGGGATTCTTCCATTAGAATATGTAAATTCTATTTGTCTTTTTTTCTACTTCCTAACTTAGAGCTTCTTTCTTATTAAGAACAAAAACTAATGTGATAAATAATACTAATCACATTTAAACTGTTAACCGAATCAACAGACTTGACATGAAAAAAAAATGGTGGACTATTTTCTTTTCTGTAAACTTCATTTAGTCTGTCTAATCTTAGAATTGCGTGTAGGTCACCAAAGTATGTACTTAATGATCTTTACAAAATTTTAGATGAAAAATATTTCTTTGAAATATTGCATGCAGCTGTAAAGTTTTATATTTATTTTATTTTTTTTTAAATTTCAGCAGGCATAAAAACAAACATTTTTATACTGTAGTGAAATGTTTTAAATATTGATTGTGATTTTTTTTTTACCTTTGGTACACGCTACAATTCCAGACATGCGCTACAGAAAGATAATCAAATGTTTCCGTATTTTAATGTTATTAATCATAACGGAGTAACGTAGATGTAATATAAAAATTTATAAATATTACAAGTATTATAACAGGTGGAATTGTTATGTTGTGTTTTTCTCGAGTTCCCGTATTAGCTAAATTTCAAGAAAGAATGCACGGGACTTTATCAAACTGCATAGTCTATTAGACCTTGACATGAAAAAATGCTGATTAATTTTTTGTCTTTGATCACTCAGCAGGGGACGCTGCTATCGAATGCGTAGGAAAGTTTCCTAGTTGGTTCCACAACATTGGAATTATATCTAATAATAATCAATTGTTGAAATTTAGCGAACATGGTTTGGAATAGTATTAACTCCAATATTGTAAATCACATCAACTTTTAAACACACTGTTGCCAGAATATCATTTTTGACCCCAATATTGGCTGTGGACGCAATTATGGATTATTAGCACTATGATTTTTGTAATGAACATTATAACTATATCTTATTTTGTATTTTGTAGACATGCACTAAATTTTACATTTGAGTTTAATGATTAAAATTGCATGTGTTGATCTAATTTTAATTTTTAATGTCCACAAAGGGTGCTGTTGTTCATTGCTACTTTTCATCTACTGATCACTGTAACTCCGTGTTAAATTCAATGAAATGCATTATGCTGTCTATTCATAACAATTCATGCTAATATAAGTTTTTATATTAGAACGGTACAGAAGAGTTAGTTTGTTGTGCTGTATATGTTTTTTTTAGACTATTGCGTAGCAATGAGCTCGGACTCCAATAATTTTTATAGGAATAATGGATTATAACACAAGATTTCCCGGGTTTTCTACACCTATTGGAAAATTTCTTTTTCAGTATTGGTAGAGATAGCTTAGAGGATCAAGCAAAAGTGCTTTGAAGATTTTCAGATGAACAAGGAGCAGGTTCCAAAAATTTTTCTGGAAAAAATAAATCCGATTTAGAGGAAATAATCCAGTGGTTTTTAAGGCCTTAACTGCTATATTCGAACGTTGAAATACGAGCTAAGCTCGGTCAAACATCTTCATTATGCCAAACACACTTCATTGTCGTGTGCTCTGCTTTAAAAATCTTTCCTCTTTCTCACTGAAAAGGACTAAAATTGCATTTTTCGAGTTAAACTGTACTTGTATGTCATTATTATCGTTCTACAGTCTTTAACAATATTAACAAATATTTTTTTAGGTTATATAAAAAGCCATAATTTCATGTCACATATAATAAGATATAGGTATTCCGTAAAACCCGAAACCTCCTTTTGGGAGAAAAAATACCCTCTGATTACTAGGATGAATCGCGAATTAAAACAAAACATCGCGTGAAAAACTAATGTTATTTAGACGTACATGATGCTTAGTTTCAATGTAATAATATTACATCTAATAATGAAAAAAAAAGTATTGACAACTTACCTCCTGAAATTTTCCAAACACGAAAAGCAAATATGTGTTCACACAACGAGCGCCGATGCTGACCAACGAACGACACGTTCTAAAGGGCACTATGGGGACGTTTTTAAGTAGTTTATGATATTGCATATTGGTGTCAACACTTTACAAAAGATAAATGGTGATTTTGCTACAAGTATTTTTGGAAAAATTTCTGAATAGTTTTTACAGGCTATTAATCAGATTTCTCAACTCGGTATAACACGAATTATCGTTTTTTCGGATGTTATAAATTCTCAAGTAAACATTTTCAACTGCGTAACAGAATTTATACATGTATGAGTAACGCAATAATGCTCATGTCATGCTGTAAATTATTATATTTGGCTGTTGAACATGAAAAAATTTATTATAAGATTGATAGCATCCGAAAGAGCGATATTGCGTGTTGATATCGGATTTAGAAAACTACTTAATATATTCTAAAAATTACTTATAAATGTTTCCCAAAATTACTAGCAGTAGAAGAGAATTTCTTTTCAAAAATGCTTCGCTTAATCTCGGAAATATATTGGTTTCTGAGGTTTCTGAAGATAAACCAACACTTTCCGGAATTATGCGTAACACAGAAGAGTTTATATCATATTTTCGTTAACCTTCTGCAGTTAAATAAAAAAAAAATCTGTTTTTTTTTTTTTTTTTTTTTTTTTTTTTTTACAGCGTACTATTAGAAAAATGTTTTATGTTTATATTTACTAGAGAATTATAGTTTTTTAGTAAATATATGAGTAAATCTGGATAAATGAGTAAATAAATAATGAGTAAATGGGTAAATAATAGAATAATAATGGAGTAAATATATGATAAAATCTGGGTATCCTAGTAATTTCAAAGAATGCACTAGGACAAAAACACTACTCATAACTACTATGATTCCACTGTATTCCGTGAAAAACTAATTACTGACATCGATATTAAATGTATATGTTTTAAATATATTAATGCAAAGCGATCTGATCTCTTTAATGTATTGTGTCTAAACAACGGCCGTAAAAAAATTACGCATAACCACAAAAGTATCACGATTAACGTACTCACAAGGAAGGTTCCATACTTTATTACTCCGCGAACAATTGTACCTTATTAATGCATTACAAAAACATGGCTCAACTTTAGAAATTTTACATAAAAGAGCTACGGAATTATGATTTGAAAAATATTATATGTGACATTTATTTCTGATCTATTCATTCTTCCAAATTTTATAGGTATCTTCTTTCGAAGTTTATTTATGTTGCATTATTTTTTTTTCATTGAATTATTTTTTGTTTTGTTTATTTATCGATATTTTTCAGAATATAATTTTAAAATAAATATTTACATCCTTATATTTTATTTCTTGCATAATAATATTTTATATTAATTTTATTTTGCATTAAATTTATTATAAAGTACCTATACAATCATATTATATTATTTGCATTACATTTTCTTTCATTTTCAGTTTTAAAAATTTTATCTTCTATTGTGTATGGTTTATTTGTAACTTTTAAATTAATATGATAGTGGTTTGCATAAGAATTACAATACGTTCAACGTTTTCAGTATCAATTTTTAACCGACTGTTTTTCTATCCACTCTCTTCAACTCATTTTTCTTTCTATTAAATATTTCTTATTTAACATAAACTTTATTTTTTTCAAAGCTTCATCTAGTCACAAATTTCTAATTATCTTTGAATGCACAACTGCAAGATATACACCAATAGGAAATAAATTATTTCCTCCCACCCATTTATTAGCAATAATTTTCATGGTAAATGTCTTTAATACGTGCAATAGAATTTTATTATGCATATTATTGTTTTGAAATAGTGGTGTGAGCAATTCAAATTTTTCTGTCGCTGCAGCCCCAGCAATTTCTAAAGATTACATTGCATTTATCAAACTTATATGATAAAGAAATAAAGATACTTCATTCATAATTTAATTACAAAGTACGAAAGTTACATATTAATTCTCATTTCTGATATAGAAATATGAATTAAAAAACAATGAAAAACACAAAAGAATGAATGATAAAATAATACCATATCCTTGAAATGCGGCATATAATTTTAAGAGGATTTTGATTAAATCTATCATATGAGAACGATATCTTACAATAATTAATAGGCTTTAGATTGGGAGGGCATCAAAATTTACCGACTATATTCTGGTATTGAAGCGAGAATGAACATTACCAAAACATTCCAAAGCTTATTAGCAAAACGTAATGAAAACCCTGATGTATCATTATTGTATTACTTAAGACGAAGGATAATACATCTTTCTCGTAAAAGAATAATGATTTATTTTATAAAATAGTCCACTGTATTTATAAAAGAAAAACAATATTTATGAAGAAATTATTTTGGAGTCAAAAGTGACATGCATATTCATCGCAAAATAATTTTGAATTGATTGTGAAATATTTGGTAAAACCATTCACGCAGGGCCCGACTTAGATTATCTAGGGCAACGGGGCGAGCATTATTCTGTAGGGGCCCCTCCAATCTACCCATAGAAAGTGTTTATGAATTGTGCTAATACCTATTGTATAGAGAAATTTCGTTCCAGGTGTATAGAGTATCAGAAGAAAGATGGTCACAAATTTAAGAGGTGATAGAACACACTAATTATTATTATTATTATTATTTGTATAGGAATCCTCATGGGATCCTTGATAATGTAAATATAAGTCTTTTAGTTTCTTTTAGCTATTTTTCATAATATTATAAAATTTCCAGGTGAGGGGAGTCCGAACTCTTTTCCTAAATCTTTGACAGTGTAAGAATATCTGTCACTTTTGGCCTATTTAAATCGTTTGGCATCATCTTATGGAAAATCCTGATTAGCTGCCGCTCATGCCCTTGCATTAGACAGGCCATGCATTCACGATAAGAAAATCTGGTGAAAGATCCTTTGAGAAAATATTTTTTCAAACAAGCAACTTTTAGAAACAAATAATTATAATAATAAAACTCATGTTATATTTTAAGGTAAGTTGATGAAGTTTAAACTTAAGCCAAAAGAATTAAAAAAAAATCAACTATCAAACACTCTTAAGTTTTAACTTTTCAGATTCCGCAAAGTATTAAATATAAAAAAAAATTATACTTAAAATTTTACATTTCATTTGTTCCGAAAACATTTTTGCTATATTGAACATAATTTTATTTAGGATATGCGCATATTATAAAACAAATTGTCAAATTTATAGTGCTTGAAATAAAACTTTCTTAATACCGATTTAATTTTACAGCTATTTTTTCTAAATTGAATTTTACAGCAATGATTATGAACAAAGTATAATGTGAAAACTAAAATTTTGCATGAATGAACTCGATACATAGATACAAAAATTTCTATTACTTTTTAGTGATAACAAAAAAGTGTAAAAGTCGGCAGCGTTGCTGAAAAAGATCAGTTTGGTTTCTTCTGTATGTAATAGAAAATTAAATTTTAAAGTACCAATTAATTGAAAAGAAATGCTTTAAAGTTTCTTTAAAAAATATTTTGAAGAATGCATTATAGAATTTGCAGTATCTTCATGGAATTTAATAATGAATACAAACAATTTTTTTCAATATTTTAAGGTCATACATATCAATAATAGCTATTAATCTGTTAAAACTTTCTATCAGAGATTATTTTTTAGTTATCATCTAAAGAATAATTACATATACTCCTTGCAATATGAGAATCAATATGATCCTACTTAAAATATGTACTCAATTTCCAGTATGAATATTTATATTTTTAAATATTTTTGCAACATAACTTTTGCCCCCTTTTACCTTAAAAAAACTACAACTGTAGATGACTATGCGATGAAGCTGTTTTTGTGAATTTCTATAATGAATAAAAAAAATAGAAAAGACACGCAAAAAGAAAAAGAAAGAAAGAAAGAAAAGAGAAAAGAAAAAAAAAACATTGGACATATCGGCGGCGCCATAAGTTCGTTAAAAATGTAAACAATCATTAAAAGTTAACAAATGATGATAAAATTTTTGGTTTGCACGAATGGGATTAGAGGCAGATCACATTTTTTTTAATAAAAAAAAAAGTTTTGGTTAAAAATATTACCAATAGATGGCGCGGGCGTGCATAATATGAAACAGATTGATGCAAGTCAGGTTGTCAGTAAAACACCTGAATGCACACGATTCTTCATTTGATGCGAGCTTCGAAGTGTTGTTGGTTAAGCGCTTTCTCAAGAAAGGAGAGTCAGCAACTGGCGTATTGAGAAAATTTCGCACGGCATAAGGACGCAAGACGAGAAAAGTGACTGTTTCATTTGCTGGGAAACTGAAGCTTGTCAGAAGCTTAGAAGAAACGGGTTGTTTGAAAGATCGGCCACAAAGTGGAAGGTATATGATATATAATTCATATGACATATAATTCATATTATGTATGGCAGCGCCATCTATCGGTAATTTTTTCAATTAAAAATGTTTTGTTATTAAAAAAATCTGATCTAATCCCAAACCGCAATTTTTAGCATCGTTTTCTCCTTTTTTAATGAATATTTAAAGTTTTAAAGAATTTATAGTGCACTCGGTATTTGAACACCTGAATCATCACTTTCTGTAGGAAGTGCTGAGATGACAGATTGGATTTTTTTGAGATGACATCTGTCTTATAAATCAAACACATATTCGTTAATAGTAATGACGTAATATTGATGATGGCAACGATCTGCACAATCCATTTCCCATTTTCTGTAAATTTAATTATTTCTAATTATCGTATAATTTGAAGTTTTAATCGAATAAGTAAACAAACACACTTTCAGATGCAACTTATTTGAAAACTATCTGAATTCGCTGAATTTTTATGTGGTTTTAAAAATAATTTTCAAGTATGATTCTTTTTTTTTTTAATCTTTGTATATCGCATGCAGCTCAATTATGGTAGAATAACCCGTTTCCGCTCAAAACAAAATAAATAGTTCAGTGTTTGTTTATATCAAATATTCAATAACGAAATTAACACTTAATTTATTTATTTATTTATTGGTGAAGGGATATAAATAAAACACAAAGTTTTCAGTTAATTAATTAAAGAACGCACTTAAAAACTTAAGTAATCAAAATAATATAGGCTGCTGTAAGTAGCAAAATATTCGATGATTTCTTTCGCTATTAAACTCTGGCATGTGGGCTAATAAGAAAGTATCGTTTTTATTAAATTTGAAAACTTTTTTTTGAATACATAATTTATATTTTTCATATAAAAAAACTTTTTTGATGTTGTTAGTGTGTAATCTAAAAACTATATTAAATGTAAAAAATCTATTAGAAGTTTAAATTAATAAATGGTTCTCACCTTTGTTTTGTGCATTGGGCAGTATTTTCTGTAACACGGGAAACCCGGATTCTATCTTCTTGTTTTTAATAATGATTATTGTTTTCTCATTTTAACTCGGTAGAAGTCGCGCATACCCAGAAAATGAATGGTTTTTACATTGTCACCAATAAATACAATTAATAATCGTAACCTTATTCAGTCTTAGACAATTCTTACAAATTCTATGATAATGTAAATTGTAGATTACTTTTCGAAAAATAGTGGTGACAATTGTAAAAACCGTTCGCACCCTGGTGTATGTCATACCCCTTGCGACTGATGCCGAGTTAAAGACTTGCATCATAATTAGAAACACAGAAATTAGTGAAAGTATTTCTCTACATTTTTTTAACTAATAAAGTAATCAATTACTCCCTGCTATTTTCAAGTACGATCTATTATATTACATCTTTGCAAATAATTCTTTCAATTCTGTTCATTTTTATATTATTTTATAGATTAAAGTTACAGATGCAGATTTGAAAAATGAATTCAGCAAACTGCTGTTCCCAATTAACTCGTGTCGATCATTAAATGTCTGCAATTTAATCATTTTGGCGTTTAGTGACCGTGTCAAATCTGAATGACATATTCATATCAAAATCTAATGAAACGGATTAGTCGAAACAATATCTCAAAATATGCAATTCGCGTTTACGATGCAATAATTAGAAACATGTAAGGTCTATTACTATGCCAACTACGGTATGATAGTTAAATATCTTTAATAGAATATGAGTACATAGCATCATAAAAATGAAATATTTTAACAAAAATTAAAATTCAAACTAAATAATTTAAATGTCTTATAAAAGATCTATATCAGAAGATTGCTGCAGTTATAAATATATTTTTTTAAATGTGAAAGAAATTTCATTAGTTCTATATAAGAATGCAGTTATTTAAATTAAATGTTTAAGTAATGTTAAGTTAATGTTACGTAAACTACATGTTTAAATTTTGAATAATCTTTCAAGAAATAAAATTTAAATATATAATAGTTAAGCAATTTCAAAAATGAAAGGAACAAAACTAAAGGTTTTACTAATAAATATAACTATTACATTTTTATTTTATTTCTTGCCAAATGATCAATTTATAGTTTAGTTGGTACCAAAATTATTTAAAAAAAATATTGAAATATTTTCGTTAGCTCACCAGAAAATTTACAACAATATCAGCTACTTTACATGTGTTATTCGCAATTGTTGTTTCTATCTTAACCCCTTGTGGCTTTATTTATTTAAATTGGTTATGTATTTAGAATGATTATTCAAAAAAACATCCCTTGTTCAATAATCACGAGACTCGTTCATGATTGATACACAAGGTTTATTTTATTTATTCGTGATTGACTCACAGAAGAAAATTCACCAAGTTTCGCAGCTTTCCTAATTTTTTCTACATTTCCTACCACTATTTCAAATCAAACATCTTCGTGGTAGATTCCTTTAACATCTCCAATAGAAGTCCACTTCAAATATTATCGTTTTAAAATAGTCGTAATAAAGTGAAAAATGTTTAGCAACGCCGCGATCTCTCATTTATTTTACACGAGTCATACTCGAGATTAATGCACAAGGGGTGAACGTATCTGCATTGATACAGTTTTTACGAAATATGTAGTGTATTCCTGGACTGAGATTCTCCAGATTTTCAGCCTTTTGGTGATACACGAGCATGCAGATGATGCTAATAATGGTTTTCTTTTCTATAGTACAATATTAGTAGCATAAAGTATTCGGTAGTTTCTTGCTACTAAATACAACGACTTCCTTTTTGTTATCTGAGCAGGGAAAGCTAAATTTGTTTACGTTAGGTCGTCATATCGGTTATATTCATTTAGGCTCGTAACTGGTGAACTGCTATTTAAAAAATCTGGAGTGACTCGACTCCCCTTTGCAAATGTTGGTGCACGTGTCCAGAAAGTTTAAAACAAAAGGCGGTTATAAATTTTTGAAACAATGGAAATGTCTGGAATCAGACTCTCGACCTCCTGTTTTGAAACTGGAGAGGTTACATTTGCGGAAATAACGCTTGACACATCGCTGAAATATTTATTCTGTGTCACATTTCTTGGTGATTTTCTGTTTAGAATAGGTTGCAAAATGGTTTGAAATAGTTTAAAAATTGATTAAATACTTATTCTGTCACACGTCTTTTACGAAAATTTATACAATTCTTGCTATAATGATCTATAACAATTTTCACTAAATGAAAGATCAATCAGAAGTAGTGTTTAGGAGTTATCGTGTTTTTTCACACACACACACAAATAATGATTACAACACTTCCCTTACACTATGTCTTCGCGAAGTAAAAATGAGCATTTATTATAAGTTAGCTTGTATATTATCTTAATCTTCTAATTTTTTTATTTTCCTTAAATGTCCATACTATACACCAGACTATGCTAGTAAAAAACTGTGTTCTTCGATTATGTAGCACTACCAAGTGACTAAAAGCTCTTTGATTTTTTTCCCTTATGATATAGAAGAAAAATCTAATGTAACCATCTACATATTTTGCCTCATTTCAATAGTGAGTTAAATAATTATCATGTTCCTAATCGAAATCTATCGTATCGAAGGCTTCACTAATGAAATTTAATGAAGAATCATTTTCTACAGAACTTATGACCATTGTTGTAACATTAATATTAACTGAAATATTACCAGTATGATTATAATATTATAATTTTCAGATGAATTAATAACTTCGCTTTTATTTGCAATTTTATGAGGGCTGAATTATGGATATTACACGTTTTAGAAGTTATTTTGTTAGACAGCATATTTTCAATCCATATGTGTGTGTGTGTGTGTGTTTAAAGGAGGGTGCGAAATTTCTGGTCGTCAGATCACATTTGACGACCATAAATTTGAGGCATGCGGCCAGAAGTCATCATGTGGAAATTCTTGATCGCATTCCGGCATTCAGAAGCAAGTGCATCTAAACAGATGTAGACAAGACTTCAAAAGCAACTACATATTAAAAACTCGCAAAAAATTAATAATCATCACACCTCACCTATTCTTTCTTTTACTACTTCTCCACAGAAAAGGGCTTTTTCCATCCCTTGATTCCCTAATTTAACCTATGATTACATTAATATACAAGATTTAATCTTTAAATATTTTTAGAACAAAAATGTTTCTTATTTTAGAATAAAATGCTAATTTAACTTCAATGCTATATCCATTGACTTTTCATATCAGGTTTCTACCGTACTGTTTGTTATTTATTAATTTCCGAACACATACTGTAAAGAAAGTATTGAAATAATGATTTTTCTTCATGTGTGATGGTAAACACAATAACTTCCAAACGGTATTTCCAAATGATCTCCCATTTGGCAACTGTGTTATAGACCACTGTAGTAAGAACAATAAATATTCACCAAGGGATTGAGATTACCAAGAATTATAGATTGGCCAAGGATTATTTAAACATGTGAGAGTATGTCTTTAAGGGGTCTTGTACCTTTTAAACTCGCCGAAAATCATGAAAAACATTCAAAGTTTGAATTATTGTATCTTCAAAATAGTTTTATGTATAAAGATAAAATGTTGACAATTGATTAATAAAATTATGCTTTTTAATATACTACCATTAGAAACTGTCTAGTGTTTTACAGAATTTGTGTATTGTTCAAATTAAAATAGCTCTTATTTTTACTCCGTACATAATTGCGCGCATGATATCTTGAAAACGTATTTATGGATTGTTATGAAAATTTATATCGATAATAAGCACGTATGTATTTTTAAAATGATCTACTCTTATGTAAAAATTATTTCATTAACCATGTAAAAGATATATTTTTGTTAAAAAAATCAAGCTTTTACATATATAAAAATAGTCATAACTAAAAGTGTTCATTTTAAAGATCATGAAAGTTTTTTTATTTCTGGAGTCTGTTTTAATTTCAAACCGGATAAATTCATAGCACCTTCAATGCTAGCCTTCCATAGCAGAACTAATATTTCTAAACTCAATTTTATTTTTTAACTTTTTTTTTTAATAAAATGGGTATTCAGACTCATTTCATGTCGAATACTCATTATTCTTCTAAAAAAATGAATAAAGCATCTTTTTTAAAATGTAATGTCGCTAAAGTTTTCCTTAATGCCAAATACGTTTTTGTTCAAAATAAGTAATTTGCTTTATGATATCGGCTTAAGTCACGATATTATTGCATTACGAAATGTAAATTTGATTTTTTACAATACATTATGCTTTCTGAAATTGGATGGTAGTTGCTAATGGAGGAGAAAAATAGCTTGATGAAACATAATGCTTATTTGAAACTGGAAAGGAAAGACAGAGAGTAGATTTCATTTTCGTATCATGTTCTTTTAACATTATTTCACTCAGATAATCCAAAAAATGGATTAATAAACATGTTTACTGAACGTACATTTATTTTGAATGAAATACAGGATTATTCTGAGAATATTATCTGAATTAGAAAATGCATTAGTTTACTTATAAATTTTATAGCAGCTAATAACGTACAGTTTCCAATAGATTTAACTAAAATATTGATATTTGTGTTTTTTAAAGAATTTACAAATCAATATCCGATTTATATTATTAGAAACCAGGATATCCGAGCTATCTATATTAATAAAAGAAAGTTTCGCTCTGTGTGTGTGTGTGTGAAGGGGGGGGGGTGTTTGTTTGTCTGTCTGCGATGGCTAGCAAAATCTAGCCCACCTAGAAGTCTGTAAATTTAGGTGTGAATAGTCCAAGATCTGGCCCTCTGCACCTGAGTCTCAGAATTTTAATATTTTGATAATTGCCCAAGATATTAATTAGATTCTCATTAACCATCGCTTCCAAAATGACATCTTTTAAATCAAAATGGCGAAAGAAACGAACAGGCGCATTGGATTTGCAAGCGGGAATGAACGAATTCAAAACTATTTTACTGATAAGCGAATTTTAAGAAAATTAATTGAGATATCAATTTGAAAATTTCTGAGCATATGTAAAAAAAAAAATTCTGCATCTGACTATGTGATTTTTGAAAAATTCAGTCGGTAATTTTTATTAATTTATGCAAAAACTATCAAAAATCTGCCGGCGCCAGTGAAAACAATCCGAGAAAGTTTCAGACAGGGATCTATTTTCATTAAAAACTGAACTAGAAAGTAATCTGTTTCTCTGGCTGATCCCTCCATTTAGTTCCCGAAAATGAAAGGAAATAATTTCCAATTTTTACTATTGAACAAAAATTTAGGTAACTAATTAAGATATAGATTTGAAATTGATGTCGGCAAGGGGTGTCATATGACGGCTATTTTAGCGTAGCGCTTTCGTTATGTTCTAATTATCAGAAACATGTAATTCTTTTTTTAATGATCAAGTTAATGTAGGGGATGGTGGTTCTCTTGAACAAATTATTCATTATATTTACGGGTATGGGGAGGGAGGGGGTTAACGACTTTCTCTGAGATTGTAATTATCTCGGTCCCGGGCAACGCCGGGTGGGTTAGCTAGTTATAAAATAAAACAAATCGTACTGGAAAAGATACTTAAGTTAAATGATGGTCTGACTTTACCGGATTGTTATAAAATAATTTTCTTTGTTGTAGGCCTGCGGAGATGAATTCCTGGAAAACATTTATACAAAATAATATCGGTAGGAGAAACTTCAGCACTGCCGCAGTTGAGAATAGACCAATTACGAATAAAGTACATAAAAAAGATTATAAAGATTTTTGACTCCGTAAGCTAAAGGTAGGTCCACCTTCAAATTGAATATGTGGCGGGTTTATTCACAAGAATTATGAGAAAAAACTAACTTTTAATTGACAGAGAAATAAATTTAGTATTCTAACATGCATAAAAATCATTTACATTAATCAGAAATAGATTATCTTTAATCAAATAGATTTTAGTGTATTGACCTTTCGTAACAGATGTTGCACACGTACCGGGGTTTCTTTCTGGCGCCAAAAGGACTATCTTTGCCTTGTGTGGTAACTCTTCGAATCTTGCTTTGCGGGACAACCTGGTGTTTTATAATAAAATATCTGGATTTTATGATAAAATTAAATTTGTGTTTAAATAAATAAAATAAAATAAGATACTTACGTATAACTGGGCCAGGAGATAGACCACCAAAAATTGTGACCAATTGCCAATCTTGTTTATCGTTACTAATTATGATCAAAATCGTAATTTAACATTACAGAATACATGGCATTGTTTAAAATTGTAAATAATATAAAATAAAGAAAAAATGAAATAAAATAAATGAACAATAATAAATAAATAACAAAAAACTGTAAACTTAAAAAATATATAAGAACAGCTCTCACAGACGTACCGGTATTTGCGCGATTTTTGTTTTTGCGCCATTTTGTCGAGAAAACCCCGTTTTCGGGTAAAATAAAATCATCGTTTTGGAGCCAAAAAGATATCCCGGTGCGTCTGGGACAGCTGTATCAAAAATAAACTATAAATTAAAATAAATAAATAAACTATATAGTTGTTAAAAAATAAGAGTTATTGTAATTAATATAATTTACGCCATGCTTGGCGTAGTTGTATCTGACCTGACCCAGATAATACGAAAGAACTTAAAATAATATAAAAATAATTAATAATTAAAATTAAATGCGTGTGTTAAATAAAAATAATGTGTGTGTTCAATAAATATGTGTAACTCCAAATAAAAATGGAGCCAACCCCGGTGCATCTGCGACATCTGTTCAAACTTTTTTCGACATATGCACAAAAAAATGCTTGCGCTATATGCAATTACATACGATGCATACTCTACAGCTGATCGTAATGAACTGGAGTGGATGTTCATAATTTAACGTCTGATATGTTTCAGGACCTTCAAGTTATGAACGTTACTGCCTATACAGTATATTTTATGTACACCTCTCAAAGCCCAAAATCTGCTAAGATATATCTGCTAAGAGATCTGTTAAGATCTGCTAAGATATCTGTTAAGATCTGCTATCAAGCAGCAATGCTGTTGGAAAAAACTGACTGTTAATCGACTAATGAATGAAATGTTGTTTATGGAACGCTATGTACGACAATGTGCGATCTTGCTCCATCCTGGATAACAGTTATGGATTCCAACTATTTTCTTTGCTTCATTTCTAATATTACCAATTTTCATAGCATTTCTTGAGATTTCTATCGAGAATGTAGAAGGTTACAAGACTGTTGTACGCATATATTATCACTGTCCTAGTATTAAATTCGCTAAGAAGCCATACTTCACGATTTACTTTTGACGAATACTGATTTAAACTGAAGAATCATCAACTGTTTTTAATACATGGGCTGATAAGTCCCCAGTCTGGCAAACAGATGGCGTTGAAATCGCCGAACCGATGCTGTTTTAGTAAATACTAACCTTTAAAAGGTAGCAGAAAAAATGTCATGACGATTCGCAGTGTGGATAAAACGTTAGAGTGGTTTTATTTGAACACCTTTGTTGATAAACAAAAAAATGGATAAACAAGAATTTCAAGAATTGTTATTTGATGGGAAAAAACACCGTTCAAACAAAAGCTTGGCTAGATAAGCGTTATCCGGACACTGCACCAGGTAAATCAACCATTATTGACTGGTTTGCTGAATTTAAACGTGGTCGTAGGGACATCAGTGATGCACCACGCAAAAGAGGTGGTTACTCCGGAAAACATAAAAAAAAGTTAAAAAAATCGTTTTGGGGAACCGTAAAGTGAGGTTGCAGGCGATAGCTCAGACCCTGAAGATATCCAAGCAACGTGTAGGTTTCATTTTGAATGAACATTTGTCTATGAAAAAGCTGTTGTCAAAGTGGCTGCCACACGTGTTGACTTTTGACCAAAAACAACAACGAGTCGATGTTTCTGAGCACTGTTTGGAGCTTTTTCGTTATAAAATTATGTTATTTATTATTAAATTATTATTATTATTTATTTATTAAATTATTATTATTATTATTAAATTATTATTATTTATTCTTAAAGTTATGCTATTTATTAAAGTTATAAAGTTATAAAGTTTTGTTAAAAAGTTGTGTTTTTTTTATTAGACCGGGAACTTATCAGCCCATGTGTTACATGTGTTGAAGCCCCGCCTCAATATTTTTTATTGTAAATAATCTGATACTCTGAAAATGAACAAAAATGTCAAAAGCGTGTAAAGGATTTCTTTCTTTGTTGTATTTTTTTCGTGTTGGTATTTGAACGCATATCAGCAGTTTTATAGCAATGCAATTTTCAATCTTACTTTCAGTAACACATACAAATAACCTTACAATAACCACATACAAATAACTATTGATACAAATAACCATTCATGTAACCCTTTTTGAAGCTTATTTCATTAGAATTTAATCTGCTTTCTTTATAACTATTCATATGTTTATTGTTTATATCATTAAAAATTACTTATATTGCAATAAAAACAGCAGTTTAGAATACAAAAGTGGAATAATTGCAACCGACAAGTATAATTAAAGAAGCATTAATATAACAATGCATTAAAGTTATAAAATTGTTTTCTGAGATTCTGTATCTATCAGATTATAATTAGTTAATCGCATCTAATTAAAATAAAATGTACCTTTAATACTGTCATTTATTTTCGACATATGTTACATAGAAATTAACCCCATTTTCTGGTAAATAATATTAAACTATTTTTAATTTTTAAAACTTGTGTGAGTTTAAAGAAGTATTCTGCTAATTTATTGTATATTAAACTTGTTGTATTTCTATTGAAATTTCATTAATTTCTAAGTTCAAAAAATGTTCTTAAATAATATTTTATTTAAATATTCAAAACTGAATGCTATAACTTAAACTAAATACCCTCGTATATGGTAATGTTTTCCCATGTTGTCAATTTATATATTTTAATTAAAATATGTACCATCCTACCAAAATTTATGAAAGGTAATATTGTTTTAATTGATGACAGGTATTCCTTGATTAAATAAAAATATATTATAGAGCAATTCTGGTCGGATTGTAGTTTTATAAGATAAAAAAGTGCTACACTTTTACTTTCTATTCGGAAAATACACTTATAACTAGTTTTATTTATCGTTAAATATTACAAAAAATTTGTCATCCCGTAAAAGACTTAAAAGCACTAAATATCCGGAACGATATATTCTAATCCGTTTGATATTACTAGATAATATAATAACCACTTTGTGGCCACCTGTAAAAGTATAATCAACATTTAATCATTTTAGTCGTCTAGAGATTGCACGAAATGTGAAATAGTGTCTAGCATTCCCAATTTAATGAACAGAATTACTTTAAATAATCCCTTTAACGATATGATTTCCGTAAATCATCTGTATAAAGCTAAAGCTATATCTCCTTAATTCACATATCTGTTTCACTTAAAATTTGTCCTATATAACCTATTTGGTTAATTTGGGAATAGTGGGAGTAGTTTGAGTATAAATTGATTATTATTTTTTTTGTATTTTTTGAATTATTTAATTCATACCATGTTTCTCATTGTTTCAGTGCGAAAAGATTTTATATAACCAATGTTACTTCTCTATAAAAAGTTTAACTGTTATTTGTTTTCAAATTTGAGAGCAGAAAGATCAATTTCAAAAGCACATTGTTACAATGCCATTTTATTTAAAGCTGTGTAATTCGGCTATGCTTATATTATGTATGTTTACAATAATTTGACTTAACTGTTTAATGTTACACTAGAGTGCTTAGCTTTTAAATGTATTTTTTAAAATGCGAGATAATTTAAATATACTGTCCAATTATAAAAATAATGTGATAGTTATGTATGCTGTGAGTTGGTGCATTCAACAAATGTCAGCTTCGATATCGTTTTTAAGAGACAGTAGAGTTTTTGATTGCTATTCTGATATATAAATGTACTTTTATTGTACATAGGTTTTTGTCCAGGAAATGGCAAACGAAGATGGAAATTCCCGCGGCCCATCTACCAACACTCGTTGTACAAGGCCATTCATCAGCCATACAAGAACTTTAATCACCTGGTACAGTTAAGGAAAGATGGTAAGCACTCTAACAGGACCTTCATTAGCTGTTCCAGGCTTTTCAACAGTTAACCCATCACCAATCAAGAAACTAATGCAAATAACTTTAGAGACTTTATCTCCTGAACAGTCACTGGAAGAGTCACTGCAGGGAAAAGGGACAATGTTCGATTTTCCTGATGCTTATGATTTTAAATGGGTGGATAAAAGACAAATCTCTGATGTGTTTGCTATCACTAATTTTAATGGAAGGTATTTTAAGTTTCCAAAACATTTTACGAAGCTTGTTAAATCTTAAGTAAATCGATAGGCTTATTTTAATATTTATGCTGTTTTTATCCTAGATTTAGGCCTGATGAATTTTCTTTAATAAACTTCTAGAATCTTTTCTTAATAAATCTCCAAAATGTTTTCTTTATTTCTTAACTTAGCCAAAACTGTATAGAGGTATATCTGATATTTAAATTTTTTATATCCACGTCAATTTATTGCATCTACAAAACAGGTACATATTATAATCACATCTAATAATAATTTAAAATTTTAAAGCTTAATAAATAAAAAATTTTAAAACAAAAAATCGTAACGTAATTTAGCTTTATAGTGACACGAGAATGTACTCTTTAACTTCCCCCTGAGTAAGCCGAGGTAAATTTTACCACAAATGTGATTTTTCTTAAACTTTTTCTCACAAATAGCACCGAAAGTAAAATTTATTTATTACTAATGATACGTATAATTGTTTTCTAACTTATCTGTTATTGCTATTATGAAATATTCCGCATTTGTAAGCGTGTAGCTACCGTGCGTAAAAAATACTACACATGTCTAGTCATGTAAAAATTTATAGCGCGCCCGCCGGAAATTGAAAAACATATTCAATTTCTGAGTAACTCAGTGTCAATGTGTACGTAACCGCCACATGAAAATAAGTATAAGAATAGAAAATATGTAACTGTTTACCCTGTCGAAATTATTTCGGAATAGCAATCTATCCTTCCTTATCTAATTGCTAATTATGGAATTGTAAGTCTGGATGATGCCTTATACCACACAGCCAAAACTGGGTCATCCTGCAAAGGGTCGGTAATCCGATTTTACTAATACCCAACCCGGTGAGAGGTTCGGGTCGGATCAAGTTGGCGATATTTTTTTCGTTGCGGCTCGTGTTAATTTCAACTGTTTTTCAGGTTGGGTTTCGGCACTTGCTCGTAGGGTTCGGCATGGTCCGATTATTCAAAAGAATGTCTAGAATACTTTTTCAGATGTAACTCTGTATATTTGAATATTCATGAGCAAATTTTACAACATATGTTGAACAGAAAAATATTTATGCACTAATTATTTTTTTCAGCAGAGCTGAAATTATGCTGTATAAATTAATTAAATAGAAATTATGTGAATTAACACTTTACTAAACAGCGTACAATCATTAGAGTGAAAAATGTCCAGACCGGGGTTCGATCCCGGATCCCTTGGTATAGTGCTTTACTAATTAAGCCATCCAGACGACATCCAGTCTAGCATTCTCTCACTCGTATATGGCAAGGCTATAACCACGCAGCACAAGATGGAAAGTCTACCATGAGCACAACACCGTTGGCATGCATGAGGCAAATTAAACCCAGTATTGGTGAATATTTATACATTAATTAATTTTTGAGCAGATCTGAAATTACGCTGTAAATTAATGAAATTTAATTAGTAAAGCACTTGGTGCGCTATACTAACGTTTAGCTTACGGGAAATAAATTCCTTACATATGCGTTAACTACGGGAGAATCTCAAAATTTCAACCCCCTTCTCTAATGATTCTTCACCGCAGGTGATCAGAGTATGGCAATCAGTAAGCAACCAGTAGGCACATCTGGTAATCATTAGTGGGTCGTGGGACCGTTGGGGATTTTATTTTCTCTGAAAGAAAGCTGTTTCCCTGAATGAAGTAATTTTTTGTTTGTAAATAAGTTTTAAATGCCATACTACGAGATGAAAATTATCTTTTTCTGTCATGATTCTTGAAATGATTTTTTTTCTGTGATTACGTTTTGCAGTACTTGAGTGTAAATCAAATAATAATAAATAGATCATTTTCGCTAACTAAATTTATATGCAAATGTGAACCTTATTTTAAAAATACAGTGCTGTGAATTATATTTTTTCGGTGAAGTAAATGTAATTAAATTCGAGTGATTACGTTTAATAACAATTGAGTGTATATCAAATAATAAATTGAGGATGTTCTTATTCAGGAATTATGTAATCGAATGGCGTTTTCTATTTTTGGTAAAGAAAGAAATTTCTTTGGGAAAATACTGTTAAAGTTGGCGGTTTAAATAGAATTTCCGGAAGCGGGAAAGGGGAAAATTGGTCTTCGTGTGACAACAATCGTTTTCACTCTATAAGTAATTTATTTACAATTTCCAATCACCTCCATAGTCAGGTCTTTCAATTTTATTTTTTTACGTTAGAAACGAGTTAGAAAATGAGTCAGAAAGTTTCACGTTGTTCAGCAAGGAATTTGAGAACCACCTTAAGTTATTACTTTTTAGTTTGTGAATTTCCCACACCTTAGTCTTTAGGGTCTCCGTGGAGTCGCCCGACTGCTTTTACGACCGTATCTGGATGTAAAAAAAAAAAAAAAAAAAAAAAAAAAAAAAAAAAAAAAAATTGGCGGCATTTTTTGGTTTAGAAATGGCAAAATGACGAGGGAAAGTAATTTGGATGGGAAGGGGGGGGGGGGGGTAAAAGCAGGGAAGGTTTTAGTAGCCATTTCACAATGAGTGAGATTTTTTTTCTGCACCTCAACAATTGACATATTCTTAAGAAAAAAAAAAATATATATCAAGTTATCGCTAAATATTTTATTTTGTGAATTTTCCACCCCTTTGTTTTTCTTGTCGCAAGCAGTCACCTGACCTCGCCGCCTCTAACACCAGACATGGATGTAAAAAAATAATTGTAATAGGGAAAATGAGAGGAGATAACTAAAAAATCCATTTGTGTGGTAAACTAAATGTTAAAAGACAGGAGAAAGTCTTTTCAAGAAAAATTCAAAAGGAAATAAGACTACAGATGTACTTTTTTAGGCGTGTGCTGTGCTATTTTCCAATAACTCAATGTAATTTTCCCCGTAAGGGAAGGAATGTAATAGCGCTCTCTTGAATTTCAATTATGTCTTCTTAATTTTAAAAGCGTACCTTTATGATATTGCACCTAAGTAATTTTTATTGTTATTTTCCTCACTCCCAAAATAATAATACATAAGCGGGCAACAACACTTTAAATCATATTGATATTAGTTGATATTGATGTATTTTTTATTCGAGAATTACTGAAGCGATTTTAAAATGGGTGTAAAAAAATTGTAGTAAAAAAATAAAAAATAAATAGGCATAATTTGTAAATTTTTGGTATTTGTTAAACTATAAACTGATCCTTTGTAAAAAAAAAAAAAAAAAAAAAAAAAAAAAAAAAAAAAAAAAAGTGCAACAGCTACGCGTTTTCACATATTTAATTTTTTTTTTATTTTACTTTATTACTTGACAACTTTATTAAAAAAATGAATTTTCCAAAAAAATTTCTTATAATAAAAAAATAAAATATTGAAATCGCTTCAGATGTTTTCGAGAAAAAGCGTAGCCAATAACAAGTGATCTTTATAGGATTTGGAAATAGCTGTTGCCTTCTTAAACTTAACAGAGAAGTGCTTAGTACTTCCATTCGCCCGTTCATTTACATTTTAAAAAATATATTCATGTATTTGTAAAATATATAAGGAATTATTAATGTAACATTTATTATTTTCTGCATAAAAACTAATATTTTGTTCGAATCAGACGATTGCGGAAAAAATTACTTGTAAATAACTCTAGAATTCGATTAATTTTTAATGCCATTCTTAAACAGGCAAAATACATTTGCATATGCAGGAGATAAACCTAGTTATTTAGTTGTGTTTGCGCATAAAATTAAACGTTTCATAATATGTTTATACTGTGGAAAAACAATTATTTTTATTTGATTAATTTTAAATTAAGAGATGTTTAAAAAAAACTGTATTTTTATTTAAGTATTAATATGTATAATCATTTGATTTTCGCCCAGTTTAATAAATAAAGTTTCTTAAATAATTTTAAGACATCTAGTATATTATTCTCAATTAACTGAAAAAAGAAAAAAAAGAGACATTTAACATTCTAGGAACAAAAAAGTGAAAAAGCTTGAAGACGTCTAAGTAAACAATGTTAACTTTCTTTACTACGGAAATTTCCCCCTCATTTCCCTAGCATAAATAATATCTTCCCTACATAATTTCCCTTCTCCGATACGCAGTCGGACCCCTGTTGAGCATAACGCTCTTGATTACTTCCTGCACGCCATGTTTGAGGGGTGGAAATTTTCGGGATTACGGTAATCCCAACCCCGTATTTTTCAGCATTCTTTTTCTTGGGATTACGGTAATCCCCCCGTAAGCAAAAGGCTAAGGGATCCGGGAACGAACCCCGGTCTGGGCATTTTTTCGCTCTAATGGTTGTACGCTGTTTAGAAAAGTGTTAATTCACATCCTTTGTATTTCGTTAATTTATAGCGTAATTTCAGCTCTGCTGAAAAAATAATTAGTATATAAATATATAATTGACCGATACTGGGTTTAATTTGTCTCATGCATGCCAACGGTGTTGTGATCATGATTGACTTTCCATCTTGTGCTGCTTGGTTGTAGCCTTGCCATATAAGAGTGGAGAATGCTAGACTGGATGTCGTCTGGATGGCTTAATTAGTACGCTATAGCAAGGGATCTGGGATCGAACCCCGGTCTGGACATTTTTTCCCTCTAATGGTTCTACGCTGTTTAGTAAAGTGTTAATTCATATCTTTTGTAATTTAGGAAAATATTTTCTGGAGAAATGATAGCATCCAAAAAAAACCTATATTCTGATTGACAGAACTAATCCAGTAACTGATTAATACACTATAAATAATATTCCGAAAAGTTTCTGAAAATCAATAGCAAAAAAAGAAACGTTTTTTATGTATACTTCTTTAAATCTCGAAAAAATGTTCAGGTTTCAAAAGATAAGAAACGCTTTCCGGTAACGTGAGTAACTCGGAGGAGGTTATTGTACAATTTTTTTCTACTTTATTTTTCACTTAAAGGCTAAAATTGATAATAGAGATATAATTGTAGACTTATTTTTTATAATGGCAATAAAATATGGAATAAATTTCTTTCATTTCGTGTTCAGGTCGGGTTTCGGGGTGATATGAAATAGAATTTTTGGAGTCGGGTCGGGTTATATCGAGACGCGCAGGACTCATAGCTACAATACGTTAAAAAGCATGGTAATTATGATATAGACTAGAGTACCAGCTGAGAGTTCACACACCATTTCATACATATAGAATAATGAATATTACGTATCAAATATTTGCTAAAATATGCATACTATTAGTTATGAGATGTTATCATAATAAAATAGAAAATGCTATTTAATGTTCTTGAGAACATAGGAGAAACAATTAAAATACAATTAGAATAAAACTTCTTCAAATTTATGAAAGTATAATTTTTTAGTTATATTATAACATGTCCATATTATTGTTTTAAAAATCGAACCATGGGTAATTTTATTTTTAGTATTTTTTATAAAATCTCACTACCATTCACTTCATGGATAACTATAAAAAATGCTTAATAGTTGAGGTAAAATTTCTAATATTCTTTAAAAAATAGAGTTCAATTAGTTGTAATATATTTCATATTATAGATCTGCATGGCATTTTAATATTATTACCAGTCTAAGAATTCATTAGGGAACTATTAATGTGCATAATTTATACGCAAATTAAAAATGCATGTTATGAAATTTTAATTTGAAAACCTTGAATGCAAAGTGAAAAAGAGCATTATAAAATTTTAATGCATCAACTTTATAATTAGAATGAGAAAGTCAACAAATTTATGGCGACATTGTATTGAGTTCGGTTGATAAATATTTTATTTTTCTATTTCGAAAGCGAACACGAATATGTAGGTATTACATAATTTTTTTAAAGAAAACGCAAGAACAATAATTTAAACTATAAAAAAAAGCGATAAGTTAGTTGTAAAGAAAAATACTCGGCAGTTGGATAGTTTTGAATCAAATAAATTTTAGAAAATTATGCTAATACTTCATCAAACGTTTATGAATAAGTCTTTTAGTAAAATATGCGACAGCATATCCCCTTTAACTGAAGTACAACATCATTTCATATTTGAAGAACTTTATCATTGTTAGATCAATTAGTTTTACAGGAAAATGCTTCTTGCAACTAGATAATAATAATAATAAAAAAATTGTTATTATTTTTAGAATAACGTGTAATATATAGATTAAATTTTTATAACATATGATTTGTTGACTAATACATCTTGTTTAGACTATTAAATGACAAGGTATTAAAAAAAATCTTCCCAGCGTTTGAAATATAATATTAGAGATATATCACGATGTATAAAATCAAGCTGCGCCACCAGGCGCCATGACGGACGCCCGGCGCGAAGACGACCACCGAATCCAAGTCCTGAGGGACTTTTAACGCGCCAGCAGGTTTGTCTACCCACAGCGCTTCGGCCGGCCAGAGGACCGCCACCTGCAGACCCTCCAACCTTAAACCCACGTGTCGACGACGTAGGCCGTTGCGGTACGTGGTGAAACCCAGTAGCGGAGTCACCACGAGACACTTGGAGATGGGCCGGTGTCCCCCAACAGCTTCGGAGCTGGACACCCAGAAGGGAACCAGGCCATGGGCCTTAAGTCGGGTTTTCCCAACCCGTACTTGCTTTACCAGAACTCGAGGGATGTGACAACCTACAGAGGTAGTCAAAGTTCCCTCTCGGTGTAGACCTATATATCACGATGTATGAGAAAAACATTTGAATTTCATTCCTGCTGTAATATAAATTTTTATAATATATATATATATAATAATTTATTTTACGTTATTAATAACTATAATTCATTGAATTTTACATCAGGTTTTGAAACATAATTTTTGTGTACTTTTTTATTATATTCAAAAAATAAAATAAATTATTCAATTAGGATTGAAGGTGCTGCAGTTTGAATTTTTACAGATCGATAACACTTCCTTTCTTTTCTACACGAGTGCATATGTTTAAACGATTGCAAAACACTTCATCTAAAAGTCAAATTCTTGAAAAAAGATTTAAGGTAGATTACTGTCTGTTAAAAGCAGAATACTTTAAAGCTTAGTAGATTTTTCCCAAATAATACGGTATTTTAAATGCAAACTTTTGATCCGTAAAATGAAAGAGTAGATTATTATGATAAAATTTGCATATAAAACGCATTTAATGTCTTTTTTTAAGCAATAAACTGAAATTAGTTTTTCATTGCAAAATTTATTTACATAAAATGTTACTCATTTTTTTAAAATAAATATATTAAGTAATAAAGAAAGTTTATTTGACAGACAGGATGTTTTATGTTTTCTATGGTTAATTATTTTCAGTATTAAAATTATACCTGAAACAATAACACAACACAAATTATTTTCAATAAAACATAAAAATGATCAATGATTATAAAAATTGTAATAAAAATATTTTAATAAATATTGAAGATAAAAAATTTCGAATGATAGTTTTAAATTTACTATATGATAATAAAATAATTTTCACTGCATGCCACTGAATTGGAAAATGCAATTTACGAAAAATGTCTGCTATAAGGATTTTTTATACTTTCAAAATAAAGGAATTCTGTTGCTAAGTTATAATTTTATTTCAATAATATGGGTGACCTCAAAGTAAAAGCGAAGCTAAAAATTCAATATTTTGAAAAGTTAGACACTAGCAACAAACAGTACTAACAGAAATTTCTGAAAATTCTTTATTATTTTTTTTTTTCGATAACAAAACTACATTTATTGAATAACAAGCACATTTATACACATCAGTTGTGTCAACAATTTGTACAGCAACATTGAATATTATCAGTGTTTATCAGAAATAAAAATGTTCAATGTGACTGCAGTCAATCTTGAGGATATACGATATTCCTTATCATATGAAGGTTTCAGATGCTGCGGAAATTCTAAATGCTTTGAAAACATTATAAATATGCGATTATATAGAAAATTCTACTTTTATTACAATATTTTTTTTAATTTGAGCAATCTCCTCTCTTGAAAATACAATCAATTTACTGATGGTTGACTGATGGCACTAAAAGTTGAACAGGTTTTGCAATATCATAACAGACTCTGGAATAAGTTGTTAAAACGTTATGTGTGGAGGTTCGTTTTATGTGGAGGTTCGCCTTGGCATATCTTTAAGAAAGTTCAATTTCTGACCAAATATTAGAAATAATTAAAAAAACTTAAACCGCGACCGATGAAAGATTACTAATCTACACGTAATTTGTTCTACTTAAGATCGAAAGTTTTTTTTTTCTATTAGGTAGCTTTCATTACAAAAAGCTACCTATTGCAGCTGTTCGGAATAAAAAAATTCCAAAAAAATTTGGTATATTTTTACCGATCATGACCCCAGACCACCAAACCACTCTCCGTTCAAATGTTGATTTATATATATATATATCTGACATATTTCATGCTGTAACTCTCTTATTTATGAATCGATTTGGATGTAACCGAGTATGTGTATAGGACATATCAAGGTCTCGACCGAGTTCGTTGGCCAGTTTCATCCGCCATCTTGTTTCAAAATGGCGGGCTGTTAATTTTTTTCTTTTTTTTTAAATTTCAAAAGATGTACAAAAAATTTTTAATTGAAAATATTGTTTATGTTAAGTGTTAGAACGTGATACAAGGATTCTGGAACATTTTTTGCTTTTACCATACCTTAAAAAAGGGCTGAGATGTGGCAGTTGGAAATTCTAGGGTGTCTGATATTATGAAACAATCTGATATTTGTTATGCGGTAACTCTCGTATTTATGAACCTATATGAATGTGACTGATCATGCGTACAGAACATACCAAGGTCTCGACCGAGTTCGTTGGCCAGCTTCAATCGCCATCTTGTTTCAAAATGGCGGCAAGTTAATTTTTTTTTAATTTATAATTAAAAAAAAAGTACAAAAATTATAAATTGAAAAAGTTGTTTCCGTGTTAGACCGTGATACAAGGATTCTGTAATTTTTTTTTGTTTTGGCTTTATCTTAAAAAAGGGCAGAGATATGACAGTTTGAAATTCTAGGACGGCTGACATTTTGTTATGCTGTAACTCTCATGCTGAAATTCGCATTCAAATTCAGTATTAACGAAAACCGGTTTTGAAGCTTCTATAATCCGGCAATTTAGCTTCCGGTGTTTGAGTAAAATGGGTTGAATTATTAAGAACATGGGCTATAAAAGCTACCTTTTCCTCACGGTACAGACCGGAAGGACTTTCTAAATTTTCCGTAGTGTTATTAAGTTACCAGCGACCGAAGAATATGATTTTTTTTCCATGTTAGTATGGTCCCTTCAATTTGAATACCAATAATTTTTAAAAAATTGTTATCCGCCTTATTTTTCTGAGAAGTCAAAGAAAACTTTTAGAAATTACTGGTGTGTAAATTCAAGAGACTGTGCAAATGCTTAAAAAAATCTGCCTACGACAGTCGCTATTTTTGTGTCAGCGCGCAGGCCTTGCATTCAGTGGACAGTGCATCATCTATCAATCGAAACACAGTATTTTCAAAGCTTTTAAGCTTTTAGTTTGACTAAGAACAAACTACAAGTATCCAGACATTTGTTAGACTAATTCCTAGTTCCAAGACTTAAATTTAAATATAATAAAAAATGCCATCTTTAATAATCACAAAATGTAAACAAATAAACATAAAACTTGAGAGTGTAATTTCATGTATTGTCCAAAATTAAATAGTTTTCTTTTTATTTTACATTATTTTGCAGATTGTAGGCGTATAAGAGATTAGTAGTTTTAGATATTATTTGTAAAATAACATCATTTTATACAATTCAGATTTTATACAAACACAAACATTATATATATATATATATATATATATATATATATATATATATTACCTGTATCAATCTACACAAGTTAATAAAAAGTAAAATATTTCAATGATTGTTTTCAATAAACTATTTTTTGTAAGCGACGTACAAAAATACCTCATTTCATTAAAAACGTTCATGAGGTTTATAAAACAATGTATATTCTAAACTAAAGCACATAAAAGCTCGATGACGTATTTTAATCTCCAAATTTAAAAAAATAAAAAACTTTATGTCAGCCTGTTAGGACTTGCGCTTAAGCATACCAACAATTTAGTATTTCTGATAACATATTTCTTTGAATGAATTGTGTTAATAAATTTTGATGGAAAATATTTCAATATCTTCACATTTTAAACGATAGTTGGTGCAACAAATAATTTTCATCGTTCCGTATTCGGTCAGACAGTATTTGTCATGATAAAGATCAGTATTCTTAAATGATACGTAACAAAAATTTAGTAACTGAATAAAAACCTTTAGAGGAATAAAAATATTTATTCGAAAAAATATATATACAGAATGTATTATGCAGTTGTCATTTAACCTCCACAACTAATATTTACAGATCGGTGTTTTGCTAACAACAACTTTTGAATGAAATATAAATTGAACAGTCATGAGGAAAAACGATAATAGTCACAATTAGTTAGATGATAGTTATTTGTCGTTATTTACTTTACCAGTGTCGTCATTCACCTTTTATTCTCTGTAAGCACTAATCTTCAACGAAAATCGTTTAAGAACTTCCATCGTTCTTGCCTCTCTATACCTATATTCAGAAACGTTTGATTAGATTAGCTAAGTTTTTGCAATGATTATTTCAAAGATTAACTTAATTTTTGATTATATTCAATGTTTCCAAATGACAGTACGCCTCTTAAACTAACAGGCCATGTCATTTTTTACGAAAAGTGGACTATCACCGTTTCCCCCCTCGGTCATTCAATTATAATTATATTGGATGATGTAGAACTTTCGAAAGTCTCTTTCAGTTGAGCGAGCTTAATAAGCAAATCTCTTAAGCTTCACTCCAATATTGTTTTTTTTTTTTTACTCGTCTCTTCCTAAACTGTTCACCCGATCACCGAGTAATTTAGCACATTGATAGCTGCCATAGTTGCCATAATTCGCGTTAAAAACTTTGACAGAAATCGTGTTCTATAGGAATAATTATAAATCAAACATTGCTGAAATGGCTGAAAATTTTCTGTAGTTGCAGCCTCACCAATTTCTGCTATTAGCCGTCACTGGATATCACATAACATGAAACAATTTTATTGTTGTCACAAGCCAAGTTCATAAGAAAATTCATTGTTGTTATGAAAATAGCTCGTTGTCACAAGACACAAGTTTACAAGAAAAATTTCAGAGTAATTATAAAAGTCAGCCATTGTTCATCAAAAGTATCTATCTTGACAAAGGAACCATAAAACACATTACAATACATTTAAACAAACAATACAAATTTCGACTACACCATTTTACTATTGTAATTAACTTGATCAGCTGAATTTCGTGCAGTTTCCCGATGCTCTTCTCTAGTTTGTTAACTGTTTTCATTATTATTTATTTTCAAATCGTATATTTATTCAGCTTTAATGGCTGTTGCTGTAGACCATTATCAAGTTATTAAACAACACATGTCAGTATTTAGAACACATGCACATTTTTAACTTCATAATACTGTTCTGCTTAATTATGTTTACTCTCAAGATTTTATAGTAAAACTTGTTGAAGAAATTATAGAAAGAAAAAATAATAGAAGTATTTCTCATATATTTATCAAAATGCGCGCAGTAGGAGCAAAATAAAAGTTTTGTGATTTTGTAAATCTTCAAGAATTCTTCCGCATTCAGCACTGGTGTTGAATAAACTGGCATATAAACTTTAATAGTATTGAAGAAACTAAGTAATGTGGTATTGCGAATTTTCTACAATATTATTATTTCTACATTATATCAGTTCAATATTATACTATTATTACTATTTCTACATTATTGTTATTTAATGTGAAATATGTGCAAATCTTTTAAAATATTAAAATTATAACATATGACAATTAAATTTTGCAAAAAAAATACCTTAAATCTAATTAATATAAGTTATATTGTATTGAATTATACATTGGATAAATACTGTATATTTCAAACAACATTGTATTCTATAATAATAAAGATATATATTTGTGCATTTGTATGCAGTTTTCAGAAGAGACTTCTGCGCGCAGAGCAACACGATTTGGCAAGAAGGTACCTGCATGTCTGACATTATGCATCTGGAAGGTAGTTTTTGAATTACATTTCTTTATTTAATTTTCGTATGCAATTTTATCGTGTTTTTGGCGCTCAGCAACGATTTTTCTGCATTAGTAAAAGGAATACGGTTTCAATCTTTCAGTCTAAAATAATAAATTTTATCTTGTTTACAATAAAGTTTATTTGGAATTCGTTGAGCAATTTTTAACACCTTCCAACATAGTTGAAATTTTTTTATAAATTCGGTTTGTCTGTCCATCCGCCTGACTGTCGGGGATCTAACTCATGTAAATATAGTCGAATTGCCATATAATTCATATATGTTATTTCGATTTACCATTTCATGTTCAGTATTGAAAACGATATGTTCGTTTACAGGGGCACTCAGAAGAATTTAATTACATTATAGTAATTAGGGAAAAATCGTTTGCAGCGTATTCGAATGTTACACTATTTCAAACATATTGAAATTGATACACATCAGTGCAGTGAACACAAGAGACTTACCATATAATATGGTATGTGTAGCACGTATTGTTCGTTTACAGGGGCACTCAAAATAATTCCGTTATACAGGGTGATTATAATTAAAGTTTAAGTTTCAAAACGCTCTAAAAAACGAACCACTGATTAGAATGACGTCAAAATTGAACGGCGTATTATTGAAGAAGGGGGAAAGAACATGAAAAAAAAACTAGTTCCAAATTTTTGCGACAGATGACGTTGTAAGAGTCAGAATTTTGACTACAAATGACAAATCGTAAAACAACGGCTAAGGCGTACGTTACACGATAAACCAACTGTACTGTTCAGTGTTCATGACTGTACAGGTGTGATACTGTTTGTTACGTAAGTTTATCCACCACGGCAAGGTCGTATCACATCGGACGGTTTCGTAGAATGTTATGCACCGTACTCACAGGCCTGTCCAATGTTCGGGCAATCCTCTGTGCACTGCATGGTTGCACACCACCGCTCGACTTCTCCTGAACGACTGCGTCCAATTCTTCAAGTACCGCCGAATCAAATCTTTTCCTTCCTCTACCAGACTGCACATCAAACGAACCTGTATTTTCGATTTTTTTCATCATTTTCACCAGACCCATGACATTCATCGGTCCAACGCCTTTTTTCATGCTCTTGAGCGTCATGAACTTCTGCAGAGCTACTGGTGCAGAATCAGCGTTCTTTACAGCTTTACAAGCAGAGCGCGGTCCTTCATTGAGACACTCATGGCGAACGTCTGAGACGAGAAATGAGTAAACGCCGTTTACCCAACGCTTTTATAACATCTGAAATTGCCGTGCGCATGCCAGGTATTTTAATTTACATCTTCTGACGATTACAGCGCTATCTGTCACTAAAATTTGGAACTATTTTTTTGGTTCATGTTCTTTTCCCCTTCTTCAATAATACGCCGTTCAATTTTGAAATCATTCTAATCAGTGGTTCGTTTTTTAAAGCGTTTTGAAACTTAAACTTTAATTATAATCACCCTGTATTATGGTGTATGGGTAAAAGTCGTTTGCGGTGTATTTTAGTGATGTTACACTATTACAAACATAACTAAAATTAAATGAATTTTTGAGATGCAATAAAACATGCTTTTTTTAGAATATGGAATGTAAAGCATTTATTATTCATTTACAGGATCACACAAAAGATTTTGTTATATAATTGTCGAAGGGGAAAACCTGTTAACAGTTCTTTTTATTGTTTTCACTATTTCAAATATAATGAAACATATATAAATTTACCAGGTTTACTACAAAATGAAAGAAATGGAGCACTTTTTCCGGCTATGGGCGTTAATTGCTGAAATCTGGTTTTCAAATGTATTACAGGTTTTCTAAAATGTTTACTTATGTATCTTCTTTAACTTATTAACAAGCGAAATTTTGTTAAAGTGTTCTGGAAGTGTTGGAAAGTGTTTCATAATCTATGCTTGAATTATGATTTTAGTTTCTTGTTTAATTTTTCGGGATTTTTTTAACGACCGCCGTTTTTTGAAGAAATTACTTTGTTTTTTCTGAAAGTTTATCTGTTTGAAATGTGATTTATCTACTACTTATTAGATTTTACACCCTGTATGGAGGAAACTTTTGGTAATTGTTTAAAAAAATTACAAGATAAGATATAGGTATTTTTTGCACATGCTTAAAAAAGTAGTATTGTTGGAATGTTGCTAAAACGGAATAATGATCTCAAGGGAGATTTTTATTATTCCCATGAATTGGAAAAATGCAAAATTGGTTTCTCTAGTTACAAAGAAACGTTGCTTTGTCAACTCTGTTTTTTGGATGTGAACTAGGTAGGGTTGATAAAGTTTTCTCTTTCCACATTACCCATGTGATTCGAGACTAATAAAAATTTTGTTTTGCTGCCGACTGATTTTAGGAGCAATTTTAAACAGGGAAAATATAAATGATTTTAAATTGCTTGTTAAAATATTAAATGTAATAACTCCAGAACTAATCGGCCGATTTTGATATTGTTGTTTTTTATCCTTTTTGTACTTAATGAGAAAAAGATCAATACAGGTCATATAATGCTTGCTGTAGAGGGCGCAGTTTCCTCGTTTATTAACGTTTTTCTTAGTAACTATTAGTTAAAAATTAAAGTGTAATGCATGTCAGAAACTAAACCGTTAATACGGGAATTACTTTAACTGTACCCCTTTTCGTGTTTCGTCCATAAAGCGTTAAAATAACGTTGGGCCTACATTCCTGCGTTTTTTTCATATAAAATTGTACAAATTCGAGATTTGACTGAAAAAAACGACCCGAGCGATGTACTAAGCCCAGATGCACGATGCATAAAATGTGAGGTTTCTAATCATAGGTTCGTTTAAAAAAACGACCAGCGTCGCGGGCGAAGCTCCGCTAGTTTTTTAAAATTCAACACGCAGTATAAAATACGATATATTGTATAAAGCTTATCGATAAGTTTAACTTTTATATCAATTTAAATTCATCTATTAGTTTTTTATAAAATAAAATTGTATGTCATAATCTTTTAATATAAAATATTTTCAACGAAACCATAAAATAAGCTTCAATATACTGGTTCTTTTCTAAAAGAAAATTTAAAGTTTATCCTGAATAAATATCATGACTCACTGTCATGATTGGAAATCTTATTATCTATGTCTATTTATCCATCGTTTTTTTGCTTGCATATTTAAAGAAACTATTCATGTGATCATAAATGATGCAACGGATTCAATCATTTCATTTGCATATTCGCTGATGTTTATTAAAAAAAATCCTTTCATTGTTGTAAGGAAATTGAATTGCAGTGATCTCTAAGGAATTTTCTCAGAAATCTGCAAATTGTTGAAGTTACCAATAAACGAAAAAAAAAATCCCTTTTCTTCTTTTTTGAAAAGGCAGTACTTCCATAAATTAAATTTTTTGTTTGGAATCATTCGAGTCTATATTCAAGATGAAGTTTGTTTAGAATCTATATTTGTAATTGATAGGCGGACAAAAATTTAACGACTGAATAAAAATTTCTAGATTAATATAAATATTTGCTTAAAATAAACGCAGCATCAAAAATACATTTGTAAACCCATATTTTAATCATTTCTATTGCACGATTTTCATAACATAATATATTAGAGTTTTCTTTCTTGAAATAGGCATCTATACAAAATTCGCGTCATCTGTAAAATTTGTTTTTGTTTATGTGAAATGTATGTGCGCAAAGAGTCATACATTTTGCTAGAAAAATATGTAGCAGCTTCATTAGGAAATTAGGAGGGGGGCTGCTCCAGTAATTGACCAGTGAATTATAAACACAGCAAAAAACAGGAATTAATCGGTATACATTCTAACATTGGTTGTTAGAGAACATATCTGACATGCAAAGAAATGTTTTTTACAGGTTGTCATTGCAGTTAAATGTGTGCTTAAAGATTAGCGTGGGAAAATTGGAAATATTTTTACTTTTCAATTTTATTAGCTTGTGAATTATGGTATTTTAAAATGTTTTCTAAATTTTGTATCCCCCAGTATGTGTGTCTTTTATCAGCTGTTTTAAGTACGAACATTCAATTTTTGATTTTTACATCGAAAAAGGAGTGGTCAATTACTAGTGGAATATCCTTTTCTAACTAATACTGTAAACAATTAAAATTCTGGAAAAGAAAATGAGAAAATGTTTTCGGAATATGAATCCTCATATTGTAATTAGTATATAGGGAAAACTACGGAAAAATGTACCAATAATTTTATTAAAAAAATAAGACTCGAAGAAACTTCCCCTAAATGGTCAATTACTGGCTCACTCACCCTCATTAGGCTCTGAAAAAAAATTGCTACATTATTTAAAACAAAATAAAGTATAAGCACTGAATTTTTTTTCGTTATCAGCGCAATATTAATACTATAGCATAATATCTAATTGATAATTTGATATAAAGTAATATTACATTACATGCAGCTTTTTTTTTTCTTTTCTGCTTAAAAAGATGAATGTTTGACAAAAATTTTGGTTTTAGGAATAAGCCATTTGACGTAAAATTTCATTGCAAATAATTATTACGAATTAAAAAAGATCGGTTAAGTGTCATTTTTTTTTTAAATTCTAAATTTTTTCTATGTAGTCTTGTATCGTATATTTAAAAAAAATTAACAATGTTTATAATTATAGTTCTAATTAATAACATTCTATCAACGACAATTGCTGAAAGTGCATTTCCAATTGTGTTACGTCTTTTATAGATGAAATAAATTTAACTATTTGGTTCACATATAATATAAAAGAATACATATACAAGGCTGCAAAAATGTACATAGATAGATTGCCGTTTGTGAAGGATAATTAAAGAAAATTACTTTAAATTGCATTATGTGTTTTAAATTAATGACAATTTAGTACATTTTGTTGTACATAGATCATGTAAAGTGCTGTATAAAAGATTTCGAGTACATTACTATCTACGGGTGATAATTGCTGAAAATGCGTTTTAACACTGTTATATATATATATTTTAATTTCATTCAGATATCTATTTTTATTCTATTCAATGGTTGGAGTAACATAGTTGAGATTTATTCCAATAGAACAAAAAATGTCGGGACCAGGACTCGAACCTGGGTACTTAGTAGGGTGGGCCGAAAAAATTCAAAAATTGTTTTTCAAGTTGTAATACAGTGGAAAAGTTGCGATTTAGGGAGATTAAAAATGTGTAAAAAAAGAAATAAAATCGGTTTATATCTTCCGATCGCGCATGTGCAGTAAAGTTTACCAAAATATGGAAAAAATAACATTTTTACAATTTTTTTTTAATTTTTTTAATTAGCCTGTTCACGAATGTAATAGTTGAAATTATTATCTATTACACTACCAAAACATAATATTTAAATATTATTTATATCCATCGACATCTTCCGATCGCGCATGTGCTCTAACATTTGTCGAAATTTGTCAAAAATTCACATTTTTACAAAAAAACTTTAAATTTTTAAATTAGCCTCTTCACGAATGTAATAACTGCTATTATTATGTATTATAATAACAAAACATAATGTAAAATGTTATTTAAATCCTTAAATTCATCAACATATCTTTTGGTGGCAAATTGTATTAATGAAATTTTGAAAAAAATAATTACAAATAAAGGTTATCACAGTTGAAGGGGGAAAAAAAGCAAAAATTACCTTTCTTTGTTAGTTTCTTTTATTGAATACAAGTTTAAATGTTTAAAAACAAATTAGGTTAGACCATTAGTATTATTCATAAACACATTTTCTTATTGGAAAAACTAAGTTTTATGTGAAGAGAGTCATAAGTCCCTGAAACGCATGTTGAACAATCGAACACCGCCATTTTCGCTCATTCTTAGATGAACATACTTTGAAATCAGATTTATGGGCGAAGTTAGGCATGGTTGAATTTGACAGCAGAATTGTTTTGATAAAACCATCCCTAAACTCAGCTTTACAAACTTTTACTGAGGCTTCTGTTATGTGTTTGACGCATCGTTCAACTGCTTCAGTATGGACTGAGAAATTCTCGAATGTTATATTCCAATTAGGAACTGAGCCACTTTGAATATGTGAGTTAATCTTATCGTCACTGATATCCTTTAACAATGAGGGTGAAGATAGGTAGTCCATCCCATTAATTATATCCGAGTATTCTTGAGCCTTGAAATTGAATTTTGGCGGTGTAAATGTTCTGAGAGTTGCTTTCTTTTGATCTAACTGTCTCGCCTTTAGAATTCCTTTAAGTCCGAGCTCTCTTATTTTTTTTAAGTATCTTGTGTCATGGCTAATATTAAATGTTCTGGATGAGCGAAAAATCCATTTCGTTCGATCACAGTGTCGGCAATATTATGCAAATCTTTAAGCAGGTACCTTAAGGATTGTATTGCTTGGTGCACATGTTTTGGTCCCTCTGTAAAGTATTTACTTATTTTAATACTAAACCACATTGGCATGCATGACTTTAAAAAAAATACAAATATTTATTGAAGTTCAGATGTCGGGCTTTCTTCACTTAGGTACAATCTGAGAGTTCAATTAGTTGTTTCTCAACCCCCTCGAGTGTGACCAGGATTTCGTACAGCCAAATCCTCTTTACAGTTTCCCGACTTCATTGCCATGGAAATATCGAGTAGATATTGCTGATCTTTACTTAATATACTTCTGTCTATTGTGGGGATCTGACAGTCAATACTCTCGAAGTTAATAACTGGACGCTTTTCGCAGCCACTTAGCTTTTCACCGATTGGCCCTCTCAAAGATTTTGGAGCCATTGATTTACCGTCAACGTATTGAAACACTTGCCTGAATTGCAGTTCATTAAAATGAAGAAGGAAAACTGCCCATTGTAACGGTTTACCTAAATGTATTTCCATTTGGCGAATCAGACCGTTTTTCCAAACTGTGTTAACATTAGTGCCATCACATTCTATGACAACTAATTTTTCAAGAGAAATGCCACGACCAGACAGATAAGAAATAATATAAGTGACAATAGGTTCAGAATTTCCAGAAGTTGGAGTTATATGGCCGATGTAGACTGATCCAGATTCTTGAATTAGAGAGTAACGCTAGCGAGTTTTTACTCTAAGGAACCTTTTTGAATGAGCTACATCCACCATTAACGTGTTGTCTTTCCTCCCATCCAAATAGAGAATTTGTAGTGAAAATTCGTCAGATTTATTACACAATTCAGCCCTAATATATTGTTTCTGTCTTCTCATTTTATTTTTGTCTATAACATGGGAGACGTCAAAATCGGTAATTAATCCAACGTCGTGCAAAACACTTGAAGCGATTGCAGCGGTAGCGCGATCAGAAAATCCAAAACTATCGCTCACTAATGCAACAGATTTTAGCTCAATTCTCATTGGTGATCATTAGGGGAACTTTTTTTCCTACTTAGAAATCTTTGTCGCTATTATTGTGTCGGGTAAGAGTCGATAAGAGCTCTTACACTTAAATATTGACAAGCTAAGTAAGATAAAAGATTATCGTAAAAATGTGATTTTTGCCAAATTTCGGCAAATTTTAGAGCACATGCGCGATCGGAAGATTCTGATGGATTTAAATAATATTTAAATATTATGTTTTGTTAGTGTAATAGATAAGAATTTTAGCTATTACATTCGTAAAGAGGATAATTTAAAAATTTTAAAAATATTTGTAAACATGTCAATTTTTCCACATTTTAGCAAACTTTACTGCACATGCGCGATCGGAAGATATAATCCGATTTTATTTCTTTTTTTTACCCATTTTTAGTCTCTCTAATTCGCAACTTTTCGGCGGTATTACGACTTGAAAAACAATTTTTGAATTTTTTTCGGCCCACCCTAGTACTTAGGCTTGTCATACTAACGCTGTTCCTACTGAGCTATCCCAACAATATCCTGGCTGCATATTTCATTCTTATTTGTTGGACAAGACTGTGAATTGCAGCGCTAATTTCATTCATTCGAGAGATAAATATAGGACGGAAACTCCTGTATAAAATGGAAATAGGTCATAATGAACAGAGGAAAGTATTTTCAACTAGGTAAATTATATTCAAAGGTTGGAGTATCATAGTTGAGATTTATTCCAACAGTGCGAAAAAAACCGGGACCAGGAATCGAAAAAGGGTAATTTGGCTTGCCGTGCCAGCGCTCTTCCTACTGATGTATCCCAACGATATCCGGTCTGGCATATTTCCCTCTTATTTGCTGTACAAGACTGCGTACTGCATTACCAAAGTATCCAGGTTCGAGTTCTGGACCCGGCATTTTTCGCTCTGTTGGAATAAATCTCAACTATGATACTCCAACCATTAAATATAATTTAACTAGTTGAAAATATTTTCCCCTGTTCATTATAATCTAATTACATGATATACAGGAGTTTCCGTGTTATTTCAGATTCATTATGTAAAATTCTATAGTGATAGCTGGGATGAATGAAATTAGTACTGCAGTTCACAGTCTTGTCCATCAAATAAGAGGAAATATGCCAGCCAGGATATCGTTGGGATAGCTCAGTGAGAAGAGCGTTGGCACGGCAAGCCAAAATACTTAGGTTCGAGTCCTGGTCCCGGCATTTTTTTGCTCTGTTCGAATAAATCTGAACTATGGTACTCCAACCATTGAATATAATTTACCTAGTTGAAAATACTTTCCTCTTTACATTTATGAAACAAAGAAATTTCGTTGAAAAATTATGATAATGCTGGAAAGTGTTTATTCAATGCAATTAATTTAATTAACTTATGCGTGATTCATTATATTTTACGCTTGCCTAAATATACGAAACTTCACCCAAACTATTAGTCTGTAGAATATAAAAAAGTGCTAAAGATCAATAGTGACATTCGTTTAATACTCTGTTGTTTGATTTAAAATATTTCTTTGGGATGTTTTATGATTATCTACATTTTATTTCACTTTTATTAAATGTAAATTGTGAGCACTGTCTTTTCAGGAAATCTGTTCTTCCACGCCATAAATATATTGAGTCATCCGTAAAGTTCTGTGGTTCTTTAAAAAGTAAAGCGTGGTTTCGTCTACTTATTTTGTTGCTTCTGATAAAGAGTGACCTCGAATGACCCACACATGTAAATTCGGTCTTTTCTGCTTCCGTTGCATAATTCTTGATTGTGTTGTGGCATAATTTTTGTTTCAATCCTTGATTTTGAATGCTAAGATGCAAAAAAATTCATTTTCGTCAATTATGCTCTTTTATTTCAAGAAAGGTAAAAACGCTATTTAGACTACTCGTAAAATTTATGGTATTTATGGATAAAGTGATATTTCAGATGACAGAGTTAGAAAGTGGTTTGAGAAGTTTAAGCTATGAAATTTCAACTTCAAAGATGTTGCCCAATATGGTTGATCATCATCATCTGTAAAGGAGGAACTCTTAAAAAAATCTATCAAATGATTATATACTGTACTTTTTGGAATATTTAGTCTGTGTGATAGCTCTTGAACTGTGTAACGTGGATTTTCAGTTATAGCTTCTTTTGAGGTGTCCTCCTTCACAGATAATGGTCATTCAAAGCGGCATCATCTTCCAGGCTGAAATATCACCACTGAAACTTCTCAAACCACCTTCGAACTGTGTAATTTGAAACAACACTTTGTCCATATACAGCATAAATTTTACGAACGGTCTGACTAGCATTTTTTAACTTACTTGAAATAAAAGAGCATAATTGACGAAAAATCAGGTAAACTTCTAAAACATCATCGAACTGTGTAATATGAAACAGCACTTTGTCCATAAACAGCACTTTGTCCGTAAACAGCAAAAATTTTACAAGCAGTCTGATTAGCATTTTTACCTTTCTTGAAATAGAAGAGCATAATTGACGAAAATGAATTTTGTGGTTCTCCATTCTTAGCACTGCATTGAAAGAAGCATTATGTCACAGCACAAGCAAGAATTATGCAATACAAGCAGAAAAGACGGAATTTACATATGTGGGTCATTCGAAGTCATTCTTCATCAGCAATAGCAAAATAACCAGGCGAAACCGCACTTCGCTTTGAAAAACCGCAGAATTTTCTGGATGACCCAATAGAAATTGCATGATGCATACCTGCAATTATTTTAACTTTTCAGTATTGCTATGTAACAATATCAAAGCTCATTTATTATAATAACAGACAAAATACATTATATGTTTTCTATTGCAGTGCTCAAAATTCTGTCGTTTAAGATCAAAGTAAAAGTTCACCATATGAATAGTTAATGTACAGAATTTAAGCGCAAACTAAAAAATATATTTTACTATTAAAATTTAATGGAAAGGTTAGCATGCGCATAATTTACATCGGAAGTGCTTACGCTGTTTCCACGAGCTCTATTTTTTGAAATTTATAAACATTTCATATTTTTTCTTTTCCAGAAAAAGAGGAATATTTATGATTTATTTTACTTTTAGAAATTCCGATATTTGCATTTATTGTAGCAAAGATTATTCATCGAAAATTCTGACAAATAAAATAAATAGTATGCTGTACATAAGAAATTTTAAATCCAATATATTAACATGGGCTACAACCTTTCTAAAAATATTACAAAGTATCTTTTACGAGATAGTAATTGCACTCCAACATAGTTTTATGTAATGTTTTTATAGATTTTACAAGCATGGCCTTTTTTTGTATATTTTATATAAAGAAGAAAAATAATCTTTATTTTAAGCTATCCGATTACGTTTGAAAAACATTTATATAAAAAATAGCAAAAATGAGTAAATTACTAATAACTTCAAATAAATTAATTGATAAGAAGACCATTTCGTTAGTTGAATTAATTATTTTGGCGCAATTTCTTTCCAATTTTTAGAAATTCAATTAAAACAATTTGAAGTAACTGCTCCCCACTTTCAAAACATTTTATAGATAGAACAAGTTGGATTTGGACAGTGGACATCTGGTTTCGATAACAGAGAAGTTGCCTTTAAACGACCAATGCTTGATTAGATTGTCGCAATATTTATCAGGTTTAGGCTCAGTGAAGCGGGGTGGCCCCTACCGATTGGCTAAAGCTCTACAAGCCCCGCTCAAGTTAAAAATGTTCCAAGCCGGGAATCGAACCCGGGTCCTCAGAAAAGTGGTCTGAGGCTGTACCACTGAGCTACAAGGAACGACGCAATATCACTTATTCTATGTGAAGTATCCTTCGCGATTTTCTCTATACTATCACAAAATGGTTTAACTACCTAATCCATATCAGTTGGTTTGTTGGTTGATTTATGACGGACGATTATCTACACGAGGGATATAGGCCCTAAGGGCAGTGCCCTCCATGGGGTTCTTTCTAAGGGATCCTAACCCATATTTATGGCAAGGTTCGAAGAAAACCACGGAAAACTCCGAACGGTTAGGTCGACGAGCACGACAGGGGTTTGAACCCAGTATTTTCTTTCTACCAGCCTTGAGAGCAGAACCTCTCAGCCACTGGTGGAGTAATTATTATTATATATAATAATAAAATTAATATATATAATAATAGGGTTATAGGGGTATTATTATAGGGGTAATTATTATTAAATATAATAATAAAATATTATAATAATATATATATTAACCTCTTCCGAGTTACTCATGATTCCGAAAAGCTTAAGTTATCATTGAAAACATCAGAAACCAATATATTTTCCATATTTGAAGAAACATTTATAAAAACGAAGTTTCTTTGCTGCCACTGATTTTCGAAAACGTTTCCAAGTACTTTTTTATAGTGTATTAATCAGTTTTTTCAAAACTGAATATCGGTTTTTAGGGTGTTATCAATTCGTAAGTAAACATTTTCAGCTACTTAATTGAATTCATATTTGCAAGAGTAACAAAAAAAGATTACCAATTTTAATGTTAATATAATTGCTGTTAATTTATCATGTTTGTCTTTAAAATGTGTTTGTTGACTTGAAAATTGGTAGCATTCGAAAAAAACCTATACTTTGATTAATACACTATAAAAACTACTCGGAAACATTTCCTAAAATAAGTGGCTGCAAAAGGAACTTTGTTTTTATAAATCCTTCTTTAAATTCCGAAAATATATTGGTATCTGAGGTTTCTAAAGATAAAGAAAGTTTTTTTGGAACTGTGGGTAACTTGAAAGAGGTTATTGTATATTTTTGTTTGTAGTTATATTATATTTTCCTAGATTAAGAAGCAGAATTTGAATCAGAATTTGAATTAGAATTTGTTCCTTTGTAAAGTGTCGAACAGTTTTAGTATCTTTGCGCACAAAAATGTCACTCTCAGTAAAATATTTTAATCGAATATTTTAATCGAATATTTTAATCGATCAGATAAGAATATTTTAAAATAAATATCGACATTTCGCTCTTTCTGCATGAAGCACTATTTAATTTTCTGCTATCAGCAATTGTATTATCAATACGTTATCATTTTAAGCATTTAGATATTGTGTCAGACGTGAAAAGGCGTATTGAATTCAAACTCTAATGAAGCGGATTACGTGAAACAATCTATCTAAACATACCTTTGCCATCATATGTCTCCACGTATCAGTAGCTCTATTTATTTAATTATTAGTCTTAATCCGTTCTAATATATTTCAGCTGATCCAATAAACATTCCATAAATAAAGATATGAATTTCAATTCAGACTTTTTGAAACAGTACTGTTATTTTATCGAAAATTATAAAATTCTGCATTTGTTATAGTATTAATTATAAGGAAATATTTATTTCATTGAAAGATAAATAATATTCATTAAGATTTTTAGAACATCTTTAGGAATTTAAAAATATATTAAATGTCATAAGCAGTGCTTTACAAATTTGATAAAATCTGGTAGTCAGAAAAAAAATACTAGTCGCCTGTAAAAAACAGTTAATACCCCCCCCCCCCACTCCGTCCCATCCTCTTCCCCGTCATTGATTTAAAAAAAACACAAGAGTTTTTTTATGAATTGATTGAGAAAAATTAATAACAAGTATAGTTTAGAAATATTAGTTACATAGTTTAAAATTGTACATAATTCAGAAAGATAATATAAACTATATATTCTAATGAAACATTTAAAACTTATCACCACTTATATTAAGTTGGCAACTTATATAAACACAAAAATCAGATTTAAAACATAAAAAACACCTCGAGCATTTTTTAACATTGTATCCAATTTTAGATGCCAAAGAGACTGGATTGACACTATTTCTTAGGGTTTTATTGAAATATCCTCTCTCCCCTCTCCCCATGTTCTAATCACGTGACATATACTAGCTATAGCTGAAAAGAATGGTGTTTTCTGTGCATAAGTTGGAAAATGCCTTTCAAATTTAGTTCTTCCCTTAAAAGTACGAGAGAAGAGGAAGATCAGTGCTTGCCGCCCACGAGTAGGGGTGTGGAATGGAAAAAATGCCATTTGTGCTCATATGTGTTCTTATGTCATTTTTTTTTTACACGAATCACCCCGAAATATCAAATCATTTTGGTCGACAGATCAAAAAACTTGGTAGCCAGTGGCGACCTGGCGACCGCGTTTGTTAAGCCCTGGTCATAAGATATGTATATATAACTGGAATGACACATTCACTTAGATTAAACTAATTTAAAATCAATAATATTGAAAAGGTGCAAAAACATCACAAAAAGGTACATTTATTTCTTTAAAATGATGTCCCAATATATGAAAAGTTGTACTACATATAAAATCAGTTTTAATAACTTAAAACTTTGATATCTCTAGCGACCACTTTCGATCACCAACGTGATGATCCTCAGGGCTGATTTCAGCCATTTCCAAATTTAGTCAATGGTGCAGTCACAGACTAACACGCCCGAAAATTCTCAATAATTACCCAGCGATATTTTTAGGCACAATTTCTTATCATGTCTGGATCTAGATATCTGTGTACCCACAGAAACGTTTGCTGACATCTGTTACAATGCAGCACAGGAAGTTCAGGACATTTTTTTATGCATCCTTGTATAAGAATTTGATCAATGGTGAATGATAGAAACCGTTACAATACATCCTCAGTTTATCAAAATTCAACAAATAATCGTAGGCATAATACTAAGTTTAAAGCTTCAGTGTTCGTAGCAGTGCAATTATTTTATGATTCATTTAGATATGGTCATAATAGCTTTATTCATTCACTAAATAATGATGTGTGCATTATGTAGGATTAATATGAAAAGAAAAATCTCTGACGACTCGGCCTACAGGCACAGGTAGATTTTGAAGACGCAGACCGTGGGGCGCCTGTTTATTGGGAATTGCAGAAGAAATGACCTTTTTGTCATGATGCGGCAGTTGGAATCGCCCACTTCTAAATCTACCTGTGTCAAGTAGGCGGGGCCGGCAGATTTTTTTTTTAATTTTTTAATTTTTTTTTGCTGTAAGGGTTGATCCTATAAAAAACTTGTAGGTAATATTAAGAGAATTTATAATAAATTTAAGCGGATTTCATACCTTGTGAGCTGACGAAGTTATAAAAATCCCTATTTTTCCTCCTCTTGAGACCGTTTTTAATTATATCAAAATCTATCATACATAAATTTTCGAACCTTATTCTAGAAGTAATAATAACTTTAAACGGATTCGATACGTATCATAATTAACAAGATATGGGATTCCTCTGTTTTCACAAAAAGCTCCCTCCCCCCTTCCCTCCTCCCCTTGGTTCGATTTTGCCAATTAACGAACTTGACCGAGATTTTATTTTCCTTGATTTTACGTATCAGTTTGGAAGAGATTTGTGCAGAATTTTTGAAGTTATCGTGTCCATAAAAAAGTGATATAGATAGATAGATAGATAGATAGATTTATAAAGTTTTGAACAGGGGTAGGTTTGGGTTCTGGGAATCATGATCGGTGTAGATCTGCAAAAATTTTCCAGAAATTCCAACATAGGGGAGAATGTAATAGGTTTACGAAATCTAACGAATCTCTACGAATTCTTACGAAATCTACCTAACAGAATTACAAACTGATCTTATATATTGTTAAGTTGAGGTGGGTAGTTTCAAAATTTTGCAAAAAATAAAATAAATAAAATAGATAAAAGCTTCTATGTATGAAATCCTTCACGCTCTGTATGCAATTCCTCTCATTTGAATATTATTATAGTATTCAGATACAAAAGTTACTGAATACTTTCTTTTGATAGCACTTGCTTTGATTGTAATAAACATTTATGAAATTTTTCATCCTTTAATTTTATTGTAATATAAAGATGCAAACTAATAGAGATGCAAACTAATAGAGATGCAAACAATACTTTCTTTTAAAAGATATTTCTTTGATTGTAATAAATATTCAACTGAGTCTAATTCTTCGTAAATGGAAAGTAGTGCTTTTTCTTTTGTATTTTTGTGTTTTTGGTAAGTTTTGATATGATTTAATGACATTTCAATTTTCTAAATTTTTTCTGTAAATTCATTTGATAATGTTTTTAATATTTTATACGCATATAATTTAAAATTTTAACTATTGTATGTATTGCTCAATTAATTTTTTTTTCCAGTTTTCGCAATGGTCTAACATTAATATTTAATTTTCAATTTTAAAATTATTAATATAGGTATTTGAGCTATTAATATGTGATATTTATGTATTATAGTCAGAATAATACAGGCAATTTCAGTTGTTGTCTGATTTAATTTTCGAATAACATGTAAGTTATAAACATGATAATTCAAGAAATGGGGAAAAAATTACTTTGACCACTTTGTATATCTCTACGTCCTATTTTTTTAATTAATATTTTATTTTCCTTTTTTTTAGTTATCTTTGTATATGAATCAACACTTTTAAAAATACTATTTATTTTAGAATGTAAAAAGACGCTTCGTTTTAACTAAATCCTTCATGTTATTTAAAGAAAATAAAGACGGAAGAAAATTTCTTATAGCTTCTTATATGAGAAATGTATTATTGTATAAAGTGAATTAATAAACAAATTCTATTATTGAAAGAGAATAAAATATATTATATTATATTATATTATATTATATTATATTATATTATATTATATTATTACTCTCTTAACGTAATAAATTATATTATTGAATAATTTTTTGCTTCGGTAAATTGTCTACTCAAATATACATATATTCAAAGAAAAGTTTTAGTTTTCAGCCAAAACTGCTAAGATAGTGATAAGCATCTTAATATGAAGAAGCGTTAAGTTAAATATATAGAAAAATTCTTCTAATATTGGACATAAATTCACCTTAGTATACCAATTAAAAAGTATTATTACATCTGTCTGACTTAATGGGTTTTGCATAATAATAATACATTTCATTACGATTCTAATGTATAATACGTGTTTACAATACAATGTATTATATTATATATCATATTGTAATAATTGGTTTTTAATTGATTGTAATTACATGAAATACGCAATTCAAATTTAACTGTTGTATGTATTGCTGAATTAAATATTATTGTTCAAGTTTTTGCAATGGTGTAGCATTAATATTTAATTTTCAATTTTAAAATTATTAATATACGTATTTAAGCTATTAAAATGTGATAATTATGTATAATATATATACGTATAATACATTGTATACATTGATATGTGATATATAATAATGATTACAATAAACATATAATAATACATTGCATTACGATAATTATTTAATTATTTTCATTACGAATTATTTTTATATATTATATATTTATCATGGTATTTCATTTTAAGCGTTATGTTTATCCCTGTTTTGTTTTGTTCTGAACGATTTCATGTTATTTATTATACTTCATTTTTTTTAAACTGGGGAATTGTATTTCCTAAATCATTCGAAATAATACATGTTTAATAATTCCTAAATTTAATACTTCCTATGATTAGTAATTCCTAATAATGACCTATTTACACACCCATATTGATAATTTACGATTGCAATGGGTTTATGCAATGTTATAATAGAGAGATTGGAATTGAATAGTAATGCTCTTAGATATGTAGTATGTCTAAGTATGTACATGTCTCTCATGATGTATATTCTCACTCCTTCAGAGAAAGGCCATCATATTTATAGAAACAATCAAAGCTATAAATTAGACTGGACGTTTCAAAGCTGTACCTGCAAATAATTATTTATACCGCTTTATTAAATTGATTTTCTTTACAATTTCCAATACAATTTTATTCAAAAATCAATATACTCATGATTTTACTGAAACCTTTAAATACATGAAAGTAAATACCAATAATTACGAAAAACGAAATCAGTTCGTGTAGAATAGATTAGAATTACAGTAAATGTTCTAACTGAGTTTACTTATGTACTTTCATTTATTAAAAATTTAGCGAAATCATATTCGTATATTGACTTTTGATCGTACTGTATTTTCGTCACGTAAAGAAAGTTTTATCACCATGCGTTATATATTTTCACCTGTTATAAAAATAAATAGAAATATTATTTTGAAATGTCATTTTTAATGATAATAGAAAGAATTTTATTAGCGATGGCATCGCAATTTAGGTCGATAAACTATTCTTGTTGTGGTAGAACGTCTTTCTGTTCAATTTATTTGGAAGCAAGTCCGGTTTTTTCCACAGAATTTTATTAGCGATGGCATCGCAATTTAGGTCGATAAACTATTCTTGTTGTGGTAGAACGTCTTTCTGTTCAGTTTATTTGGAAGCAAGTCCGGTTTTTTTTACAGTTTTATGTTTATATAAAATATTTCTTTGAATGGTATTAGGTTTTACACCCGTAAAATGAAAAAAAAAATATTTTTTGTAAGTTTCTCAGTGTTTAAAATATATTAAAAACAACTATCTTCGTTTTTTAATATATTTAGGCTGATATAATTAAAATATTTATGCTTCATTTTAGTTTAATGGCTGTTATTTCTTGCAAGGAATAACATACTTTTCTTACCAGAATTTATTTAATGTACGCGGCTGTGCAGTAAGTAGTAAATCAGTCTTTAACACAATCAATTTTTTTACTGCATTTCCAATTAGCGATTTAATAACTTTGTTTACAGTCTTGGAAATAAATTTTCCCTGATCTGTTAATGAATAACTCTGCAATTTAACAACAACCTTTAATAGTGCTATAAATGCACAGTCGAACCCTTATCTGATTGATGCGACTTCTGCTACCGTATTTTCCAAACTACAATATTTCAGTTTTTCATTGAAATTATTTTTGCGGTTATTTCTACCTAAATCAAGCATATTTTGAACCAGAGAGTTTATTTAATTATATATAATTCGTATATGTTCCACATGAAACTTTAAATTAAAAAGATAATGACATATTAAATAAGTTTTCCTATTCAAAATGTCTTTAATATGGAACAAAAAAAAAAACTCAGTTTTTATGGAAGAATAGTGAGAGTTTCGCAAGCATGTTGCTTCTACTTCTTTTATGCGTTATCAACAATGCCACACAGAATTTTTTATATTTTTTAAGCAGCTTTCTTTCTTCTCCTGGTATGAAAGACATCTCTATTTTCTGGGTATTAAGAATTGGTAAAAATAAAAATGCAAGTAAAAAAAAATAAAATAAAAATAAAATAAAGACAAGACAACCACACGTAATGCCGGTAAAGCGCAATAATTTGTGTTCAGAAAAAATACCTCACGGCTTGGCCTCCATGCACAGGTAGATTTCGAAGATGCAGACCGTGGGACGCCTGTTTATTGAGAATTGCAGAAGAATTGACCTTTTTGCCATGATACGATAGTTGGGACAGCCCACTTCGAAATCTACTTGTGTCTGTAAGCTCCGCCTACAGACACAAGTAATTTCGAATTACTTGATTTTTAATTTTTTAATTAATAATTAATCATTTTTTTTTGCTGTAAGGGTTGGTCCTATAAAAAAACCTGTCTATATGAAAGTCGTAATTAATATTAAAAATATTTTTAATTAATTAAGCGGATTTGATATCGATTTGATTATTGGATCTTGTGAATTGACGAAGTTATGAATTTTTTCTTCTGTAACCCCTATCCCACATCCCTTCGCACATGCTACGTCTTGGAGAGGGGGGTAGGAGGGGCTTTTTTTTTAGAAATGAAGCAATGGAAGTTTATTTGATAAGCCTACGCATATGAATCCTCTTTTATTTAACATTTCTGTCCGCGCTCGGTACAACATATTCATGTTTCAATGAGCTTGAAAAAGCTATTTTTAGACACAAACATCAAGCTCATAAGCAATCTTCAATTTTGGACTATTTAAAATTTAAGGTAGGTAATTAAAATTTTTAGATATATATATTTAATTAGTGAATTAGTCAGTCTTTAACAATCTAAGTAAATCGTGTTTTTATTTTATTCTGCACGTTATTTAACCATTTAAAGATTAATATTGTCTTAACATCTATTTAAAATTTAATTTTTACTTGAATTTCATTTATGCGTCTCTCTCGTTTATGCGTCGTTTTTAATCGGTCCCTTGCACCGACGTATAAGAGAGAGATTATTATAAAGACTTTATTATAATTTGTCCAGTGTAAGTCATTTTAAACACATAGTATATCTCTACTCAATAAAAAATATAGATCATTGTGACAATTCAATTAGGAGAAATCCCGTACGCAAGACATGTACGTTGAATTCATATATTAAAAAAAAAACATCAAATTTAAAATGAAATTAAAAAACTTTATATGCATCTCGACTCTTTTTCAGAACATTAACTTTTACCATATATCCCTTTTAAAGTGTTTTTAAAATTTCTTACCGTTCCCAAAAACGTTTCACACTCCATCGTTGACGTGAAAACAAGCATTGAACATGAGATTCAAAAAATAACTATTCCAACATTGAGAAGAATGGCCTCAAATTTGCAAAAACGCATACGTCTTTGTATCCGACAAAAAGGGTCACATTTTGAATATCTTCTGTAAAAATGTTAATTTTCGCTCAGTTAAGTGTCTCACAAACAAGATCTCCTTAAAGCGCATACTTATAATATTTTGAAAAAAATACTAATGAAACTACCTACGTACGTTTAAAGGATCAGTCAAATTTAGCTGCGGAATCCCAGTAGAAAAATTGCAAAAAAATTAAATACTTTCGAGTATTTGGCGCAAAAAGACGTGACTTGGCTAGAAACACCTTTTCCTCGCCAAATGCAAGTGATTTTAATATATTTGGAAATTTATTGTTAAATGCGCAGTACTTAATGAATTCAAACTTAAACTATGAAATAGTTTATTATTATTATTTCGAAAAGCTTATAATATATATATAAGTTCCGTCTTGCTGAAATTATTTAATTTTACACGGTTTCAGTGGCTACATAAGTTTTAAGTGTGTGTATTTTAAAAGTAACACATTCCGCTAATCGCTTGAGAGCGTAGGAGTCAGGTCGGCGGGTTCGACTCCCGCCAGCTCCATTGCACACACTTTGTGGAGCTCCCGGATGTAACTCTCTGGTGTTGTAAATTTCCTTGTGGCTATTTCGTCCCTGTATATTGACGATGACTTATAAGCGGGCACTTGATGTCAAGCACACAAGTCAGATGTATGTTCGCAATAAACTAAAGTAACACTCTGATTAAGAATGCTGTCTTTCTAAATTTCAATATTGAATAAGTAGTTGTTACCATAGGAACAATACCGTTTTTTGTCTCCTATAGGCTAACAAGCCGAATCGACAATTGCTCAAAATCTGATCTTAATTTTGAAGCTTGAAACATTTTTAATCAATCTGAATTTTATTCTCAAACTGTATAATACGAAGGCTAAATTTCGTTGCATATATACATATAAATACATACGACAAAACTGCAGTTATAAAAGTGTATTTATTTAAGTTAAAGTTACTTAAACTAGTTCAATATGAACAGTAGAAAAAGTTTCCCCTTATAGAGTGTTTATCATAAAAGCGAATTTTTGGAAATTTTAATTATGTTGCCAACCGACGATAAATCGCCAAAGTTTTCATTATTGCTTTACGGACGTTACAGCGCGGTTCCACATAATTTTTTTTTTTTATAAACATATATATCCTCATGAAAAGAATATTCTGCAATTTTTTAAAATTGTTCTGAGTATCCGCTTATGGAGATCTTCTTTGTCAATGTCGTTACTCTTTCAATTTAGTTTATGTTTGTAATTTGAATCATATTTGTATTTTAGTAAACCAAATATTTTTTAAGGGTTGCGCTAAAAAAAAAAAAAAAATAAATAAAAATTGTGTGTTTCAAGTATAGGCAAATTGAGGTATGGATTTTATTTAAATTCTTATTCTTCTAAAATAATCACATATCAAAATGAAAATGGTTCTTTGTTCGTTGAAAGTAGAAAAATAGATGAAACGTGAACATCAGTAAAACAAAATAGCAAATGAATATATCATTTTTTTTCAAGTAATGAGTGAATTCAAGGAGGAAGTTTATCTTAATTTTGTATAAACCCTTATACACTAACATAATCATATATGAAATTTAAAATGGCATCTTTGTTTGCTTAGCATGGAATAAATAGATCTTAAAATATATAAACAGTAGCTGGCAAAAGTTTTGAGACGATAGGTTTTTCTGTCCTAACTTTTTATGTAAGCAAATTTCCTTAATGATGTAAATTAGCAATTTATACCTCTTTTAAAGCTCAACAAAATAAATGCAACATTGGAAAAATTGAGACATATGCGTGAATTAAAAAATAATTCGGAAATTCGCAAAATTATCTAAGCAAAAGTTTTGAGACGATTCGGTTTTTCGAAACTTTTATTGAAATTAAGCGTCTTAATCCAAAGAAATAAGGCGATATTTAATATTTAGTTGCGTATCTTTTTACTTTGAGAATTGCGGCACATCGTTTGGGAATGGAATTAACAAAATTTTCTAAGTTGGACTTAGTGATTTTTGCCCATTCCGATTGAAGATCCTGAAGGAGCCTTTGAGCCTTTAAAAGAATGCTTTCGTGATTCCCCACTTTTATTCCGATGTGTTTTTAAAGATGTACAATTAATTGGATTGAGGTCAGGTGACTGACTCGGCCAGTCCAAAACTTTAATTTTCTTAGCTGTAAATCAATTTTTCACCATTTTGAAGTTGTGCTTTGTATCATTATTCTGCTGAAACATCCATCCACAAGGCATCTTTTCCGAGCACAAGGCAGCATCTGATCTCTAAAATGTTTTTATAAACATTTTAATCCATAATCCAATCGAAGTGTACGAGTGGGACGACACCATCATTATAGAATGGTCTCCAGATTATTACTGATCCATTTATGTGCTTCATTGTTGAACGTTCGTATTGGGGATCCATTCTGGACGAATATAACGTCGTATTTGTCGTCCAAAAGGTAACATCCAAGCACACCTTCAAAATGGTGACAAATTGGTTTACAGCTAAGAAAATTGAAATATTTAACTGGCCGAGTCAATCACCTGACCACAATCTAATTGAACATCTTTAGAAACACATCGGAAGAAAAATTGGGACACGGAAGCATTCTTCAAAGGCAGAACTCTTTCGTGATCTTCAATCGGAATGGTCGAAAATCCCTAGGTCCAAGCCATGTTAATTCCAAGCCCAGACGATGTGTTGCAGTCCTCAAACCAAAAGGATATGCAACTAAATATTAAATATTGCTGTATTCTGTTACATTAAGACGCTTAATTTCAATAAAAGTTTAGAAAAACTGAATCGTCTCAAAACTTTTGCGAAGTAATTTTGCGAATTTTCAAATTATTTTTAATTCATGCATATGTCTCAATTGTTCTAATGTTGCATTTTGTTGAGCCTTAAAGGGGGTACGAATTATTAATTTACATCATTAAGAAATTTTGCTTACAGAAAAAGTTAGGACAGAAAAACATATCGTCTCAAAACTTTTGCCAGCTACTGTATATATTTAAATACGAAAAATCTAAATTTTGAACATCCACAATAAAAATATTTTTTTAACCATTTTAGTGAATCAAATATTATATAATATTGATTAATAAGCAATGAAAAATTATACTACAAAAATGCATTAGAATATCTTTAAGTTCACGTTATAAAGTAACTATTTTCCAAGGTATATCAATTTATTTAAGATTTCTGTCTACTAAATGCAAACATTTATAGTTTTTCCTTTTTTATCTAGAATTTTTACTTTTTCAATGTAAATTACTCTCAACAAAAACATATATTATCATTTTCCACAATAATAAATCTTCATTTAGCTATTAATTTAATAAATGATATTTATTACTTAAAACTAATAATACGATATAGCAGTAAAAAGAAAGATAGAACTGAAAAGAACTTTTTAAGACTCCTTTGATTATATTGTTCTTACATCTCGAAGGATTTCCTCTCAATATCTGTAACAAAATTCGGTATAGAGAGTAAATCGAATTTTTGCTTCCAGTTTTATTTCCCAGTTTCTGCGGGCGATATCTTTAGTCTTCCAATTCAGGTTGAAAAGATTTAGAACTTCTCAAAATACTACAAGCTTTTCTTTATTTCTTTATTTATTTATTTATTTATTTATTTTTTTTTTTTTTTGCACAAATATGTAAGAGTTCGATTTGAAAACGCTATAAATTTACTTCAAATGTAAAAATGCCTTTTTATATTACTTTATTTAAATCAAATCGCATAATTGCAAATAACAGTAAGCGAGTATCTTTCTTTTAAATGATAAAAGGTGTTAATTAACAACATAATACACAGTAAAATAACTTTTTTTAGGTTGTTTGACATGTTTTGGTTCATTTAGAACGATTTCCAAAAACAAATGAGAATATTCCATAATTTCACGGTCTTTGAAGTTATTATTTAAAATGCTATCATTTAATTTGCATGTACTTTTTAAAAATTACGCACATTATCTTTTATTTCTGTTTGGTTGTTCATTTTCATATCTGTGACCATGGGGTAACTCGAGCCACAATTTCGGTAATTTAAAAGATGCTGCATCATTACATATTGTATTTTTGCGTGGTAGTATCTCTATGGTTTCTCTTATTATGGATGGATATTATAGACTGGAGGGAAAAAATATTTTACTTTCATTGAAATTTATTTGGATGGTTTCTTCTTGATTAAACTTTGAAGGTAAAATAATTTTTCCCTCCAGTCTATACTATTCATCCATAATAAGAGAAACCATAGAGATACTAACACGCGAAAATACAATATGTAATGATGCAGCATCTTTTAACTTACCGAAATTGTGGCTCGAGTTACTCCATGGTTGGAGATATGAAAATAAACAACCAAATAAAAATAAAAGATAACGTGATTCATTTAAAAAAATACATGAAAATTAAATGATAGCATAATAACTTCAAAGACCGTGCAATTATGGAATATTCTCATTTGTTTTTGAAAATGGCTCGGAGTGAGCCGAAACATGTCAAACAACCTAATAAAAGTTATTTTACTGTGTATAATGTTGCTAATTTACACCTTTTAGCATTTAAAAGAAATATATTATTACAAGGGGTTATAATTTATTATATTAGTAGGACAGTATGTTTGGCAAACACAAAGTATTAAATAGATACCATGGAATATAGTGAGAATTATTCATTTTATTCTGTTCGTAGTAAAGTAATAAAAGTACACTTTTTTTGTCAAAATTGTTAAAAAAAAGTATTACTCCCTTAAATCCACATACCTTGGGACCAGGGGTTGTGCAGAATTTAGAATTTTTTATATTTCTGCTCACTGTTTTGTTTACATTTTTTCAACGGTAATTTTGATGTAAAAAAGCACTCAAAATTAAAAATGAATGCTTACAATAAAATAAAATAATAAAGTAAAAAAAAATTAAGAAAATTCAAAAGATGTTTAAAATATTAAAAGTAAAGGTCAAGTAAATAATTAATAATGCATAACTAAACATGCATAATAATTATGAGATTATTTGTTCCGGAATTATTCAGTGAAATTCGCCTAATAAAGGTACTCTAATAATTCACATCAAAAGCTTAAACTAACAAAGTTTTATTTAATTTTTAGCCATTAATACTTAATGATACACCATACTTAATAAGCAAAAAAGCTTGATTAATAAATAAATGTATATGGTAAAAAGCTCACGATCGGCACTTTTATCAGCGCTATCTTGATTTTTTCAGACATAAATTTATACTTCCTTCATGGAAAAACATGAATTCAATCATATTAACCAAAATTACATATTAAAATTTGTACAGAATGATATAAAAATTCAAAAATTGAATTTTTTCACCTACACACCTTAACTGTAAGTTTTCCACCTTAACAGTAAGTTTCATTGTTTACATCTAAAACAATGTGCGGATTTTAGGTGTTTGTCGACTTTAGGTTGCGGATTTGAAAAAGTCTAAGTGTAAATGCACATTGATTATTTTGTCATTCGTTTAAATTGAACTTAACTCTTTAGTGTTTAGTTGTAACATCAGACTTTTACGACTCATTTAAGTTCAGCATACAAAAAATGTTAAACATACAAATTCTGATCAATTTTGAATTAGTTAATTAAACATAAATGATTAAAATCGAAGCAATAATAATCGTTTCAGTTTTCAATAAATTATATTAACTTTACGTTAGATCATTGCATTATTTTAATAAACAGGTCGGTTACTTAGATATAGATACTGAAATAATTTATGAAGTTAATGATATTTTTATTTGCAATTTTGAAATAGGCTAAACATAAATCTTAAGCATATACTAGCATGATCTGTTTAAAAAAAAAATTAATTATTAATTAAGAAAGCGGTTTTTGAAAATTCCTAAAAAGAAAAACATATGTTTTTTGTTGTTTCATTCGTATCAACTAATAGTAAATCCCTTCAAGACAGTTTATAGCCATTCTCGCCTTTGTTAGCAAATATGTGAAAATGGCAAATTTAAAGTCTGTTAATTGGATTAAAATAAACATTTCATTTCTTTTATATTAGGTAGCCTAAACATAATTTTATTTTATTAAATAACATTATGTCTTAAAAATCGAGTTCTATCGTGGCATCATTATGTAAAATCATAGTACCATTATTCAAAGCTGAAGCAATAATGATAATGAAATTAAATGTTGATACTCGTACTTCGCGTTTTATTATAACACATAATTATTTATGTGGGTTGGAAAGTGTATATCTTTCTAAATAATTTTCTTGTTATTATTATTTTTTAATCACAACGAGAATGTATAAGATATAGCATCTTCTAAAGAAATAATGATCATTTTTAGAAATTAAAGAAATTGAGAATATGCAATTTCAGGAATATTCCAATTACATTTCTTTGTATTACATTTCATTCGCATTCATGTGGGTTGGAAAAAAAAATCGGAATAATTTTCCTGTTATTAGTCTTAAAAAAATATCTTTTTTTTTTTCGTATTAAATTGGTTTATTTTTTATGTCTATAATAATGCAGAATTAAAGAATTTTCGGGATGTTCTTAAACTGAAAGAAACGTTAAAGAATTCTTCGAGGACATTTTTTTTTTTAATTACCAAAAAGAAAATAAACGAAAGTTTCTAGGTTATTGGTAAACAACTATCCTTTCCGTTAGTTAGATATTTTTTTTCTCCTTTAAGCAGCTATTAAACAGTCTATTATTTATGTCTAACGATCTTTTTTTTTTTGTTAATGTTGAAAAAGAAAAAGTGTGTTTTGTTCATTTTTTGTTATGTATTATAAATTAATTCCAGATAGTTATCTACGTATTTAGGTTGAAATATTTTATCAGCATTCCTGCTTTTTTAGGAGCATTTTTCTTAGGAATTTCCAGTAAATTACTTTTAAAAACATTATACAGGGTGATTATAACAACTATACAATAATCTGCAGGAAGGAATAGCACACTGCAACAAGCACATTTTGCATAGAAAACTAGGGTATCAATCCATTTATTTAGACAAAAATGCAGAGTGACTCCGTTTAATACAGAAATTCAGGTTAATTAATTTTTAAAAACGTTATACAGGTTGATCATAACAACTATACAATAATCTGCAAGAAGAAATAGCATACTGTAACAAACATTCTTTGTATACATAACTAAGGTCTTAATCCATTTATTCAGACAAAAATAGAGAGTGCCTCCCTCCAATCTGAACCGAAATTTTTATATTAATAACTTTAACAATAATCAAGCTGTTTTAACGAAATTTTCAACGAAGTTCTGTATCTTGATTTGTGTGAAATGCGATGACATTAGGAACAAGAACAAAGAATCATGCATCAAGTATAGATTATAAAACACTTCCCAAACATTTCCTTGTATTAAGAAATTTCATTTTTTCATACAATGAATTAAAATAACACTCTATATAAACATTTAAAAATAAAGAAAAATAACCCAATAAAAATCTATTTTCAGCAATTGCTGTCCATATCCGGTAATGTGTGGGATTTTTTTCAATTAGCCCTGTATACGATCTATAGAATCTATGTATGACACCTAAAACACTCAAAATTGGATAAGTTTTGAAAATTCATATCACAAATGAAAAAGTACTTTCAGCAATTATCGATCTTAGTCAATTCTGTAACCGAAATATTATGGATTGCATATCATTATCATTCATAATACTATGCAATCTATAGTCTATAGAGCACACATGTTCCAGTGTACTTCAGTGGTTTCATTATGTTTAAAGTATAATAATTTCATTAAAATGCACCGCAAACTATTTTTCCCTATAGATCATGATGTAATGGACTTTTTTTTTACCTCCCTGTAACTATACTATAAATTCTGCTTCACTGCACAACATGAAAAAATGTACTTTAGATGAAAATATTTGATCATAGATTGCGCTGATTTCGAATATACATTCCATTTTTCTCTAAGTCGTCCAGGTTTTGAGAAATTTACATATTTATGTGTATGCATATTTAATCTTTTTTGTGACATTTTATGCAAATTTTAGGTACAATAAATGTCAAATTGAATTACGTTTTCCAGATTATGACTACTAAATACTTTTTGTTCAGATAAATGTCGCAGTCTGTCTATTCTTAACATTTACCTGTCAGTTATTAAGCCTAAATTGTATAATTTCCAATGGTGTAATGTATACATTACAATCAACTTTAAAGTAGTTACCACAGAATTGACGTAATGTTTTCCTAGACTAGACTTTTATGTTGATTTCGAATGTGTAATTCGTTTCCTTTTATCACGTCTAGGTTTTGAGTACATTTTGAGTAAATTTTTGAGTGCCATCTACGTTTGTATGGTATTGGCACACTTTTTATATAAAATGCTTTTAGGGGCATGTACTTCCTTGTCAAAATGGTTAACAGTGTGAGATTCCTATCAGGAACATAAGCACCAATGGGTATATTCGAAAAGCAATGGAAAAAAAAATAGTAGAATCTTTCCTGAATAGCTGAAGTAGATCACAAAGTAGCATAAAAAGTGTTTTCTAGTTTTTTTGACCAAAAAATAAAATTTCCGTTTTTTTTTTTTTTTTTAACCTAGGCATGATAAAAATGAACCATAAGGATAATAACGAAACTGCTAAGAACTATAATATTAATATGTATAGTATGAAAAGTTTAAAATTTTAAAGATTGGATAAAAAAAATTGCCCACTGTGGATGAAAATGGTAACTAAAACGTGTAATAAATTTTAACCAACCTAATCCAAAAAGCTTTTTTTTTTTAAAAAAAAAACCTGTTTGTATTTGCTGTAATGTTTGTTTGATGGACTGTTTTATAGATAAATTTAACTTTCTTACTGAAAATGTAACAATATTAAAAAATATAAATATTTATAAGTAAAAATTAATAATTATTTGTTTCTAGACTTCATTAAAAAAATTTCAGTGAAAAACATACTTCAAAATATTTCGCTTCTAAAAATCTTATGAATTATCTTTTCTTATGCAGTCTGACATTCAGCAATATGTTTCAACTAGAAAACATCACATGAAGCCGCGATATCACATTTATTAGGGCGTTTTCTTCTTAATGAGAAGTTTCCGGATTCGAATAATCGTGTCAGTCAAGTATCGTCGAGTTATTATATAGAAATGAGCGGCCAAGTTCAACAGCCATATTTAAAAACCTTTTAGCGGTGGTCTTCACACGACAACAGTGGGAAAGTTTTAAATATGGAGAAGAAAGGAAGCGGAAATAAAATAGAAAGGAATAAAATAGTATCAGGTTTTTTCTTCGACATTGACTAAAACTGCATCATTTATGTCCACCCACGGTTAAAGATAGAAATAATTTTACACAAAATGAGGGGAAAAGCCAATAAATGAAAATAAATCAGTGGTTAAAAAAGTTACGCACATCTATTTTAAAAACTTTGAAAAATATTTCACTGTAAATCTGAAGTGTTTATTGTTGAAGAATAAGGAAAAAGATTGAAAGAAAAAAAATAGAAATAGAAATTAGAATTAAAAAAAATACTTTTTTTAAAAAAAAAACAACTTTTTTAGAAGATTCTTCGACTGCGGCTAGCTAGCAGAAAACGCCTTAAACTTAATTTATTAATATACAATTAATTTCTAAAAATGGCAAACTTCTGCTTTGTCCTTAGAAATATATCTGTGTACATTTTTTTTTCACAATTCCATGCCAGCAGGAAGTAGATCAAAAATCGATTACAAAATTCCATATGTACATACAAATACCAAGTTAAGTTAAATATGCATAAAAATATAAAAAGGGTTTTTTGTTCTATTTATCAGCGTTCAGTGTTTATCTTAAAAATAACGCCACATTTAATGACTGCAATTCGTGTAGTGTAGTTCCAAAAAACTTCCGCTCAAAAAAGTTGATTTGTCGTTGGTTCCTATTATTGAAAATTCAAGCCACTGATTTACATTTGTTAAAAAGCACTAGTGAATTTATTAAAATAATTATAATTTTTATTGATTATTTTTTTAAGATATGGCAACAGGAAATAAAAAATGCATTTAAATTATCTAATCATTATTTCTAAAGTGTTTTCTCAACGTATAATCATAATTTAATTAATATTAAACTGTTAAATGATAAAAGAGTATTTAAAAAAATATTGCAATCTTTATTTGTTATTTATATTTAATACATATTTTATTTTTTAAAATATTTCGTTTTGGCAGTTTTAAATACAGTTGACCTATTTTGGCGAGCATGGTTTGGCATATCATTAACTCCATTGTTGTTGTAACTCGTATACAGTTAAAACCATAAAGAATATTTGGCGACTTATCACCTGCGGCCTAATAACGGAATAATGCATTAAATTAATTTATTAATTTACAATTAATTGCTAAAAATTAAAAAAATGTTTTAATGTCATTGGATACAAACATGTGTACATATTTTTTTAGAATTCTACCACATGAGGAAGTGGTTAAAAAATCGATTACAAAATTCCCTCTTTACATACTCAAGCTAAATAAAGGAGTGTAAAAAATAAAAGTATTTTGCCATGTATATAATGCCCGACTATCAAAATCATACCAAATGTTACTTTGTAATTGAACATAAGGAAATATTTCTATCAAACAGCAATAGCATCTCTTAAGGTCTTCTGGAAAGATTTTCAATGGTGAAAGTATTAGAAAAAGAAAATATTTCTTCAAATACAACTCGTTAATTGTAAAGCATTTTAGAAATTCAAAAGGAAATGACTTCTTAGAATGCCACAGTAAATTACTATTTAGAACACTTCTGTCGTGAGCAAGAGATTTAGTATTCGATTCTTGACCGGAACAGAAACAATAACATGGCGTTCGAAAGTTGAATCACTTGACACATGACTGTAATGCCAAAGGAAATGATTGAAGCTGTTTAAACATTTTTTTTAATCAGGAAAGGGGGGTATAAAAACTGAGATTCGACTTGGTTATATACATAATAAGTAAATAAAACAACTTTTAAAGAAAAAAAAATGTCAAATATTGTATACTGGTAGAATTCAGTATACCGTCATGAGCGAAAACAAATAATGCAAATTTTGCTCAAATATGCAGTTTGGAATGATGTTGGATAAATATGTTGTTTAATGATCAGTAGAAATTTAACAACTTATCTAATGGGATGTACAAACTATTTGTCAATACCTAATTACCCAATGTGCCTATAAACTATAAATTTCATAAAAATTTCTATTTTTACTTTCTTCTATCTTTGGAAGAAGAAAGTATTGGATTTGTTAAAAAATTCGAATTCAGGTTTTCAACGGATTTATACGTTTTCGAAGGTCCTGAGCTCGATTTGACTGCTTTTAGAAAATGTCTGTCTCTTGCGTCTATCTGTCTGTGTGCGTGTCTGTGTGTTTGTATGTGAGAAAACTTTTGTGAACGCCTATTTCAAGAACTAAAGCACGCAATTTAATAAAACTTAAGATTCAGTTCGACCGTGATTTAGATTGGTGCTGATTAGTATTTTGGTGTAAATAGTCCAACAGGATGATTTTGATGTAAATCGCCCAACAAGTGGAGCATTTTTCACGATTTCCGCGATAGCTATATCTCAAGAACTTATGCAAGGAATTTCATCAAACTTAATATTCTGTTACACCTTGACATAAATAGACGCCGATTAGGTTTGGGTGTAAATAGTCTAATAGGTGTTGCTTCTATGCAGTGTTTATTCCGATTTCAGAGATAGCTACACCTTAAGAACTAATGCACGGAATTTCACCGAATTTCATATTCTGTAAGATCTTGACCGAAATAGATCCTTATTAGGTTTGGGTGTATACTGCCTAACAGGTGTCTCACAGATATACTCTGTTTTCATGATTTCCGCAATAGCTATATCTCAAGGACGAATAGATGGTCATTTAATTTTGCGTGCTGGCGATTTGATTTATATAGAAGAAAGTTTTGTAACAGCCACAACATACTAGTTTTGCATTGACGATGGAACGCTGAATGCAATTGAAACTATCAGATATGTAATTACTTTTTCGTTCCTCTAAACGTTTGTTAATTTACTTAGACAGGGCATAAAGTGGTTTCAAGGAAATAAAGTCTATAATTCAGTACACTTCTTTATTGCGCAAGAGATCGCGTATGGAGACTTGGAATTAAGCACTATAAAACACATTGATTACATTGATTACATTGATGGATTACACTCTCTGAACTTCAAGATCCCATATACAATTTTCATTGACTAAAGTGCACAAGAAGTCCACAAAATAGTAAACGAAAACTTTCCTGGTGTAATTTCTAAAAGAAATTCTTATCATTTCATAAAATCATTCTTTCCTAATTACATTTATTATTTTTTTAAATGTTATTTATTTATTATCATAAAATAGACTTTACGTCACAGACATTTTTATAAATGTAATATAAGGATTTTCAGAAATCGCATAAAATATATAACAAATACAAGAACTTTATTCAAGGAAAATAATTATAACTTTATATGTGGTGTTGTAATGATTGTATCAGTTTCTCTAACAAGAAACAAGTAAAGTTATTATTATATTACCAGGAAAGTCTTGCGGGGATTGTTTAATCTCATTCTTTTCAAAAAGAAATCACCCCTTTGAGACAAATTGTTGTATGTATTCTTTGATGTTGTATAGGAGAAGAAGCATATTATTCTTCTGACTGCGATTTACTCAGTCTTGATAGTTTTAGCTCCATTAATTCAAAGCAATAGAGCAAATGTTTCAGCATATTCATCATGTATCGCGCGTTGGTAGGTTACATAAGTACTGCTCAAAGTATATTAATTAAAAACACATTTTTCCGTATCTTTTGCTTGCAATGAACAATATCAGTTAACTAGAGTTTTATGTTTCTTTAACATTATATTTACTGAAACAAAATATATATTTGTTTGCATTAAATAACTCTCACTTTTTACGTGTTATCATTAAAAAGTAGAATAATCAATTGATTTGTATTCATCAACATATAATAATAAATGAAGTCGAATAATGTTAAATATTGTGTGCAAAAGATGACTGTAACCATTCCAAATAAGTTAGATCACAATGATAAAAGAATAAAGATCCTACGTATTGGAAATATTAGCTTAAAAGAGTAGGTAATATTTAATTTTCATAATGAGTAATAGAAACTGAGACGAGTTGTATGGTTTTACTTTAAAAGCAATACAAAAGGATTTATATAAAAATAAACATTAAAAAGTATCATAAAAACGTAAAAAAATATATAAAACGCAGATTAATTTCATTAATTAAAAAAACAGAATGTTTAATCAGATAAAAACATATATAACTTAACAAAATTAATAAAGTACGTTCCTGTAAAACATTATATATATCTGATATATTTATTAATAAACAAGGAGAAAAAAAAGGGGGGAAGCGTGCTTTTAATCATAGACGATACAAAAACTGCGTTCTAGAACTGCATATGCACTTCAAAGCTATGCATTATTGAATGCATAAATGTAAGTAACAAATTATGATTAAATGTGCACATAGATTTTATTATATTATTATTAAAATTTCTTTATAAGTATTAATTAGACATATTCCAACATCATGTAGAACTAATGGTAATAGGTATTAAGACACTAAACACACCATTTTTATTTTTATTTTCAAACATAAGACCATGTACGGACAGAAAACTCATTTTTATTTTACTTTGTCAAACTCTCCCATTTCATCCCTTTTTTCGAGATGTGGTGTTAAAACTAGCTATTAATCATAACTTCTTTCCCGAGCAATTAGAAGAAGTGGAAGAGATGCTAAATTAAGAAGTAAATTTCCTTTCTATATACATGAAAAAGGTGATTCTATTGTGAAAGACAGTGCCAATTCTGTTATTACTTTTGCAGGTGCTCATCAATGATCTCAACTGTGTGAAATATGCTAACCGATAAATATACAATTTATTTCAAATTTAAATTAAAAATATTAGAATATTTTTTTAATAAAATCTCTTCGAAACACTCTTGGTCACCCCTTGGAATATCATCATACTAAATTTCGTAGTGGTGAGCACACTGTCAAAAATTTGCAGCAAAGTATCCGGTCATTTGACCGTTTTTATAAAAAACGGTTACATAACCGTAATTTAACGCTAATCTGACCATAATATTTCCCATATTATGGTCAGAATACTGTTAAATTACGATCATGTAACCGTTTTCTATAAAAACGGTCGAATGACCGGATACTTTGCTGCAAATATTTTACAGTGTATTCTCCTCATAGCGTCAGACTGCACACAGTCAGATAGACAGATTGTCATGCAAACTCCTTTATTTATTAATATTGATAGATACTTCATTTTAAAAATTCTTTGAGAAAAAATGACACATTTAAGTTTTGTTTAATATGTTGTTAATGTTTTTCACAAATTTTAAAAATTAATTATTTGTGATTAACAGTTTTAGATTTTAATCCTAATTAAAAAAACAAATCACGTTTATTACTTCCATTATTGAGTCGCTACACATTACACACAAAATAAATAAGAAATTATAATAATTGTCATGAAGCTAAAATTGAAATACATACCCGACATTCGCATAGTTGAGGCTTAACTTTCTATCTATCTTTAGAGATTTTTCATGTTATAATGCATCCGCATCACAAATACTTCAAAAGCCTTTGTTCTTCTTCCCATATCCCTTTAACATGCGAAATTTCTCTTTAATTAAAACTAAATATCAAAGTTCATTATTTCGCGACATATTAATAAAGTTATTTAGCAGTCCAAACTGAATCATTCATTTCCAATGTTCATCATCTACTTACGAAGTTGACGTTCTTATTAAAATACGTCATCGTTTGTTTCATTAAATCAATACTAAACAAAGCGAAAGACTACTCACACGTCATAAGCGTCTTCCCTTTTAATTAATTCATTAAATATATTACTGTGAAAAGGATATTGCTTTGGCCTTTCGATACGGTAAGAGATAATAGTATTGAACTTAGGAATAAGGAAGTATCATAAAGTAGAAATTCTCATTGTTTTCTGTTTTGTACCGGCCCTTTGAAAGGTGAAATATCAATATTCTTTAATATACGTAAGTAACGCAAACTATTTGATTTCTACAATTGCTTTTACTTGAATAACAAGTAAGACTTCATATTCTTCTTTATAACACTGTATTCGGATTTAAAAATCGACAGCAGAAAAATTAATAAAGTAGTGATAATTAGTATTATGGTTTACAACGGGGGGTTCCCATCCTTTATACTCTTGCGAATGCATGATAATTTGTTAAAACATATCGAGCGTACGTCCACGACAATCACTATTTAATTATCAGTGCATGTGTAGTGTTCATATTACGTAAATGTACACAATCCAATGTATGATGGTAAGACGTATTTATTTGCAAAAAAATTTAATTACAAAAAATAATAAGTTTTTTTGTGAAAAACAATGATGAAAGAATGAAATATCGCCCAAAAGTGCTTTCATTGTTTTAGAACGAAGGCGCCTTTCAATATTTCGTTTACTACAGATGCCGCAAGAATAGGCGGTACAAAAACAGTATCTACTCTTTGTAAACAGAAACTTAGTTTGCACGAGCACAAAATATTTAAATATACATATAAATTTATAAAAGTTTCATGGGTGAAAGAAAAGTGATGGACGAACGTAAGTATGAATGAGGACGCACAGTTTCAGCCCCATTTTTACACGATGACGTCTATAAAAATTGTGTGTAATTACAGCAAAAGTATAGATACAACAAAAATAACTTATTCTGAATTAAAATATTTTTTCGCTCTTATCAACAGAGCATATTTTTAAATTAGTAGCAAAGATATTTTGTGTAAGCTACTCCAGTGAAGTCTAGATAGAATAATTGGAGGCTATAAAAGTATTGAATATGGTTCCATGGAAAAAGTTATTATTTAACAAATGATTTGTCTTTCTTAGTTTGCTTTGTTAAATTAATTCTTCTAAAAATGTTTTCCCTAAACTGTAGCTGCGTGAAAGAAAGTTCAATGAACATACAGTCAATACATTAGCAAATAGCTTCCTCCGCAACTTGCTTCGAAAAGCAATCTGAACTATTGATCATTGCATAGCATCCAAATAAAGTCGTTAAAAAAATACATTTTTAATCTTTACTTCAATGTCTTGAATTTTTATCCTTCTACTCTCAGCATTGATGAAACGAACTTTGTACTTTATATTTAAAAAAAAAAAGATGATAACAACAGGTTAACAGTTCATTATTAGCATCATTTACACAATGCATCTCATGGTGTCTATTCCATTAAGTAGTACTTTTGCTTGTTACACCAATAATTGTTTTATATTTGGTATTAATGAAAAAATTATCCTAAACAGCATTGAAAAATATTAGTTAACAACTCACAGTAAACTTTTAAAAGATACAATTGTATAATTAACTTGGATAGAAAACTTCCTAAAGAAATAACAGTTGGGAAATTATATCTTAAACGTATGTAAAAAACCAAAATTAATTTAAATATAAATAGAACATAGATATAAAAGAATTTATATTAATAAATTTAAGGATGATGTACGCGTGTAAAAAATATATTTATATATTCTATTTCTTTATTAAATAAGATACTGTGTTAGTTAGCAGAATAGAACAAATATTACTAAACTTGTAAAAAACATATGAATTCAACGAAAACTTTTTTAACAATTTTCTAATTATCTGATTGAATTATCCAATCAATTATAACTGCATGATCGACTACTTTTTAATTGAATTTAATATTACTTCTACGACATTATGTTGTTAAAATTAATTCTATAGAAAAGGTGAATACATTTATTAAATATAATTTGCATAATATAGAAGCATAATTACTTCAAATATTATTATTTGCATACAACATATTTGAAAATATTTAAGCTGCCATCATTCAATATTAAAGTCTTCTTCGCATTATTAAAGCCCTTTGTGGTAAAACTTAAGCATCTCTCCAAATATACCTTAATATACTGTCGTAATATGTTCTGTGAAATTCCTAATATTATTTGCTTTACAGGAAATCATGAATATTAACGAGTGGTCCTTTATGTGTAGAAATGTTTACGAAAGTCATAATCTATATATTCAGATAGTTCAGATATTTTATATGAATTAAACAGTGAATGAAAATTAAAATTATTAATTGCGTATCTAAATATTAAAGCAAATTTCAAGTGGAAGCAACTTACAATACTTCTGTTTAATTGCATTTTAAGAATACGATGCTCCTTTTAATTTATACAAAAGGAATATATAATGATGCTTAAAATAGATTTTTTATACTAGCAAATTTTCTTTAAAAGAAACAAACTAGCGTATAAAATAAATGTAATATTTTTGCATATGGCGGAATAAGTGCAGGATAATTGATATATTATCTAATATACAACATGATTTTCTAACAACAAGCTCGAATTTGCTGAGAGTATACATTTAAAGAAGAATACAGCGTATTTTACGTGATAATATGTTAGTCACTTTAACGCTATATCATTTTTAATAATGTACAACGACAATTTTGAATTATGTATTTTAATCTTGCTGCATACTGATAATTAAAAGAAATCCTTAACATTTTCCTTAACTAGTCTATTTATCGATATTTTAAGGCGAGGTCACTGCACGCATTTGCATTTTGAAATAAAACAGGATTAAAGGATAAGAAAAACTGCATCTAACGGAAGGAAATGTGATTTGTGGCGAATAGCAAATTACATTTTCTCTCCTTCAGTGAAATTTTCCTCGAAAGTGAAATAAATTTAAAAAATAAAAAATGGATGTAGAAAGACTGATATTCCTTACAGAAACAGGAATTTTTCGAACATTTAAAAAATGTCTTAGTTTAGAAGTATTATCTATAGTTAAAACTTTTATAAATAAAAAGTTTTAATCTCCAAACATTTTCATTACTTTCTAGTTTTCAAAATCAAACGTTTATCAATTTTACAAAAATCTACTTGGTGGTTCAGAATAGCTTCCTATGAAAAGACGTAATGAAATGAAGCTTTTCAAAGCAAGTAAAACTATATTTCTCATAGTCCTATATGATTTTGTTACAAACTATGTAAATACAAAGGGTGTAATGATTTGACAGCATTAAATTATAAAAACAGGCAAATGTTAAAATTTTCCTTTTCATCTTTTACATTCCATTCAATCACTGCAAGTCTCATCGGTCTTTTAACAAATATATTTTTCAATTAAGTGAAATCACTTCAAGAATTACCCATATTTTCCCCGTTATGCTATGTTTTGTTATAATTTAATATAAGTATCAATATTCAAAAAAATATTGCAAAGTTTTTTACAAAGTTTATAAAAAAATTGTTATTTATCTAAATTAAAAAACATATTTTTTTATTCTAAATGAAATTAGAAGAAATTATGGTATCTTTTGTCTGAAACTCGTGAATTTGACTTTAATGTTCTTACACCATTAATAAAAAATGAAGCAATTTTTATCGCATTTATTATAAAATTACCAATGTAAACATTTTTTTTTAATATCCAGATCACGTTGATCTTTAGAGTTGAGTTTTAAATGAAATCTTACTTCAAACGGAAAATTTCATGGTCCCAGAGGAAAAATACGATTGAATTAGAGGTGCAGCTAATAAGTGAAAAAAAAAACTATGAGATTTTTTTTTTCTTACGGTGGGAAAGATTCTTTTCGATTCAGTCTCAGAAGGTTTTACTGTACGTGAAAAATGTGGAAAATATTTAAAAGAACGTTTTAAAGAAAGAGAGACCGGAGCTGTTTGTCGCGACCATTTCATCCATCGTACAAGTTATACCAAATCGAAAATTGGCACCCATTCCTATCTATATCCATTGAAAAACATCGCCTAAACACATATACTGACAAATGTTTGAATTGAATTCGTTTATACGAAAAAGGAAATTCGTTTTGTGATGGCGAACCCATGTGAAAGTCAGACCTGGTTTCTTCGATATAATATTTACTTTATCTTCTAATTCCTAGAAAAAAAAATGACTTCTTCATTGATTAATGAAATATCGTTTGAAATGTTAATGTGCAAATCTATAAAAAGTATACGTTACTGAGAAAATCTGATGATATACAGTAAAACGTGCATAACGGACAGTCTTGAAAAACGGACACATCTACGTATAATTAAAACTTATACAAACATTAAAAACATCTATGACCATCTTCAGGATTATGATGTTGATTTATATTAGAGTTTAAAAAAAAAACAGAGCCCCCCATCTTGAACTGAATCATTGGAAGGACCGTCTCCACCCTCCGGCGCCAACCAATCATAGGCTATGCAGTGGTGGAAATAAAATTGAAATAAAATAAAAATCCAGGACAGTAAAAATAGGCACAATCTGAAAACAAACATGGTTTAACTTTCTCTGAAACCAAAAAGCATAAAATGAACAAAAATTCGGTAATATGCGATAACTTTAAAATGTCCATTCAATGTTTAGGGGTTGCAGAGGAAATATTATCATTACAAACTTCATTTTCTCTTAACATAATTTCGATAGATTCCTTCGGTCCATCCATGTCATTATTACAAGGTATTCTAATCTTGACATTGTAAAACTCAATGAGGTTATCTTGATTATAAAAATATAATGTAAACAGAACTGTTGCCAGCCGGTACTGTATTATATCCCTTTTATGTTCTTTCAACCCTCACGATCAAAGAACTTTCTCTTCGTAAAACCAATGTAAAATTTTCTGTCATTATTTTTCATAACAATAGGTATCTCATAAACACCAGAGCGTTGGTCCCCAGACGTTGGATCCGGATAACTGTTTAAACGATCTATAACGTAAAGCAATAAGTTAAATATTAAACACCCGAACAAATTTTCTTAATTTTTCAAACAAAACAGGAACATAACGCAGCCTACAATAGGTTGGATTTTGCTGGTTATTAGGTAAGCTGTGCATAGGGTGGATTATATTGCTCATAAATGATTCCATAAACGTAGTTAATAGGAAAACCATGGTTTAAGGCAATCTGTTTTATAAAATTGAGTTCTTATTTTACTTGTGTGCCAGAAAAAACTAAAAAGGCGCACTGTATAAAAGATTTAAAAGCTGAAATCCAGTAATGAAAAGGTAAGTTAGCGTTGAAGGGGATGATGGTTTTTTTTTTCCATGGGCTTTCTATAAACTGTATAACTCAATGGTCCTTGCGTGGATTCTATTTTTTAGACTCTAATATAAATTAAAATCATAATCCTGAAGATGGTTTTAGATGTCGACAGAAACGTCGACTTTAAGTTTTTAATGTTTATATAAGTTTTTATTATACACAAATGTTTATACACGATATAGGAAAAGTGAGTTTTATTTTTTACAAAAAATAATTTTGCGATAATATTTTGATAGTGGAATTGTCCAGTTCATTCAGTGACACATCTATTTAGTGAAAACTTTTTCAAACCCTAACGCAAAAATTATTTGCACATTTTCACCTCTCGAATAACGAACAGCTCCAAATAACGGATATTGTTTTAGTGTTCTGAGGTGCCTATTTTTTATAGATTTTGCTGTAATTAATATTAGCATTACTTAAATTCACCTGGATTAATTTTAAGAAAAAAAAATCAAATTTGTTGTACAATATTAATAAAGAACTTATAATAAAATTAATATTTTAATAATAGCATTAAAAATCCTCTTTAAATTTTTTCTCATGAAACAAAATGAAATAAACAATAAGCATTCCGTAATAATTACAGAAAAGAAATATTTACGTTAAAGCGATTAATTTTCTATCATGGAATGTTAAAGGAAAAGTTCCTACTTGATGGCATCAAAATTCTGATCCTACAGACAGATAAAGCAAAGTCCAATATCCATTACAGCACTTTTTGTCTCAAACAATAACTATTCTGACCAGTTATGAGAAAATCTGCATGAATAAGATTTTTTAAAAAAAGCTTTGTAAGAACAAAAGAGCATTTTTTTAAGAAATGAATAAAGTTGAAATAAGGTAAAGGTAGATAATAATCTTTAATCGGCTAAAAAATATAAGCGCATCAAAGCATTTTCTTTTTTCAAAATTCAGCTGACTAAGCCTTATTGTTTCCAGCTTCATAATATTGATTCATTGCAAATATATTTCTTTTTGTATTTTAGAGTAGAAAAAGAGGGAAAAAATTCCATGTTCTATTTTTACATAAGGTTATTTTATGATATTCTTATAAGTAAATTGAAAAAATGCGCCTTACTTAGACGTAATAATAATATCGAAATTACGCATCAGATTGTACTTACAGCTTGTTAAAGGAATTCTTGGCAAACAACATTTTTTTTTCCTTTTATATAAATGTATACTCATATTATGACATTTTTAGACAATATAAACCTTATGATATATTCAAATGTTCTATTACATTATAATTAATTATATTAAATTGTTAAATTTAAGCCGGTTTCTGCAATGAACCTTTCAACCGTAATATTTCTATATATATTTTTAATAACTTTTTACGTTATTGTACATTACTTTGAAGGGCAGATTCCTGTCTAGTTATTTAGCATTACAGTTTTGTTTTGTGCAGGGATATTTAAGGACGTTAAAAACACTTTGGAAAAGAATCAAGTTCGTATATTATTTGTATAAATTTAATATGGAGCGAAAAGCATCCATACTGAGTTCTGTTTACAAAAGTATGTCTTTTCAAAAGATATTGTATAAAATTATTCTATGGAAATACATGTTTGGGTTTATTTTTCTTTAAAAGTTTATGACTAAAACACGTCATATGAAAGAAAATTTCTTTTAATGTTTTCTTAAAACTTAAAAATCATAAATTACTAGAATAAAATTCAAGAAATAATTTTTAAGTTGAAAATATTGATTGAATATGTTTTATGTAATTATAAAAACAAGAAACTATTTTTCATGCGTCTAATAATACATTTTTTGTTAATATAAGGTGATCTTTACAATAGGTCTCAGCCATAAAATATAAAAATTTAAATTCATATAAATATACAAAAATATAAAAATTCATATATCAAAACGTCACTGTACGATAAAAGTTTTGAATCGAATTTATACAATTAAAAAATACTCTAAGCAGAAAATAAAAGGTTTTTTGTTTTACTGTCAAAACACCTTGAATTATTATGTTTAATTCTTTTTCTTTTGAAGACAATTTCCTTTTCCTAAGCATAAAAATAAATTTTGTTAAAAATATAATGTGAACCATTTTTTCTCCAAACCTTTCAAAAACTTCTTTGAAAACTTCCGCAATAAAAGAGAAAAATAGTAAACGAAAAACTTAGTTAACTAGAGAAGGAAAAATTTTCCTTTCTTGAAGGAAATATCATCCTTTAAAGCAATGCTTTCCTAAGTAAATAAACCATTTTAGAAAAATTAAAGGTCATGTGTCAGTGGGATCAATTATGTTGCTTCAGTTAAAAATATCATTTTCAAACATAACACAATTAGAACTTTGATTCAACTTTATTCTTTACAAAAATGAATGTTGTGTTAAAAAGTAACTATTCTGGTATAATTTATACTTTTCAGTTTAAATATATATATTCCTTATATTCTTGGATAATGTATAGTAATTTAAAGTTTAAACTTCCGTTTAACGTTTCTTTTCCATTTTGCTTGAAAGCTGCTTTAATTTACATCTGTAAGCTACGACTAATTTTATGATTCGTTATTTAACTCCAGACTGCCAGAATATTTTTACGCGATTTCTCACTGACATAATTCTTTTAATTTTTGACACTAAAATATTCGTGTTATATTCTGGTATTTCTGGTATTCTCAAGTGTAAATTTCCCTCTCTGGTTGATATCACCGACGATTTTCAAAATTTTGTTTTAACAATTTTAGAAACATAAAAGTGAAATAAATTTACTATTTAAAATTTCTGTATAATACACAGTAATTTTATGCAACTTGACAACATGTAAATGTAAAATAAAACATTTTTACGTCATCACGAGACAAGAAAAGCTTGTGAACCTTTAACAGATTATTAAAAATTTTTTATCATTTTCATTCTTCTAAAAGTGTGAATTCACTCCGAAATTCTTAAATCTGTATTTTTTGAGAAGAAATCAACGATTCAAATTGTTAAAATATAATGTACAATAATTTTATGCAACTTGATAACAAGTAAATATAAAATAAAATGTAATATATAATTAAATAAATATTTTTTGAGAAGGAAGCAAAGATTGAAATTGTTAAAATACAAATTCGTTACAAACTGGTTATTTGACATTTACAGCCCCCGTATTTGATTGTTTCGCATAGCGCTGTTTTTAAATTTTGGCTGTGTTGATCTGCTGTTTCTGGCAGAGACAATAACAGATTTTTAGACATTTCTGAAGCTTTCTATGGAACATAGATTTTATCAATTTCCAAAATAGAGGATAAATGTTTATGAATTCCGCTTCTCTCTGTCTGTCTGTTTGTCTGTACGTCATTCCGTGCTTTAAATTTCGTTACTATACTCGGCTGGCAAAGTAGTTTTTATTAGTTATTGAAGTTTAGTGTACAATGAAGTTTATTGAAAATGAGGTGTGTAGTGTACATAAGTATGTATGCTACAATACGTTTACAGGGGCATACAAAAGAATTCCGCTAAATTATGGTCTAGGAAAAAAAAATTATTTGGCGTGGATTTAATTGATGTTATGATATTTCAAACATAATTAAATTGATATACTTGACAGTTGTGGACTAAAACATGCTTTTTTTGGAATATAGAATAAGTACCATGTACAGTTTATTTACATAGACACACAAAATAATTATATTACATTAAGGACTGTGGAGAAAAATAGTTTGTGGTGCATTTTAATGATGTTATGATACTTCAGACATAAGAATATAAACATTATCACTGATCTGTATTTAAACATACTTTATATTGATTCTGCAGTGCGTAGCAGTCATCGTTCATTTACAGAGAACCATAAAAGAATTTGGTTACAAAACTGACTATGATCGACAATTGATGGAAGTGTGATTTCTACTGTGGTGTGCATTTGTAAATTTATCTAATTTTTGGATACCACGTGGTGTGTATAAATTCTAAAGATTATAAACAGTGCTGCACGAGAGAATTCGGACACATTATCGGACATAAGCAGCATTTGCTAAACGTAATTTCTAAAAATGGATTTTCATTGAGTTATGTGAGTTTTAAATTGCTTACTTGGATATATCATTTCGTTGTATGTTGAAACGAAATTCCTTATGTTCTGATACGAATGTTCCGATAGTGTTGGAAAGTTTTTCATAACCTATGCCTGAAGCATGATTTGTTCTTATTAAATTATACACGATTTTATTTGAAAAGTAAAGAATGTGTCTATTACTCTAATAAAACTCAAGATTCAATTCGAAATTTTCGTGGTACTAATGAATAAATAAATATACAATAATATTTTTGGTGACGAACAAGTTTAATCTCGAATAGCATTTTAAATTTTATTTTTCACATCGATCTTTAAACTTTCTGCATTTCGTTTCAAATTGCATAAGAATATTTTCTTATGACCATATTAATAATGATTATCAGCATGAATAATGATTAGAAACTGTAAGATTTCAATACATATTTCTTTATATACTTACTGTATCACCACGAATTTTAACAAGGAAATTCGTTAGTGATTTCTTGACAGCCCGTAAATAAAATCAAATTATTTTGTTGAAAATATTTAAATTCTTACCAGTTAATTCGTAATGCTTTATTTTCAGGACACGTTTTCCAATTTATATTTTATGTCCACAAATTATGATTGCTCCAACTCAATAATTACTTTCCTCAATGTCTGAAGATATATTAGAAAATTTATGTAATATTAATATGAAAATTAGATAAGTTTTTTCACAAAAACTGATGTAATTAATTGGTAGGTATAGCTCTTTTTATAAAATATTTACAAGTATAATTAGATTAATTAACAAAAGAATACTATTAAACAAATATCGCAATTCTTATAAAAACAATATAAATAAATGTATTGTGATTCTATACGTAACTGGAAAGGTTTTTGTAGTTGCCAGTTTTTCATATAAAAGGTTGAAAAAAAATAATCACTTTAAAAATATTTAGATTCAACTGTTTTCTAAATGTGATCGAGTAAAGTATTTTGGATGAAAAGTAAAAGATAGTTTTATTAATATCTGGATTAAAAAATATTATACTAAATTTTATTTAATGGCACTTAAAAGTATCGTTGTAGCATAAAGAGTTAAAGAAAACAAATAGAAATATAGTTTTATTAATAGACGGATTAAAATTTTTTATATTACATTTTCTTTAATAGTACTTAAAAGTATTGTTGGAGCATAAAAGGTTAAAGAAAACAAACAGATATAGTGAAAAATCAAAACATTTTTTAACATAAATTTGATCTATTTTTATAAATAGGCGTATGAAATAAATTTATATTAATTTTTTTTATATAGTGACGCTTGAAAGTACCGTTGGATCATAAGGGATTAAAAACAGGAATAAATACAACAAGAAATCAAAAACTTAAAAGAAAATATATATTTTTTAAATAATTTTTAAATCTAACTAAAATATCAATAAAATATAAATATATAATTTTTCTCTAACTATCTGGTTAACACAGGTAGATATTAACCAAGCGAAAATGTGTTTTTCTCTGTATAGAATAAGTTTATATTTATTTTCTTTTTTTATGCTATATGTGCATGTATTTTTTTATTTGTATATTTTTAAATATGTATATTTAGTGTATTTGCACTTTTTAGTAATTTATCCTTTTTTTTTTTGATTAATTTTTGATTTGATGTTTTTACATTAAACATTTACTTAAAGATTGACAAATCATTATTGATGTTATTATTCAAATAGCATTTTTCACATTTAAAAAGTATTTTTAATTGAACGATCAGGGGAAAAATGATGATAGTTCAATTTTTCTGAAATTTAAAGTGACTAGCTGTTAGGTTGTGAAGCGTACAATCGTTTCACAATCTTGGATGACAGGAAAGCAAAATATGTATATTTCGTGTATTTGCACTTTTTAGTAATTTATGTCATCTTTTAAAACGTTTTATTTTTAATTAATTAATTATTTTTGACATTACAATATTAATTTACCTGGTGATTTTACATTAAACGTTTGCTTAAATATTCGTATATATTTATTGATGTTTTTATGCACATATACTTTTTCACATTTTAAAAAGTATTATAATTTGAACGATCAGGGGGAAAATGATGATAGTCCAATTTTTGTTAAATTTAATGTGACACTGCTTCCTGTTAGCTTGTGAAGCGTACTATCGTTTCGCATCCTTGAATGGCAGGAAAGCAAAATATGTATATTTCGTGTATTTGCACTTTTTAGTAATTTATGTCATCTTTTAAAACGTTTTATTTTTAATTAATTAATTATTTTTGACATTACAATATTAATTTACCTGGTGATTTTACATTAAACGTTTGCTTAAATATTCGTATATATTTATTGATGTTTTTATGCACATATACTTTTTCACATTTTAAAAAGTATTATAATTTGAACGATCAGGGGGAAAATGATGATAGTCCAATTTTTGTTAAATTTAATGTGACACTGCTTCCTGTTAGCTTGTGAAGCGTACTATCGTTTCGCATCCTTGAATGGCAGGAAAACACAATATGTATATTTCGTGTATTTGCACTTTTTAGTAATTTATGTCATCTTTTAAAAGTTTTTATTTTTGATTAATTATTTTTTACACTATACATGGTGTTTTTATGTTAAACGTTTACTTAAAGATTGGTGAATCGTTATTGATGTTATTATGCACAAATACTTTTTCACATTTAAAAAATATTATAATTCGTCCGATCAGGGGAAAAACGATGATAGTCCACTTTATGTTACATTTAAAGCGACCGTGCAAATTGTTAGCTTGTGAGGCGTACTGTCGTTTCGTAACCTTCTATCGCAGGAAATAAAACATGGTTATCTTCTGTAAAGAACAGTTGTAATAGATATAAAAAGAGGAGAACAATAAAATACTTCTGGGAAAAAAATAGAAGATTGGTATATATAGGAACGAACAATAAAAGTCGACTCTCGTGTAAAAAAGAGTGATGAAAAATCATCATCTAATTACCCACGTCCCCTCAATTATATATAGTATAATACATTTTACTTGAACTTAAGTTATATGAAATAAAAACTCACCCTGGAGACAAAATCATTTTCCACAAAACCAGTTTTCGAATCTGTTTGAATTGAAAGTATTAACCCATTTACTTTTGGTAATAAAAAAGGGCACCAATCTCAAAAACTAAATAAATAATATTATACAAAACATCGTTATTGTCCAACAGAAGGAATCGAAGACGCTATATTAAAAAAAAAGGATTCTTATCTTCAAACTACAGAAGATTTCCGATTACAACAATCTATGACAACTATTTTTATTCATTTATTGATTTCCGCCTGCCACACAATCAAAAAGAGAGAAGAAATTACCGTTGTCTGTATCATTTATAGTGTCTGTCAATGGCCGTTATGACCTTAAGTGTCAGTGTCAAAACTAATTTTTTTCATTGATCGCAGCATTATATTTATATATAGTGGCGTAAATTGTATGATTTGTCAGAATAAAGTATGCTTATAAAGCTCAAAAGTGGAATCCGTTGCGTAACAAAAATACCAGAAATTCTATAATTGTTATTACAATTTGATATTTATTTTTCAAATTCATATGCGTGTTAATGATAATGCAACGTCAGGATTAATTCATGAAAATCTAAAACTTGATACACATTTCCGAACGATATACTTAATGTCAATTAAGTATTCAATGTCATATTTATTTCTACTCCTAATAATCTAAAATTTCTTTGAATTATAGGGTGAAACCGCCAGTTATTGACATCTAACTACTGACTGACACTGCAGCAGAAATCGAACACAAATAAGCATTTTCTTATAAAATTCTGCAAAGTAATGCCATCTAGTGATAACTTATTTGTCTTAACTGTTATAACTTATTTTTCAGCTATTAGTTTTTCAAAAAAGAGATTGTGTCAGTTACTGGAGATATTGACAATATTTATGACAAAAATTAATTTTTAGTAATAAAAAGTATAATTTTTCAAAATTTCGTCCACAATAACTTTTTAATGTATTTTTACTTTACTTTCAAAAGCAAAGATAAGTATAAAATATATTTAAAACTTTGTAATAGTGATATGAACACGAACAAATCTTTAAATTATCAGTTACTGGGGTTTCACCCTATGTTTAATATTGCTTTAACAGCTACGGCTGATGAAAACATATGGATGGTTGCCAAATTGATAGACTTCAAGTACAATGTATTATTGATATAATTTTTTAAAATAATGTATGACTTTTTTTACATTTAAAAACCAAGCATTTCTTTACAGTCGGATACAGTCTAACTAGTCGGATGTGACAATCACAAAACTTTCTTCTATCTCATACATGTTAAACTAATCTTCAAACGTATTTACAGCAAAAAGTTATGCCATTAAATTTTCCTTGAATTTAACTGGTAAAACGTTTGACTGTAAATATGTTTGAAGATCGTCTGATTACGTATGTTATTGCACTGAAGAGGGGCTCAATCGTAGCCTGAAATGTTTACATAATTGTTTTCTATATAATTTTTTTCATATAAAACTAGTATTGTCTGATTAAATGTAATTTTTAATCAATTTAAAACTCTCATAAGCATGACCATGTATCTCAAATTTCAATAATTATTTTTAATTTACAATCCATAATTTCAGCACAAGCGAAAATAAGAATCATTGAAAGTTACGTTATGTTTCAGATTTATGAATGAAATTACACGTTTTCTTTAGAACATGTGGTCATTTTCACCTTTGTAAAATTAGAAACTAAGTTTATGTTTATTTTTATATTACTATTTATTTGAACACAGTATTTTGTAAAGTGTTCAGAAAGATGAGTGGATTCGCTCAAGATTCTTTCTTATGCAAAATCACTAAAACGTAATAAATTAATTTTTAATATATTGTGCATTCATATTTTTAATTTTGTGACAGAAAACAAAATCTGTGTTTTCTTCCTTTAACATTTCACAGATGGTTTTTAATAAAGCCCATAAATATTATATCTGTGACTTGAATTAATCAGTAACAGATAGAATTTTAAGAAAAATCTTTTATTAAATGAATATGCAGTATTGGATAACAAGGAAAACAGCTAAACAATGTTCTGAAAACGTTATGTAAACTATAGTTAAATTTTAATTAAACTATGGCTGAATTTTATTCAAAATTATGTAATTACAAATTTAATTAATAACCTTGATAATTTAAGCTATCTGAAACTAATGAGAAGTACTTATATCTTCGACTTCCAAAAATTTCTTTAACAGTAGGTACATAACTTTAAATATTTAATTTTGGCGTACTCCAAAAATCTCGCATTCAAATTTATATAAATTAATTGGTGTTTACTCCAGAATGTGAATTAATACAGATGAAAATTAACAAAACAATATATATATATAATTTTATTATTAATGTTAATTATTTAAACTGTCTGTTAATAAGATTTATTTGTTTTAATAATTAGTTGTGATAGTGTAGTGTATAATTTGAAGGAAATACTGCATGGTACCGAAATAACATGTAACAAGTTCCGTACGAAAATTAATTTACTATTTTGGAATACTTAAATTATAATCAGTGATTTTTTAAACTAGTTTATCATTAATTATTCTAGTAATTAGATAACATTTGTATTTGATACGGAGAAATATAATACTTTATTATATATAAAAATCCTTTGCGTTTCATTTATATTAAAAATGGTTACAATGTTCTTCACTTCTGAATAATTCTGAAGACTTTCGAATATATTTTATAGTTAGTTAATAAATTAGTATACTTCAAGAATAATAGAGCTGTTTTAATGAAAACTTTCTAATTAAAGTTAAATATAACTACTTTAATTATTCAAAAACCTAGCTTTTTTAATTAAGCAAAAGCGACCATACTAAAAAGGAAAAGCAACAACAGTGTTAATTAAGATCTAAAAATATTTCACTTTTGTACACTTTATTGTTCATGCCGATCGTTTTCTAATTAAAAAATATGTCTTTTTAAGATTTTAATTAAAGTATTTGAAACAAATTATCGTGATTAGATATTTTGTCTTTTATATAGAAATATGTATAGATTCGCTCATGCATCTAATTAGAGACATTATACCAATGAATAAAATTTTTACGTGATTAATATAGATGTGACTAATATCGTATTTCTTTTTATCTATTCAAATATTTGGTAGAATAACCCTTCAGATTCATTTCCTTATTTTGTATATACTTTTTATTATTGTGAAAGAAGAATCATTCAGAGAAAATAATAAATCATCTGAAAAAATACCTCATATGCTTCAGAATATAGTAATTATTTTCTTAAATAACATTTATTAAAATATAAAACTACAGACATTTAATAAAAAAAATACAACATAAAAATAATCAAAATACAAATTTATAGACGTTTCGTGTACTTTTCGTACACCTCATCAGTACTACGTTCACAATTACAAAACAATGAGAACCAAATTAAGATAATAGTTATATTATAGTTTAATTAAAACATCGTATTCTGACGGCACCATGACAGCGCTTCATTAATCGGAGACTCAGCCAAAACTGTCATCCAACCCTCCAGGAAAATCCGGCTGCTGTATACACAACAGTTAGATCTTGCACTTAGCGCGTTGTCAAAATCAGGGCCATGGTTAAATTTAAAGGCGTGTGCGACCAGGGCTACACTAGATACCGGGCTGGCCCATTCATTATCATAACGTCACAAATGGTACAAAGCGACGTGCTCATCGTTTTGTGCCAATCGATGTATGTCTTTCGTTTTGTACCAATCGCTGGTTACGGCCAGCCACCATTTGTGACATCATGATAATGAATGATCCAGCCCGGTATCTAGTGCAGCCCTGGTGCGACCTATCTTGAGGTTAGAGTGCCTTTCTTAAACGAATCTCTATCCTTCTTCATCCCCACATTTAGCGAACGTCCAGACAAGGAATGCGGTCTACGACATCTCTAAGATCAAAAATGAATAATAATGCTTGTAGTTACACAGAAAATTAGTCATAGGATTTATAGGCACACAATCAGTTCTAATGCCCATATTCTTGAAAGTAGCTGATATCTTTTCAGAAATATTAGCGTAGTATATAGTTCCTGTAGAATTGGCCCGTTGATAAGATGAAGTATATATATCCGAAATCTTCGATCGTCTCGACAGTACTCTATGGCACCATCTTCGTGCGTAATCGTTACGACAGTAATTATTTTTGTTAATGTCATTATTGTAACTGACCTCACTATTGCAAAATCCCAATGCTCTGTTATACAATGACCTAATGAACATACCATTCTCATTTGTGCTGTCGTCCGGGAAGAAGAGACTTCATGTATGACAAAAAAGCAGACATGCATCTCATGTATGGCGGTGCAAATGATAAAGGGTGAGTTGCGCTACGAATGCATTAATATCGCTGTCCTCATAGACGATGCCAAACCACATAATTTTTGAACGGTTACATTAGACCGACTTTGTGCCAGAGTTCTTTAAACGTCACCAGGCACAAAGCCGAGGCTAACGAAAAAGAAAGGTTACCGCGGTGCTTTACGCGTATCTTTTTTTACAGACCGCGGGAGTCTCGTGATGCTCGAATCCACCAATACAGGTGTACGAAAAGAGCATCACGTCACTCTAGCGGTCTGTAAAAAAAGATATTGGATTGCACCACGGTAGCCTGTCTTTTTCGTTAGCCTCGCACAAAGCGGGTAGACCGAGAGCAGTATGTAGTTCAGGGCTGGAAGGATGCATTTCGAACCTGGTGGAAATCAGACCCAACTGAAATTAATTATACATAAAACAATGTACTATTAGGATTAAAGAGTAATGTTTCGATAAAATCTTGTTTTCACCAATAGGCACTTATTTTTATCATTCATTAATCATTCACAAATGTAATATGAACTATTCTTTTACGTCTCAAGAAAAAATACATTATTTTTACATCGTTTTAGAAAACATACATTTGCGTATGTAAAAATTTTCGTCCTGAAAAAGTTCAACTTCAAGCCATTCCAACTCGCCTCTTCAGTTTTCATTTAATGACAGATTTTACATGAGATTTATTGTATGGATTGAGTAAATCTCGGATAAAATCGCGTGCATAACAAGATGCTTATGAAAATAAAATCGTAGTATAACTGGGTCCACACAGTTGAGATTTAAATGAATACAGAGTCCTCAAAAATTATTCATTTTTCAAAGTACTGATAATCATTTTATAGCCGTACCTTCTATTTTAGTAGAAAAGGTCAACTTCTAGACTAAACTCTAAGGGATATAATGAAATTTACAACATTTCAGAAACTTAATATTTTATTTTCGTGTAATGATGTGACGGTAACTACTTAATTACAATCAGTTTGGCCTAATGAAAACTTTTCACTGTTTATAATAGAAATCGCTTATTAATTCTGAATTTAAAATTTGCCAGGATTTCAAAATCAAAAACGACACTCTCAAAGTTTGTGTTGCCCCCAATGGCCTGCACCCTTGTGACAGGTACCTAAATCCGACCGTGACTACGTATTTTAAAATCTGTATAATTTTCGCCTATCAGGAAGTAAGTAAAATGCTTATTGAAAAATTCCATAAAAACAAAGTTAAGTTAAATAAAGAGTATAAAAATAGGGAGGAAATGATCCTACATTTACGCACACGAATTAGTACACAAGATCAGTAGGAAAGTGTTCCAAATAAAGTTGCCCACGGCCGGCGTACCTTTCGGTATAGGTGGACAAGCATAATTTCCCTGTCTACCGCGGATAGACGATTGCGATTATCATGCTTTCTGATTAGTTGTTAAACCGAACGCTTCTTAAGTCATTTCCAATTGAACTTTGTTTCTTATGTAATATATATTAATTTCTATATAATCTAATTAATTTATAACTGTAATATAATAAATATTATAGTAATATAAAATCTAATTAATTTCTATATAATCTAATTAATTTCTATATAATCTAATCAATTTCTATATAATCTAATCTCTATATAATCTAATATTTCTATATAATCTAATAATATATATATATTAAATTCTTATATTCTATCTTATTATATATCTTCATAATCCTCCAAAATACTGGAAATAAATTAAGAAGAGTTTGCTTTTATAAATAATCAGAAAGCGTAAAAATCCCAATCGTCGATCGGCGGTGGAGACGGAAATTATGCGGTGGACAACTCACCACAACCTTATACACTATATTGCCAAAGGTGACCGGTCACTTGCGATTTTAAACGTTTTGTTAACTATCTAGAAAAATATATGAGGAATTAAATTGAAACTGCAGGTGTGTAAACAGTATAGTATAGGTTATATATTTCCGCGAAGATTTTTTCCCGAAACCCCATAGGGGACTGTCAATAAATTGAAAAAGAACGAATATCTTTTGGATTACCCTGTAAAAACTAATTTAGCAAAAGCGTTCAAACTCGAGATTATTAATAAGTGCCTTATTGTAATATTCTGTGTTCATTTTCATGACAATAGCGTGTATACTCGAAAAGAAATTAAGGTTTTTATAAAAACAGTCCCAAATTTCGCCAAGTTTTTTGCTTATAATTTGCAGAATTCTTAATATAAAAAAAAGTTATTTTGAGAAAATATGTCAAACAACATTGTACATAATACTCTGCAATCGGAATTACAAAATAATAAAATTTGGATGAAATATGAGCAGGTTTGTAAAAACATATTTCACTCGCATGCGCGAATGAAATCAAAATATAATGTGCATAATGTTTTAGCTAAGTATATAGAGCAACTTTTGGGAAAGTCTCAAAATCATAGCTTGAAAATTTTGAATATAATCGTCCATAGAATAAGTTCGAAATCCTTTGTTCCCAAAAAGAAGCAAAAATATGAGGGGTTGTATCAAATATCTGTTGATTAGTGCCAAGATAGCGTACACAATATTGTACGTACTACTACAGGGTGTTCTAGAAAGGACTCCCCAACTTTGAAATGAGATAACTTCGAAACAGTGAGAGATAGAAATGTGAAACAAGTTGAATGTTAAACAGATAGGTCTGGAATTTGTTATACACGAATTTGAAAAAAATAGTTCCAATATTGGATAATAGGTGGCAGCACAAGCACATGGAACTTTAAATGGTACTCAGAAGTACAGAAATTTCATTCGTGCATCTGTTTCGTTGCTGACACTTGTAAAAAAGTTGTATAGAATTAGAAAATAATTCGGAATTCAAAAATATCATGCCGTATTCCTTGGAACAACGAATTTTTATTGTACTTTTATACCATCGATTAAATCGAAGTCCGACGATGACAAAGCGAAGTTTTCAAAAAAAGTTAATGTTAAAAAAGGTCCAGACTTGAAAACAATTCGCAATTTATTCAAGAAGTTTGAACGGACGGGCAGTGTGGCCGATGATTTAGGCGGAAATGTGGGATGCAGTCGATCAGTCATGACACCTGAAAATGTGCAAGCAGTCGACGAAATTGTTAGACGTTGTCCTCGAAAATCCATAAGGCGAGTCGCTGCTGAAGCAGGATTGTCAAACACCACTGCGCACAGTATAATTCGAAAAGGCCTGAAGCTATTTCCCTATAAAATACAGTGCCATTAAGCGATCACAAATACAGCTCTACAACAAAGAGAAGTTTTTGAAAATGAGTTACTGCAGATGATTGATGAAAATGAAATTGATGTCGGTCGTGTATGGTTCACCGATGAGGCCCATTTTCATTTAGAAGGATATGTAAACAAACAAAACTGGCAACAACTGGCAAAACTGGGGCACTGAAAACCCGTTTGTGTGTCTTTCAAAGCCACTGCACTCAGCAAAAATTACAGTGTGGGCAGGACTGTCCAGTAATGGAATCATTGGGCCCTTTTTCAGGAGGGAAACGATTAACGCATCTCGATATATTGAAATTTTACAGCAGTTTATTGGAACATTTCAAGCTCTAGAGGATACACCAGAGATTTCATGGTTTATGCAGGATGGGGCCCGACCGCACCGTAGTACTGCAGTGTTTGAGTTCCTCGAGGAATACTTCAGTGAGAGAGTCAGTGCTTTAAATTATCTCAAAGTGACAGGTATTGGTATGGATTGGCCACCATATTCCCCGGATCTGAATCCATGCGACTTCTTTTTGTGGGGTTACTTAAAGGACGATTGTTTATTCTAAGAATCTCCAAACGTTGGAACAGCTTGAACAATTCATCTGTGAGGCATGTGCATCCATTTCAATAGAAGTATTGCAACAAGTGATTTCGAAATTTACCTTTAGGTTGCGTCATGTTGTTGCTGAAAAATGTAACCATATCGAAACCATTGTGATGTGATTTTTATCTCACTTCAAACAGCTCACTTTCAGGAACTATTTCAAAGACACAGCTTTGTGATTGCAGCGCCCTCTCGTGTCCAATATTGGAACTATTTTTTTAAATTGATGTATAAAAAATTCCAGACCTATCTGTTTAACATTCAACTTGTTTCACATTTCTATCTCTCACTGTTTCGAAGTTATGTCATTTCAAAGTTGGGGAGTCCTTTCTAGAACACCCTGTATATTTCAATACAACTCCTCATCTTTTTGCTTCCTTTTAGGAACAATGGATTTCGAGCTTATTTTATCGACGATAATTTTCTGAATTTTCAAGCTATGATTTTGAGACTTTCACAAAAGTTGCTCTATATACTTAGCTAATATATTATGCACATTATATTTTGATTGCGTTTGCGCCTGCGCAGTGAAACATATTTTAGTAAACCTGCTCATTTTTCATTCAATTTTTATTATTTTTTAATTCCGATTGCAGAGTGTTATGTACAATGTTGTTTGACATATTTTCTCAAAATAACTTTTTTTTATATTAAGAATTCTGACAATTATAAGCAAAAAACGTGGTGAAATTTGGGACTGTTTTATAAAAACCTTAATTTCTCTTCGAGTTTTCATGCTATCCTTATAAAAATGAACACAGTATATTACAATAAGCCACTTATTAATAATTCTGAGTTTGAACGCTTTTGCTACATTAGTTTTTACAGGGTCATCCAAAATATATTCGTTTTTTTTTAATTGTTGACAGTCCCCTATGAGGTTTCGGGGAAAAAAATCTTCGCGGAAATATATAACGTATACTATACTGTTTACACACCTGCGGTTTCTGGTTAATTCCTCATATATTTTTCTAGATAGTTAACAAAACGCCTAAAACCGCAAGTGACCGGTCACCATTGGCAATATAGTGTATGATATTGATGCAAAATAGAAAGAAATACAGTTTTAATTCGAAAACGACTCTTTATCAATATATACAATTTATTTTATCTTTAGTAGTCATATACATGCTAAAATGTAAGTTTTAAAAATTAAAAATCAACACCATATTTCCATTACATATTTAAACTCAGCATGCCAAAAGACATGGAAATTGAAATTTACATTGAATTATACGTTTGTAAGATAGAAAGTACTGAAAATGAACCAATGAATGTTAAAGAGATACGTCGCTAATTTTTATATAACAGAAACAATATATATATATTTTTTATTTCACTACTTTTTGTTTCGTGTGAGACTATGTAAAATTTAAAGTTTGTCACATACCCTACCAGCCAGTACATTTGAAAAGCAGACGTGACACAAGATTAACAATAACAATAGATTATTTAAAAGCGATAATATAGGTGATTGGTACTGGAAAGTGAAGATTTTAACTAACAGATAAAAAATAAACAAACTTAAATCACTGTAAAACAGGGAGGGGAATATTTTTCATAGAAATTTACTAAATTCAAGCACTTAGCTCTAGGCAAATTGGCCTCGGCGTTTCCTTGCAGGGATCTAAGAAGTTACTTTAACTCGCAATTGAAACAATATAGATGTCATTTAAAACATGATAATATCGCTATCAAAGGGAACCTCGTGGGTAACAATGAAATTTTATTTGAAATACCAAACTTTAACTCCTTACCACACTGGCGAAATGACAGTTGAAGATTCTTCGCAAAAAACAATTAATGGAAACTTGACGGGTTACACAACAGAGGGAAACTTGGACGTTCAAAGCAAGAAGAAGAGAAGTTCCAGACTAGATTACCACTATGTGCCAGATGCTTCTAAAACCATCGAATCTAAATCCCACAGCAGTATATCTATCAGTTAAACATTCCTAGGTACCTAATTATTATATCATTGCACAAAATTACTGTGAAAATCAGAATCTCGCAGATTTAGGCCTATTTTGCGAAGTTTGAAGACATGGCAGAATAGGTTGCTCATTTACGTACAAATGTTAGAATTCGCCACACCACATTCGTACTAAAAAACGCAAAACACTCTCGACTATAGACTACCTTCTAACAAAACTAGCTAGGCACTTCTGCTACATCTTTAATCATTTTGTTATTATAATATTACAAAAAATGTTTACTGCAGATTGGAAACATCAGATAGAAGTATTCCGTGAAAGAAGACATATCATTCAAAAAAGAATAAACATATCTTCATTTTCTTTGAAGTATTTTCTTCAACAAAACAATAAAACTAGTTTTTAATGATGATGAATGATTTCAGCTTCAAAATAATAAGGCCTAGAAAAATTCCTTAAAAAAATACAGTGTAATTAAAAATAATTTTGCTAGCACCATTTATTATAATAATTGAATCCGAATATTTATTGCTGTAACTTAAAATACTCTGAACTTAGACAAGCGTAAAATTAAAAGGAAATTAATGGCGACAGGCATGAATAACATTATCCCAGGTAAAAATGATGAATGAATTTCTATTAAGGGCACTAATTTATAATAATTATTTAATTATTATATTTTTATAAAATTCAGTATTTTACCTGGTTAGAAACGCATATTGTATATTAAAAACAAATGTGGATGTAACCATTAAAATATGATCTATACGTTTTCTTATTGGGGATATAAAGCTGCTTATCGAGCACTCGATAAATATATCACTGACGTTGTGAATATTTTTAGAATATCTGAAACAACAGAATAAATATATTTATATATATTTTATAATATGATTTTATATTATGCTCATACTAAAGAAACAAGAGGTATATATGTGTGTTTCTGTTTAAAACAAGATATATTTGTACACAGCTACTTTTTCCTACACAGAGTAAACCTTTAATCATTTCATGATTTGTGTAGACTTATTAAAAGTATTTCTCTGGATGAAATACAACATTTCTTACTGTAGCAATCTCAATTTGATATAAAGATGATAATACCATAAATAATTGTACAAAATTTTAAATATTGCCCATATCCAATAAATAGATATACGCGATTATATCGCGATTACAGGCGATGGATATACTCGAACTTTATATATATACGTGATTAACATATATTTGCCAAGATGGCCACAGTACAAAATGGTATGGTATTAAATAGATCGGAGGAACAACATATCAAAATACAATTTATAATTCCGTCTAACTTATCCGACATCAATAAATTATTGCTCTTAATAAATTACCACTTTCCTTTAATTAATTCTACTCTGAGTTATAAGGTAAGTGATGCATGTAATGAAATATCAAGCAGAAATTTAATTAATTTTAACTTCGTGAGAAATATTGTGCCTGTTATATTTAAGTAAGTTTTATTTAGAATAAAAATATCGAAACTGTAGGTACCTGATTGTAAGTAATATAACGTTAAAATAAATGGATGGAATTTTGTGCCAGTATATTAAAATACAAATAGACAATTTGATAATCCCAACAAAAAGTTTTCTGTAAAAAAAGCGTCATGTTCTCCTTAATGTTTCGGCCACAAAGATTACTGATATCTGATGTTCGCCCAAGTTAAAAGTCAAACATCCCAAATCTTTCATTGAAAGATTGGCTTCCTGAGCCGTTCGGAGGAAAGCGATTCCAGAAATTTTTCGCATATTTTCACCGACCATGACTCCCAGACCCCAAAACCACCCTCCGTTAAAATGTTGTATATATATATATATATATATATATATTGTTGTATATATATATATATATGTCATTTTTCATGCTGTAACTCTCTTATTTATGAACCGATTTGGATGTGACTCAGTATGTGTATAGGACATACCAATGACTCGACCGCGATCGTCGGCCAACTTCATCCGTTTCAAAATGGCGGAAAGTTTAAAAAATTGAAATTATTAAAAATTCAAAAAGATGCACAAAAAAAAGTTTACGTTAAACGTTATATCGTGATACTAAAATCCTGAAGCATTTTTTGTTTTGGCTTTATCTTAAAAAATGGCTAAGATATGGCAGTTTGAAATTCTAGGATGGCTGACATTTTGAAACAATCTGATATTTGTAATGCTGTAACTCTCGTATTTATGAGCCAATATGAATATGACCGATCAAGTGTACAGGACATAACAAGATTTTGACCGAGTTCGTTGGCCCGCTTCATCCGCAATCTCATTTCAAAATGACGGCCAGTTAATTTTTTTGTACATTTTTTAAAAATTCAAAAAGATGTATAAAAAAGTCTCTCCCGCCTGTACCGGGAGAAAAAGATAGCTTTCACTGTCCATGTTTTTAAAAATTCAACTCATTTTATTCAAACACCCAAAGCTAAATTGCTTGGAACTCTATTGTAGAAAATTCAATCCCAGTTTTCGTTAATACTGAATTTGAATGCGAATTGAATCTGAATTTTCAGCCTGAGAATTACAGCATAATAAAAATCAGATTGTTTCAAAATGGCAGCAACTCTAGAATTTCAAATTGCTATATTTCTGCCATTTTTTAAGTTAAAGCCAAAACAAAAAATGTTCCGGAATCCTTGTATCAAGATCTAACACTTAACGAAAACCACTTTTTTAATTTATAATTTTTTATACGTATTTTTGAATTTTTTAAAAATTAAAAAAATTAACTTGCCGTTATTTTGAAACAAGTTGGTGCATAAAGCTGGCCAATGATCTCGTTCTAAACCTTGGTATGTTCTGCGCACATGATCAGTCACATTCGTATCGGTTTTTAAATATGAGAGTTACATCATAACAAATATCAGATTGTTTCAAAATCAAAGCCACCCTAGAATTTCAAACTGCGATATATCAGCCATTTTTTAAGGTATAGTAAAAACAAAAAATGTTCCAGAATCCTTGTATCATGTTCTAAAACTTAACATAAACAATTTTTTTCCATTTATAATTTTTGTACATCTTTTTGAATTTTTATAATTTAAATATTTTTAATCGGCCGCCATTTTCAAAAAAGATGGCAGATGAAGCAGGCCAACGAACTCGTTCGAGACCTTGGAATGTCCTATACACATACTCAGTCACTTCCAATTCGCTTCATAAATAAGAGAGTTACAGCATGACATATGTCAGATATACATGGATACATATAAATATATAAATCAACATTGGAACGGAGTGTGGTTTGGGGGTCTGGGGAGTCATAATCGGTGAAAATATACCAAAATGTTTTGAAATTGTTTTCTTCCGAACGGCTGCAATAAGTAGCTTTTTATATTGAAAGTTACCTAGAAATTATAAATTGAAAAAGTTTTTTCCATTAAGTGATAGATGGTAATATAAGGATCCTTGAGCATTCTTTGTTTTGGCTTTATCTTAAAAAATGGCTGAGATATAGCTGTTTGAAATTCTAGGCTGGCTGATCTTTTGAGATAATCTGATTTTTGTTATGCTGTAACTCTCATGCTAGCAATTCGCATTCAAGTTCAGCATTACCGAAAACCGGGATTAAATATTCTATAATTGGGTTCCAAGCATTTTAGCTTCGGGTGTTTGAATAAAATGAGTTTAATTTTTAAAAGCATGGAATATGGAAGCTACATTTTCCTCCCGGTACAGGGCGGAAGGATTTTTTATTTATACGTCTGGTATTCTTATACACGTGAGAAATTTCAATAAATTCTAATGCACATTAGAAGAACGTAATACTGAGAAAAATAAATTAGAATACATAATACACCCTGATTGATGTTAACCATATCGAATTATTTATTTGAAATAAACGATTGCGTCAATAAATCATTTTCAAAATTCAAGATTGGAAATCATGCATTTATGAATAACTTTAATATTAATAGTAATATTAGAATGCAAATAGGCAAATTCGTATGAAGCCATTGTAATTAAAAACTGTGATAAATACCATTGAGTTTCAACAAACATTAGTTTTGATTAAGAATATTTTATATTCACTATGGTTTAATGGCCATATTGTATGGTCTATGATCATTAACACGAATTCCAAGGAATAATTTGTTCATTGAATTTTACATTGTGTTACATTATCTGTTTAAAATCTTAATAGAGTTATAAAAGAAAATGTGTTAGGTTTTATCCATGGGAAAAAAACTTAGTACAGGTAAAAGTACCAGGACCATTCAATTAGAAACCGAAAAAATTTCAGAAACATCTAAATATAAAATAAACTAACATTATATAAAAGAAAACTTTATACACATTTTATAATTAGTGTCTGAGATTTTTTTAATGGGGATACAAATGGTAAGAAGACCCGACTCTCTTAGACGGTCAAAAAATAGTGATTATCTATATGTCGAAAACTAATAAGAATAAGCTGTAAATTCATATAATAAATGCCATGATTTTGAATAAGCCTATTCTTTTTATGTAAAAATTGCTATAAATCATAATGCATATTAATTTTATTTAAATTTATTATCTTTTAAATATTTTTTTTTAATTTAAAATATGTTTTGATGTAAAAATATGACTAGAATATGTTTGGATTTATTCTTTGTATCTCATTAAAAAAAATAAATCCGATATTTCTTGGGATGATATAAATTAAAGTTTGTATTTAACATTAGCATCCTCACATTTCGACTCTTTTTCAACTAACTCTACGAAGATTATTAAAAAATGCATAAACTTTATACTATGCCAAGCTGATTTGATCGAACAACTTTAAAGTGTCAAAAATGGATATTATCATTGGAAAAATTAAAGTAGATACAATTTTCAATATGTAAACGACCCCGAAAGATAATGTATTCGATTCATTAATTAGTAGACGTAATTAGCAATCGATTGGTACAAACATAATTTTTATATGATTATTTGCCACAGAAGTAATAAGTGTAATCATTTTTTCTCAAGGTTGTACATTTATCATGTCCTAATATAACGATGCAAATCATTATACTGAAAAAAAATTATTGCTCGTGATTCAAATGTTTTCAAATAATCTGTTTACAAAAAAAAATATATATCCTTATAGAATTCGCAGTTTTCAATTATACTTCTTAAATATGGTCTTATATTTAATTACGATTTCCCACAAAAAAATAAACCTTATACTAGTTAGCAGGATAAACATATTTACATTGGAAAAACTAATTTAACATACTCTAAATGTGACCCATTATACGTAAGTAAATATGCTTTGTATAATTATTACGAATATGTATTTGTTTATTTCAGAATGTTACTGTAAAAGTACATTTAATGCGAAAATTGTATGTAATATTTTTTTAACAGAGCCATCATTCTAAATGAGAACCGAGTTCTATCAAGCAGAAACAAATTCTATTAAAGAAAAAATTTCTCTTTTCGATTTGATAAATTATGCAAGAGTAATACAGTAATCCTGGTTATTAATTAAAAAGAGAGATATCTTAATTTTTTTTCCATTTTGTATAATTACTTTTCTTATCAATTTGTAAACATATTCGTTTGTTATGCACTGAAGCGAAACATATTTTAATTTGAAACCTATATTAGGTTCTTGAATAACAAACAACAACAATTTTTTTCAAAAATTACATAATCGCTCATTTTTTTAATTTAAAAATTCTATATTTATCAAAATAACATAAACTTTTTTTTAATTAGCAAAATGCAGTTTTAGGAGTAACTAACTAACATTTAAATGAACATAAATCAATTTATGTTAAACGAAGACTTCTAATACACTATTTCTATTTTTTTCACTTGTGTTAGGCATAAAGTAGAGAAATCAATCTAATTTCAAAACCGAAGTTAGGTAATTTTATTTATTTATTTTATTTTTTTATTTTTTGGAAATACCTTAGAAATTGCATTTAACTTTAGTTGTTTTGAGTTCTATTAGGGAAAATGTTTCTGTATTTTTGAAAAAAATGCGAAAACCAGTCATTCACATATGTTTATCATAATAACATAATATTACATACTTTCAAAACGATTTTCTTAATACGCTAAAATGCTAATATTTTTTGTTATTATTTTTTTTCGCTCTAAAACAGAACACTGACTTATTTTCATTATATTCGTACTTAGATAATTCTTATTCTGAATGTAATTTACGAAACATACAACGACATTTCTATATATGAATATAATACACTGACCTTCAAAAGTCATTGTAATACAGCTTTAAAAATACCTTCTTTCCTTCGTGTTTCTCCTTGTAATACACCTTTAATAAATAACCCTTTTTCGAGTTTCTACTCGTTCACACTTTTTTAAATTCAAAGGCAAAATTTTATGAATACCATTTTGTTCTTCTGCTTTCCTCATACCACAGGAATGCAGCCATTTTCTCGATGAAACACAAGTTTATTTAACACGACAAAACATCACAAACATTGAAGAATACGCACATAGATATACGTAAAGGTGAATATTTGTAGTAGCAGCAGCAGTTATAATAATATTATAAATTCTATCACCAGCTATATTTTATTTCATAACATGCCCACCGCATGCATGCAACCTTCCACTTTGGCCTCCCGGCAACAACTTCCCGTCTCCCTTACTCCGCAGTAGAAGAGAGAAAAAAAAGGGTTGCCATAAACCTGACGTCACCGGCATGACAGTTATAGTACAAATAGTGTTTCAAATTAATATAAAATCACAAAATTAGTACATAACTGACTCATTTTATGAGCCACAATACAAAAAGACATAAGATGAAAGCAACATAAAAATTTGCAATATATACAATAGATAAAAAGGATAAAATAATGGCGCATCATATCAGCAAAAACAGCCGTGTGGTACACAGCTATACCTGTCATACAATGAGCTCTCTTGCTGTTCATGAGGCTGTCAATCAATATTAAATATGATGGTCGTCAAAAAAAAATTCACATCTTATCACCCGAAATGGACGGCAAATAAAGAGTGTGGTCCACAGCTATACATGTCAGTCAATGAGTTCTTTTGTTGTTTATGAAGTTGTCACTGAATATGATTGTCATCTAAAAGAATGACGCATCATTCCACCCGAAACGCCAGGCCAATAAAGAATATGGTACACAGCTATACATGTCATACAATGAGCTCTCTTGCTGTTAATGAGGTTGTCAATGAATGTAAATATGATGGTCGTCAAAAAGAATGGCACATCTTATCACCCGAAATGACAGGAGAATAAAGAGTGTGGTCCACAGCTATACATGTCAGTCAATGAGTTCTTTTGCTGTTTATGAAGTTGTCACTGAATATGATTGTCATCTAAAAGAATGACGCATCATTCCACCCGAAACGCCAGGCCAATAAAGAATATGGTTCACAGCTATACATGTCATACAATGAGCTCTCTTGCTGTTAATGAGGTTGTCAATGAATGTAAATATGATGGTCGTCAAAATGAATGGCACATCTTATCACCCGAAATGACAGGAGAAACAAAGAGTGTGGTCCACAGCTATACATGTCAGTCAGTGAGTTCTCTTGCTATTAATGAAGTATTCATTGAACATGATTGTCCTCTAAAAGAATGACGCATCATATCACCCAAAACGCCAGGCCAATAAAGAATATGGTCCACAGCTATACATGTCATACAATAAGCTCTCTTACTGTTAATGAGATTGTCAATGAATAGTAAATATGATGGTCGTCAAAAAGAATGACACATCTTATCACCCGAAATAACCGACCAATAAAGAGAGCAATCCACAGTTATACATGTCAGGCAAGAGTTATCTTGCTGTTAATCAGGTTCTCAATGAACAGAAAATATGAGGGTCGTCTAAAAGAATGGCACATCATATCACCAGTAAAATGCCAGTTACTATAGAGTGTAGTCCACAGCAATACATGCTGTACGATGGGACCTCAAACTGTTGATGCGGTTGTCGATGACAGCTTGTGGCAATAAATCCACTCACTTAAAAGCGCGGGTTGTACTTTCTCGAGGGTTCTGAGAGAAGGTTGATGTTTTTGCACTGTTTACACTAAAATACTCAAAGCATGCTCAATGGGATTGATATCCGGTGATCTTGTGCCGAATATCCTCTCCTTCGAGAAAAGCATCCACAAGTTGTGCTCTGTATGGCTTTGAATCATCGTCGCTAATATAAAGTCTAAATTTTTGCCATCTTGGCTGATGGCCTTGAGAGAATCTATTTCTGACCGGCGTCAAAGTTTCAGCGTCAAAGGTTGCCACGTTCGTAATTGGCGAGTGAACAAACCGCCAAATTCCGAAAATAGGTATGTACAGCACAACAGTATAATTTTACTACTTCAAATAGTAGCGCATGTTTATACCTGAGGTTGATCTTGATCTTTGTATTTTAATTTATTGCTATTATATAAATCTATCGATATTTGTTAACCATATTCGCTTTGACAAAATGCCAGAAAAAAAAAACACAAAAATCGATTAGCGTTTCCATTTCCTTTAAAAGCACGGGATCTTTCAGAAAAGGGTGTCAAAATTGGTGTTTTGATTTTGAACCTATTTTTCAAACACGACACATAAATATTTTCAGTTAGAGAAAGTAAAGAATATGACACAAAAAAATATTTCTGTAGTCATTTATTGCAAAGGCCCAGTGCAACCTTTGCCAAAGTTGCCATTTTTCTTCCTTTTATTTGGCAATTTAACATCTAATATTTCTGTAAAATACTGTTTATAAATAATTATTGTAACAGAAATGGTTTTATTAAAGTCCTCAATTCTCAATTTCGAAGATAATTTTGTAATTTATAATTAATGCGACTAAACAACAAAGAAACATATTAACTAAAAAAATGTTTTAGATGGCATTATCGAAATGGAAATTCTGTATAAATTACTTTTATTATAAAAATTATCGTCTACAGAAATATTAAATTATTTTTTTAAAAATATTCGAAAAATAATTTATAGAAAATTTACCATGGAACAAAGTAAGTAGTTTCTCAGAAATATGTTAATTGTATTTATAAAAAGGAATATAATAAATTTAAGAATCATTTTGTGTTATCTTATACATTGAAATAAGCTACTTTGTGACATATTATTTAGAATCCGGGGTGGAAACTATTTCAGTTACAAATTAAAACTGGATAACTTCTTCATTTAATAATAAATTTAATAATTACAACGTATTTACATGTTACTATTTACAAAATAACTCAGTTAATTTAACATTACGGCTTAGCTCAGATGCCTTGTCGGCAACAAACTCTGCAAACATTCTTCTCTTCTGGTAAAGTCTAATTTACTCAGCTTGTCAGTTCTTTTGAAAGAAAAAAAGAAAAGGAGAGAAAATATGATGGAGTGCGTATAGTTCGAGCGTTACACTCTTCAACTCACACTGCATTACTGGTCCCTCAGATGCAGTGTGCATTTCCTGGGTGGATTCCTTCGGGATGCTTTCTGGTGACTAAATACCTCTATTGTTCTCGTGTTTTTTTAACCTTTCGTAAATATTTGCTGGCTGGGCGTCTGACGTTTCCCGGGTCTGCCTCTGTCTCTATGTTATCTTTAAATGCCTCACTATTTACAATTTTATCACGTAATTCGAGGACTTTATCATCGCTACTTATTTGTACTTTTAACTCTGAAGCCAAAGTGACTAAATCAATTTTCTTACCTTTAGAAAGAAACGCCATCATTTGAATTAATTATGTTTTAGCTAACTCCAAACTTAATTTGTATTACGAATAACTCTTAGCAAAATAATTTACTTTTATGTAATTTTCATAACATATATGGAACATAAATAACATACAATATGTTTCAAAACTCAATATAATGACACCAACTATTTGCCTTTTTTTTTTTTTTTTTTTTTTACACAATATTATCAAACATTATTTGCAAATAATTTAAATCAATTCTTCATATAATAAATAAAATAATGCCAAGCACTCATTTATAATAATAACTTCAATAATAATATGGTTCAGTGCAACTATATAAATGTATAAAATAAAGCAAACGTTTTTTATTTTTCAATAATAACTATTAGATATATTTTTCTTATGAATATCTTCATTTAATTCAGATACCAAAATACTTGAAGCTGCAGACGATTTTTCGTATTTCAATTCCAAGGAAAATATCATTCAGGTTGAATAGAATAATTCCAAAATATTTCGATTCTGGACGAATCAAATACAATTTTCAAAAATCCCCAGATTCCGGATGAATCAAAAGAAATACTTTTTGTACTTTAGTATCTAAATTTTCTTATTAAAACAGTTTAACACAATTTAAAAATAATACTTATCTTCATATCTTGCTTCTATTCGGGCCCGACGATGGGGAGCCACTTCTTGTGACATATTATTTAGAATCCGGGGTGGAAACTATTTTAGTTACAAATTAAAACTTGATAACTTCTTCATTTAATAATAAATTTAATATTTACAATGTATTTGCATGTTACTATTTACAAAATAACTGAGTTAATTTAACATTACGGCTTAGCTCAGATGCCTTGTCGGCAACAAACTCTGTAAACATTCTTCTCTTCTGGTAAAGTCTAATTTACTCAGCTTGTTAGCTCTTTTGAAAGAAAAAAAAAGAAAAGGAGAAAAAATATGATGGAGTGCGTATAGTTCGAGCGTTACAACTTAAATAAAACTTATTTAATCAAATATAATATTTTAAATCAATTTTACATCTTGTTTTTTTTTTTTCAAAAAACATATTGCAAAAACTTTAAATGAATATAATTATTAGAGACATTACATACTTATTACTTTTATATATGTAATGCTTTTATTGTGTAAAAGCTTACGATACACATAATTAAAGTATAATTTTTTTTTTTATTCAAAACAAATTCAGCACGAATTTTTACTCATTTTTTTTAAGATAAACTTTCAACTTTAATCATGATCCTTAAAATTAAAATGGAAGAATTTTTCAAATATAAACTTTTTTTACCACGGTTAAGACGCTGAAGAGATAAAATAAAAATAATTTTACATGAAAAATATATTTATTATTTATACTTTCCTCAGTTATCATTCAAAGAGATGCATTCTTTTACATTCTATAGTTGTTTTAAATAATTTCAAATAGCAGAAAAATATAAACTATTTACATAACTTTTTTTAACTGTAAAAGTTGAAATAATGGCTGAGTCGCTGCTGTTTATGCAGTATAAATGTAATAAACGACATATTTTTACAACCCTTCAAGCTTTTAGCATGAAGTCATTATTCAGATTTACCAAGCATTTATGCTTTTGTGCAACTCGCTTAAAATGTTTGGCAACAGGCCATGGACTGTAAATCATAACTGTTGAATAATATGAATAAATAAAATAATGGTTCGCATTTTTTCTACATAATTCTGAAAAACACATCTGACAGTCATTTATTTTTTCTCAGCATTGTTTTATGCAAACACGAGGCTTCTTTTTTTTCTTTTCTTCTTTAAACAAAGAGTGAACTTTTACATTTAAACTTGAACTGACACAAGTTAAAGGATAAAAATTGTAAAATTGCGTTAATATATTCAATACAATAATGAAATAAATATAGTACAAAAACTTTTTGTCTCTGTTACATTTTTGTAACACTGAAAAATAAATTTTAAATATTGGTATAATAGTTATCATTAACCCTTAATTGCATCAATTAGATCCAAAAATATTTTTACATCTACCTTTTCAAAACAGCACACGAACATCACATGATTTAACGATACATTCAAATATTTTTTTACAAACTAACGTGTACAATTAAAAACACATTTACAATTATTAATGACAGAATAACATTTTTTAAAAAATGGCTATTATATTCTTTTGCTGATAAAGCTATGTTTCAAAAATTGATATTACAATTCTATTACGAAAAATTCTTTAAATTAAATACATATCTGTAACGTTTACGCTTAAATTAGAAATAATTTAAATCTGATATTCCATTTAAGGTGTATCTTATTTTTCTCGTAATTAGAACGTAACAATATTTTTATATTAAAAAAATACAAAGCTGCAAGTCTCCTACTAATCCCCCTAAAATGTGGATTAGTTTGGTCCAGGTTAAACACGTTTCGAATCAGAAATGTTTTAAGAAATGAAATGAAATAATTTACATGTAGGAACTTTAAGTTAAATAGATAAAGATTCATCAAATAAATTTTATAGTTGAAAAGGTAGTTAACCTCTGTTAAATTAACCCACATTTTACGGAAGAACAGTTGGAAGTTGGCAAGTACGAAAAATGTATGTTTTGCTTTCCACTGCTTGGGACAAAAAGTATTTTCAATCAGGAAAAATAGATACGCGCTCCAGATATTGAAAATGTACAAAAAAAGAATTACAAAGACCTTGCCCATCGAAAACATTAAAAATCAACTTCGAATGCGCAATTTACAGGGTATCAGAAATATCGCATCATATGTTTATAAATTACCTCCAAAATTTTACATAGAGTAATTTTAAAGCCAGTTAAAATTTTAGTCAATAGATGTGCATCATTGTTTCGATCTGTAAGCATGTACACTAAAACTAAAAAGATCCCAATTTTTTTCGCTTTTCAACGCCTAAATAGAAAGCAAACAGAATGTTCAGGGCTATTTGATCTTGACTGATCTTGACTTGCTATTTGATCTTGAAAGTTGAGATAGCACAACGATGAAAATTGGATATTGGCACAATTGATGAAAACGTTTTTTCTTTAATTATTGCAAAATTTAGAAGCTTTCTTATAAACATGTAAATTATTTTATTTTTGTATTTATTAATGATTTGTTTAATTTTAAAGTTGGAGCGTTATTGTTGAGACATCATGTATTACGTAGATGCGGAACAAAATATAGCTTTAAAAAATAAATAGAAAGTAGTTTATAATCTTAGCCACTCTGGCGTAAATAAAATCTTCCCATAAGGCAGTTATTTATGTATTTCGTTTTTTTTATTTATAGTAAGCAGTCCAATTACAATCAAGATCATTTCATAGCAGAAATTCATTTGTATTTGTCGTTCAACATTTTATTTATCTATTCTCAAGTATTGGTTCGCAAATAAATACCTTTCTATTGAACTCTTTTTTTTTCGAACTCTTTTTCCAACAACTAAGTATCGCAATTACTGCTATGTACACAAATTAGAACATTCCAATTTATTGATTTCTTTTAGATGACTTGTTACAAAACAAAACTTCAATAATCAAGGAAGACGGAAACAAATCTTCCTTTTTATTGGAATGGAGATATCTGTTTTATTGCTTGGTTGATTTCTCTTATTATTATATAAGTATTGTACAACTAAAGAAGAAACATAAGAACGACCAAGATAAAAAATCTTATAGCTTCAAATTTTTAGTTATTAAAACAAACATATGTTTTTAATGAAAAGTATGAGCAAGATAGTTTAGTTATAACCTTATTTAGAAATAACGTTTTTATCAAACTTTTTAATAAAATGTGAGATATTAAAAGTTTGTACAGAGACATATCGTACATAAAAAGACAACCTCACTTGCAAACAACGCCATGTAAATAATAGTATTCGGCGGATAGGGAAAACAAATACTATATATTAATATTTCGTAAATACACCTTTCTTCGAAGACTGAATCCAGTCAGATATGGATTCAATAAGTTCCGTGGACTTAGGGAAACATTTGACCACTTCTCTTGCAAACCTTGTAAAACTGTACGATAGCAAGATAGTTTTCGGAGATGCCGCTGTATGGCACGATCAAAAATATCCCATACATGCTCTATAGCTTCCATGTTAGGTGTATGACTAATCCATAGCTTCGTGTTGAATTCAGACATTTTTCTCCGGCAGGGATTTATGTGACTCCGGGGGGGACATAATATAGTTCCGAGGGGTACTGCACTTTTTTACCATTAAAAATCTCAAATCTTACGGGGGAACATTTCAATGCTCCGGGGAGAATGTCCTCCAAGGGCAATCCTCTGAATTCAACACTGCATGGCAGCTTGAGGATGACATGTTAAAACTTTCAGGACTAACTGTTTTTAGTACGATGACACGGGGCTTTATCTCCCATAAACAGAGTGGATGTTTTTGGAACCACCTAAAAGGAAAATATTTGCAGCAGATCGTGTTCCATTATTGATGCGTGTGGCAATATATATTTAACTGTTGATAGTTCCCTCAAAATCTACTAACATTGGTCCAAGTCACACTCCAGACCATATTAAAAAATTCACAGTTAATTGTGAGAGATTCAGGTGAAATTTCTGATTGATTTGTCGCCACATCCACGTACGTTCATTGGAGGAAAACCGGGAGAACGTGCACTTATCCAAAAACTTTATACTCCTCCAACTGTTCACATTGTGCTTCTCCATCTGTGTAGTCCGCTATTTTTTTTCGCAATGTTGGTTGTGTGAGAAGAGGTTCAGTCTTGCAGTTCTCCTTTGATAAATTAGTTAATTAAGATATATAATAGCTTCAATTTCATTCAATTACAGGAATGAGTGCAGTATAGATATATATACAATAAGTCCTCAATTGTCGAACTGTTTGGCCCAGTCGACCTGGATGGGGACAAACAGTTTCCATGTACTCCCTCTTGACCTGGAGAATCCCCAGTTTGACGGCGTAAGTGGAGTCTACACTACAGGTCTCGAACTATTTCTCTTTACCTTGCACCTTGTTCATGTTGTCCTATGCATACCTAGAAAGAGAGACACATTACGAGAGTTAATGCCACGCCAGCGATGTATTATGAGTCTGTTGGTTTATGATGTGTCTTTGCAATTTGAGGAAATTTATATTACTCCCTTATTGAGGTAAATTTTATTTTAACCCTCATTGAGGTAAAAAAAAAATATCAAAATGATCCGGACTAAAATTATGCTATGCATTTTTGTTTTTGTTTTTGTATTTTGACACTATATTTTAATCATTCTTCAATAATGTAAATAATTTTTAACTTTCTCTTTAACAATATATAGCATTTGTTTAAAATGCTACTATCAGAGAAATAATCTAAAATATCAGGTGAAAAGGACAGTTCAAATCCAGTGAAGAAAACAATCAAAAATCATATAGTAACATGGGTTCCCAACTTTTTAGAGTTCGCCATTTCAAGATGAACTTCAATATTCAAAACAATTTTAACATTAATGGAGATATTTCAAAAGACATAACTTGGTTTGTCTTGAAATCATTCCCATCCGTGACCATAAAATAGTGAGAGATACGCTCCCTATTTTGAATTAGCTTACAATATGTAAAGTGTTATTTACTAAATTTATACGTACTCATAGCAATTCTCATGATATCTAATTGTAAAATCTGGCTCTTTGCAAAGAGCAAGTCTAATTGGAAAATCAACTGCATTTTACCAATAAGCCAGATATTTTTCAAGTCTAAAGCAAAGTGACTATGTAGCTTTAGGCTAATTGGAAAATGACTACTTGTTTTTCAATCAGTCTGACATTTTTCAGGCTTATTCTAAACAGCCTATGCAGCTTCAGGTTAATTAGACAATGGTGGTTTTTTGTCCAATCAGAATAGTTTCATCCAGGCTAATTCCAATACATTCAAGGTAGTGAATCATTATGCATACTTTTATTAAAAAAAACAGCAGCAGGAACCTAAAATGTTTCAAAAATATATAAAGGTCTTATTTACAGCTTTGATTAACGCTCCTGAGTGAGTAAGATTAGTGAATACTTCATTTTTATTTATGAGTATATTTTCTCTTAGATCAATAAAAGTTTCAGATGAGGCAGGTTTTTAATAATTTACCATCAGTATGTACGTAATATCTGTTCTGGAATGAAAATAATTATAAAATATATATATATATAGGAAATTTTCTATATAAATAATATCACCAGATGAAGCAAATTTTTAATAGTTTCCCCAACTGTACGTAGAGAAAATGGATTATTTAGCGAAAATAATTATGAAAAATATATCAGAAAATTCCTGCATCGGTAAATTCTGAAGATGAGGCTGATTTTGATTGTTTCCTGGCATTAGGTAAAGAAGATGGGTTGCTGAATGAAAATTATAGTTAAAAAATGAGAAATTCTCTTTAAAGTCAGATTTTAATTATGCGCCTGATTGATAATCATTATTAATAAACACTTTTTAATTATTTTATAAATAAAATTTGTCCTCACCACCCGTAAAGTTGTACAAAAAATGCCTCATACCAGATAGATAGTTATATTTTCTCCACAGCAGTATGCAGAAATTATATATTACAGAAAGAAAAATATGATAAAATATATTTAAAATAATTAGCTGTCTTTTCAGAAGATTTTTTACGCAACTGATTAATAATTAAAATTCTAAAATACTCTTTTTATTTTAATTCAAAAATACTCTTTTTATTTTAATTCAAAAATACTCTTTTTATTTTAAGGGTAAATTTTGCAACCGCCCTCTTTGCACATATATAATTTAAAACCATGGAGGAAGCAGATTTGTAATGCTTTCAGTTTCGAAACATTTCCTAGTTATTCTTCTTTTACATCCCAGAGTCTGCCTGTTTTCACAAAATATATTTTTATTAAATGAAGTTATTACTATGAACTTGATATGAGAAAGAACGTATATGTAGTATACTAATTTAGAAGTAATTTAGATTATAAAGACTCTTTACTATCTATTTAAATTATCTCTACTTATTGAAATATCAGCTAAAATTCCCCATCAGCCTAATATTTTTTAGGTTTATTGCAAAGAGCCTAAACAACTTTAGGCTAAAGGAAAAATGTGTTATTGCTTGCTCAAACGGCCTGGTTTTATCGAGGCTCTTTTTTTTGCGATAAGTCGAAGTTAGTAAAAGCGTACTAAAAATCTATAAATAAAAAAATATATACTTTTTTTTCTTTCGTGTTCAATCTTTGAATTAATTATTAACTACTTTTAATAACTTAAAAAAAATACTTAAAAATTTCACGAAATGATTCTTTGTTTATATAAATATTGCTATTAAACATTAATTATAATATTTTTTTCATATAAGCAAGTTGTTAATATGAAAATAATAATATAAGGGTAGTGGACAGAGGAAACACATAATTAGACTAACGTTTTGATTTTGTACATAGTTCTTCAAAATACCAGTAATATCTAGTTATGAATTCTAGCTATTTTTCATTTAATTCTACATGGTGAACTGTTGTGTTCATGACTTTGAGAAACACAGTAGGTTTGCCCTTTTACACACGCAATTTTTTGTTTGATACCGAACACTTATCAAGCGTCATATCCCTGTCCTCCGAACTCCGATTCATAGGCTACTTTCGGAGCCATTCCTGAGTTCATCTTTGTTCGTAAACATACGCAATTGACAGGTGCTTAAGTATTAAATATATATTGTTTTAAAAACATAATATTTTAACATATTATGTATGTTAAAATAAAAACTTCTGATCTTCTATTTTATGTGCGCTTCTATTTTAAGACTTGAAAGTAAATCATTAATCTCGGCTACTCAGGAGCATAAATCATATGTGCATGTTGGGCAGTTTTCTTACATATTTGTAAACACAATTTTCATTCAGCAACCCATCTTCTCTACGTAAAACTGAGAAGAGACTAAAAATCTTCTTCCTAGCAGATTTTATTAATGCAACAATCTTATTATATATATTTTATAATTATTTTAATTCATTAACCCACTTTCTTCACCTAAAGCGAGAAAAACATTAAAAATCTAATTCTTTAGAGATTTCAACGATACAGAAATTTTCTTATGAATTGTTTATAATCATTTTTCTTTCAGACATCCATCTTTTCTACATAATGCTAGGAAGATATTCAAAATCTGTCTCATCTGTAGATTTTATAGATATAGTGCTTTTCATGCATATTTATATAATTCGATTTCATTCAGCATCTTATCTTCTCTACTTAAAACTGAGAAAAGACTAAAAATCTTCTTCCTAGTAGATTTTATTAACGCAACAATCTTCTTATATATATTTTATAATTATTTTAATTCATTAACCCACTTTCTTTACCTAAAGCGAGAAAAACATTAAAAATCTAATTCTTTTAGAGATTTCAACGATACAGAAATTTTCTTATGAATTGTTTATAATCATTTTTCTTTCAGACATCCATCTTTTCTACGTAATGCTAGGAAGATATTCAAAATCTGTCTCATCTGTAGATTTTATGGATATAGCGCTTTTTATGCATATTTTTATAATTCGATTTCATTCAGCATCTCATCTTCTCTACGTAAAACTGAGAAAAGACTAAAAATCTTCTTCCTAGCAGATTTTATTAATGCAGAAATCTTCTTATATATATTTTATAATTATTTTAATTCATTAACCCATTTTTTTTACCGAAAGCGAGAAAAACATTAAACATCTGATTATTTTACAGATTTCAACGATACAGAAATTTTTTTATGCATTTTTTATAAACATTTTTCTGTTAGACATCCATCTTTTCTACATAATGCTAGGAAGATATTCAAAATCTGTCTCATCTGTATATTTTATAGATATAGCGCTTTTCATGCATATTTTTATAATTCTATTTCATTCAGCATCTCATCTTCTCCAGTAATGCTGGGAAAATATTAAAAATCTGCACACCTGCAGATGTTATAATATTTATGCACGGGGTTTTTGCGAAAATATACCTACCTTTAAAAGAAAATTGAAATAGTCACTAACTTTAGACTGTTAATCGCGTTGATGAAAATCTGTGAATAAGACGGTTCTTTATACATTCTTTAAAACAATTTTAAGTTAATGCTCCTATTTTTTATACTAAAATTATGCATAAACATTCACTACCTTGGACGTATTAAAATAAAATTGGGTAAAACTAGTCTATTTGCAAAAAAGGTTGGTCAATTTCTAATTAGCCTAAAACGGCAGAGGCTCACTGCAATAAATCTGAAAAAAACATCTGGTTGATTCAGAAACATATTGTCATTTTCAAATTAGTCTAATGTTCCATAAGCTGTTTGAAATTAGCTAAAACATTTTAGTATGATTAAAAAACAAATGATTCATCTTCCAATTAAACTTAATGTGCATGGGGTCTTTGCAATAAGCCTGAAAGAGATCAAAGCTGGTGGAAAAAAGGCAGATGATTATCCAATTAGCCTGGTTCGTTGCAAATAGCCTAGGTTCTTTGCAAAGAGCCGGCTTTCGCAATTAGCCTAGGATATATATGTATGTATGTGTGTGTTGAAAACGTCGCAACAATAGCTTTATTATCATGAGACGTCGTGTATTTTAGCTAAAACAGGGAATTGCGCAACCATGTATGATTTTTATTTGTTTCTTCATTATTGAATTGTCTTGTTAGTATTGCCAGACATTTTGGAAGAAACTACAAACATTTAATTAATATCTATATCATATATGTTCTGGAAATCTAGAGAAAATTATAGCAAATTTTCAACATTTCATGAAACTGCAGTTAATTTCTTAGCTAAAAAAATGTTTTTGCATTTCAGATTATTTTAAAAGAATACAATGAATAAATAAACAAAAAATGTATATTAAGCTGAATTTTCTAGATTTTCATAATGAAAATACCAGAATAAGATATTCTTATCTGTACTTTTTTCACGTGCGAAAATGTATGGAAATGTATTACATCCGTATGGATAATATTTAAAATAGATTGAAATGATAAACATTTGTGCTGCTCTCAGTGAATTAAAACTGATAAGAACTAACTCGTTTAAATTTCCCTTTTGGTTTTATAAAGATAATATTAGCAAACACGTTTTAAAAATTACTACTCATGAATTAAAAAAAAGAAAAAACTTTTAATATCTAAAATGTTTACGTTAGTGATAGTTATATTTGTACTTATGAGACAGAGAGAAATTGAAAATTATCTCCATTTATTAGCGTACTGTAGGCAAGTAAGTACGGTGTATATGACTCGATGGTTAAAAATGCAAGGGATGACAGTACATGTGAAGACAAAAATATTTTGCTCAGGAAACCAGTGTCGCAATGACTTTATTTAATCAAATATACAGGGCGTCTTATACAAAGCCGAGCCCGCGTTTTCGTTCATAACTAAAAGAATACAGTAGAACTCCAATTATCCGAACTCCGACTATCCGAATCGCTGATTATCCGAATCGATTTCAGAATTTCAGGGGAAAAAAATAAGACGGAAACGTACTGCGATTCGCAAAATAAGGATTCTGTCTACGCGCGCTATTGTCCTTCCCTCCGCGAATCTAGTGTATTCGCAGCGCGAACATTATTGGGATGATGAGTCACCGTCTCATAGTGCAGTTCGATTACTGGTTGTCAGCCGTCGCCAAGTGGACGGTCCGGCACAGCTGGGTTTCAAATTCTAAATGATGATGAACTTATTGAAAGTGTGAGAGAAGAAAGTGTCGAGGAAGAAGATGACCTTAGTGTCGAAGTTGAAGCAGACACGGGACCATCAGCTAGTGAAGCATTTGCCGGCCTTGAAACTGCGTTGAAGTGGATGGAGCGTCATCCTGAGTGTGATCACATGCAACTTCTCACAGTCAAGAGGATGCGCGACTTGGCTGCCCGAAAACGGATGAAGACTGTCAAACAGCTTACTTTCACCGAGATGTTCAGCAAGCAATGACTTTCATTTACAGTACGGTACGTACATACTATACTAATGTACAGCACTTGTAAGTACGCTTAACATGTAAAAGGGTTGCATTTTCAATTAACTAATTAAAAGATCTTGCTCTTTAAAAATAGTTTTTTTTCTCCCGTTTTGAACATACATACAATAATTAATTAAAATAGACCCTTTTTTCGGAAAAAATCCAATTATCCGAATTTTTGGCTATCCGAATGTGGTCCGGTCCCAACTGATTCGGATAATTGGAGTTCTACTGTAATATAGAAAATTGTCAGCAGAATAACTTCGATTTATGTAAAATGGCGTGATACCGAAATAGGTGATAACATTGTAGGCATGAACTCAATTTTCAATTTCGACGCCTGAACTCGGTGTTGATTGAACGACGAAAAGGTCATTTCTATCACTTCTTGTGTTTTTCTCATACTTCACAGAATCAAAGTAATATTTAAATTAATAATATATAGGGACTAGGATGTCATTAAATGTACACAACAGAATAATCATAAAATATAAAAGCTGTGACATGTATAAAATAATACTGCAGTGATTTAATGATGTTTCTGTTATGATGCTCAAAGTAAAAACATTTAAAATTACTTTTGTGATTGAAATTGCAATACATTGTACAGTGGTTTCAAATATATGAAATATTTCAGATTTGAATGGTTACTTTTTATATGACTGAACATCAAAAGAAATGCATTTAATGCTCAGACCAGTCTGCATTCATATTCGGATTTCACAGAGAGATAATGCAAAGTACATTAACCATTTCAATGCTCTCTTTTTCAGATAGTAAAAATAATCCAAATGTCTGCGAATAAATTCACCTGAAAGAGATAGAAAAACAATCTGTATCTGAATAAATATAACTACACTGAAAAAAGAAACAAATGAGGCGGTTAGAATTAGTGCTCGCGAATATACGTTTATATAGTTAAACGTATACGTAGTTAAGCCCTTTTTCTATATTATAACTATCCAAAATCGATATCGGTTACAATACGTTTTAAAAGTAGTATACGTACATTCGTGAGCACTACTTAGAATGACAGTGGATTAAGTAGAGAATTCTGAAAATCTAGATAACCACATTTTCACTAAAAGTATATTAATTTATGTTCAGTATTTCAGTGAAATAAGTCATAGTTCACTTATGCAGTCGCTAAATGGCAGAACTAGTTGCACCACTTAATGCAACGGGATATGGCAACTTTCACTAAAACCAATCACTTCTCAAATCACTAAATTATGACTTATTCCACTGTCATTCTAACCCCTTCTAATATTTCTTAATATACGGAAATATAATATAACGTTGGGCGAAAATATACAATAACCTCTTCCGAGTTACCCATGATTTTGAATACCGTACTTTGTCTTTAGAAGCCTTATTATACCGTGGAACTTCTCTTTAACGAAGTCTATATTTAACGACGTTTTCTACTTAACGAAATTTTCCCCAGAACTTTGACTTTGAACACCATTAGCATGTAAATTAATCTCCACATTACGAAAAATATATTCTATATAACGAAATTTATTCCACTTTTGTACGTGTACAGAATTCAAATCAAGCGATTGCTGTTCGAAGGATATGCAAATTTATTTCTGCGGATTCGATTGTATGAAAATGAACACATTTAAATAATTTCCATTCTGCTTGGTGCTAAATAAAACAATTTTTTTTCACACTAAGAAAAACACTTGTTATCACTATTCTCCAACTCCGAGACTCCAGCGCTGACAGTTGGGGGAAGTCAAAATCCCCTTTTTGCCTTTAATGATATACAAGATGAGGTGTCACAATGACGTCAGATGCTTTGAAACAAAAAATATCTATTAGAGTCAGACAGGTACCATTCTGAGCTTCCATTGCTGATAGACAATTGCTTTGTACATCCAAAAGAACGTGCTTCAAAATACAAATCGAAGAACATGAAAGTTATTTTTGTTCCAGCCAATACAGCTAAACTGCAATCATTAGTCTAAGGAATAATAAAAAATCTTGAAGTACATTATCGAAAAAGACAGAAAAAAGCCGATGTAGTGAAAACATTAGTTTGAGATTCTGTGTATCAGAGCTGATGAAATCTTGGGCCAAAGCTTGGGAATGTGACGTGATTTCATGGGCTTACACAACTGTTTTGAAAAAGACGGCTTCATAATTAAAACTGAATAAAATGCTTCTGAATCCAATACCTGTTTGTCATATCTCAAGAAAAAATTTCATGAATTTAAGATAATTTCTATTTAATGAATTTTCTTCATAACGAAGTTTTTAAGTGTAACGATGAGACTTCGTTAAATGGAAGTTTCACTGTATTTTCCAGATTTAAAAGGAGTTTATAATTTTTTTTTCGCTGCCACTGATTTTCGGAAACGTTTCCGAATACTTTTTTATAGTGTATTAATGAGTTTTCTCTTTTTAGTATGGTATCCATTCTCAATTAAACATTTTTATCTGTGTAAATGAACTTATACATGAAATTGAAACAAAATAATATTAATTTTACTGTTAATGTTAATTCTGTTAATTTACTCTGTTTGTCTGTAAAACATGTTTTTAAGGACATGGAAATGCTTATTTGAGAACTGATAACATTCGAAAAAACTATATTTTGGGTTGAGAAAATTTATTAACACGCTATCAAAAGCTATCCAAAAATGTTTCCGAAAATCAGAGGCAGAAAAAGAAATTCTTTAAATCTCAAAAATATATATCTTTCTGTGGTTAGCAAAGACAAATAATGCTTTTTTGGATTTGTGGGTAATTCGGAAGATATTATTGTATATTTTTGTCTGTTATGCTACATTTTCTTAGAATAAGAAGCATATTTTATTTTTTACAGTATATCAAGAATATGAATAAAAGAAAATGTTGATAATGGATAACTAATGACTTAAGCAGATAAGAAAATTCGTCAAGATATCTAACCTCTATTTTTCAATTCATAATGAAACGAATTTATGAAACAAATTTAAGAAATGATTCTATGAAGCGACTGATTAAAAGACTGATTAAATGATCATCTGCCCTGAACATTCTACTGAACCAATTTTGCTAATTATTTTATTTTAATTAAAGGTGTTTATTTGTAGATGTTTCTTCACTAGCTATTTTTTTTTTCAAATATCCCCATGTTTAAATTAAAATTTTATTTTTAAATGTTTTTTTTTTATGAAGTTCTTTCAAAATGCTGACAATCGGATTACTTCCAATGTTGCAGGGAAGAAGAGAAATAATAGAATTTATTTATCTTTATTGATGCCATTTTTTCATTAGAATAAAAAAGAAAATTATTTTACATTTCAGTAGATACTTCTTAACACATCAAGAAGCTTTATGAACATAAAATTGAAATTAAATCATTTTTTAAATCATAAATTGATTCACCTATATTAATTTATAAAACGGTAATATTTTTCGTTAATTGCGTGAAAATGACAACATTTTCAGAAATTTTTGGTTTTATCAGCTCTGAAATAATATATTCAGGGTAAATCTATAAATTGAAACTTGAAATGAAGTAATATTTTCACCTGCAAAAGTGACGTCATTTTTAAAGAAGTATTCGATTGGAAACTTCTATAAAGAGTTTTAATATCAGAAAGGCAGAATGTTTCTGTCAAGAAAAATGACGGCATATTATATATATATATATATATATATATATTCTTCCAGAGTCATTAAACGCACTGAAACAATTTACGGAATTAATATGAACTTATTTAATAATTATTTAGCTTATTTAAGATAGAGTAAAAGTGAGCAGTAACAGGCAGAATTAAAAATGGAAATTAAAATTATTCATGTATTTTTCATTGATAGATTTAAGTTCAGCGCAAAAAGGCTGTATTTTATTATTAATTCACTAAACATTGTCCCCTACTGAAATTGGTAAGTGTCATTATTATACGTAGTTTAAAGATCTACACAAATGAATTCGTTTATTCCTTTTTTAAAAGAAGTAAGTGTTGGAAGTGCTTTTTCACTTGTATTGTATAGTTTCCATATGAAATAAATTTCAGTATATCGTAGTGTATGGTTAAAATTTATACTTCGAAAACGGCGCCACACACAAAAATATTCGAATACATTACGAATTGATTTTTTGATTCATTGATTTTTTGTTTACTGTTTGGTCCTGGTGAAAAGGGAAAACTTGTTTTATTTGAATGTTGTCGAAATGCAGCATTTTGTTGCTAAATCTGCTTATAATACATTTTCTTTCCAAAAAGGGATTTTTTGAGGTCAATCAAAGAACCGTTTTACACACCATATGACCTACGCAGCTTGATCACTTCACCTCCAAACCATTTTATTTATATAAATACGCATATACCATCTTAGTACGTGTTTATTTATTTATATTTTATTATCTGACGTATGAGTAGTAGGTCAGTTTGTTATCCATGATAAAAATCATAAGAGCAAATGGCCTAGAGATGTAAGGATAAATTAAATTTAAAACAGCTATACGAGATCGGCCAAACTTTTAAGGAATTAAAAAATTTCAAAGTATAATAAAATTAATTTTTTTAGATTTGACTTAGCTGGCTAAGAAATCTTTTTACTTTCTTAAAAAAGTTAATTCGAATTTTTTTTCGTATTTTAATTTATTTTATTATTCTTTATTGTAACTTTATTATTCTTTATTTTTTGTTACATAATTCGCTAACCCCATAAAGGAAATATAAATGAAATATTTTAATTCCGAAATGTTATTGGTGACTTCCAGCAGTCCATAAATCCCCTTTACGATTTTCCTAAGTCTAATGTAAATAATTTATTAAAAAATAATTGAGACTGCGTTAAAATTTAAAAAAAAATTCTGAAAGTTACACAAAAGTATAATTACAAAAAAATTACATTTAAAAAATTTATGAAAATGATATAATAGATAAATGTATTATATATAATAATAAGTTTTTAACAAATTTCTAAAGCATTGAAGAAACAAAAACAATATTTGATATCATTAATTTCTTATCTTTTTACAATATATCATAATTAATCATTATGAAGTAAAGCAATTCCCGTTGTTCGGTCCCAGAGTTCCGTGTATTAAAAGTAATTTAACATTTTATTTGATATTGGCATTTTAAGTGTTTCATTTTTGTTGCTTCAATTAATTATCCCATATTAAAGATTGCGTACTTAATACATCGTAGAAGGGCCTGAAATATGTTTGAAAACTATTATATTGAAAATCTAACTATCCTTATATTTGTTAAATTAATTAAATTCAATAGACGTCCATGGAACGCAAGACGGTGATTACATACAAAAAATTTATCACACGACTAACGGAATATTTTTATACTTTTTTAAAATTCATTCTGTTTCATTTTCTTAATATATTTCTTTAATGTTTTTTTTTTTAAGTAATAATTTAAATGTTAAAAATTTTGTTATAACGGAGTTCAGAAATTAATCAATTTTGTCAATCTGAAACAGGTTTTTCATATCCATCAATTTTCAGGTAAACATTTTTATGTTCAATAAACATGCTAAATTATCAACATTACCATTAAGATTAAAATTAATATTATTTTGTTATTCTTGCATGTATAAATTAAGTTATGCAGCTGAAATGTTTTAATTGATGATTGATAGCATCCAAGTAACCAATATTTCGGGTTTTAAAATAAACGTATTAATATATTATAAAATGTACATGAAAAAGTTTAAAAAAATCAGTGGCAGCAAAAGAAAAAAAAAAAGATATTTTTATAAATGCTTTTATAAATCTCGAAAATGTATTACTTTCTGAAATTTCTAAATGTAAAGACCACTTTTCGGAATCGTGTGTAACTCGAAAGAAGTTTGTGTATTTCCAATCATGGTCATATTAGGTTTCCGTAGAATAAGAAACATTTGTCTTTTTTAGGGTTTCGTTCATCTGTCAAACAATATTTACCTCACTCCTCTTTCTGTCTGTCACACAGTTCGTTCTCGAAAACTGTATAAGTTAGAAAAGTGAAATGTTACATAATTATAGCTGAATACCTCCGATCACAAGACAAATAATACAATTTTGAAAAGTCTTACACATATTTTTAATTAGATGAATTAATTAAATAGTTTTTTTGGAACGGATGATATCTGACCCTTTCTCCGATTTGGATTTTAAAACAGAACCTTAATTTCAATCTTTTTCACGTAGCCTAGGTGGAATAAATGTAGCGCGTTTGTTTTTTATTTTGACATTTCCCTGGATCGAGGCCCTGCATCGGAAGTTGAAGTTTTTAATATTTCCCTCGGAATAGATTTCATTGTTTAATAAATTCAATTTTACAGAACTTTCGTAATTTTTTCGTTACACGCAGCCGTAATTTAGGCCATAATGTTTGTTTCTTTTTGTTTCCTTTTTTAACTATTAAATTCATGTTATTATATATGTTTTTCTGATTTCCCAAAATAAGGCAGTACTAAAAAACATTACAAGCACTAAAAATACTTCGATTTGGCTTTGTTCAGCTAACGTTTGAATTTATAGATTTATTTATTTATTTATTTATTGTTACATCATAATGGCCAAAAGTTGTTGAAAAGTATTTGATCAATTATGTTTATAATTCAAAAATTCTTTTTTGGAGAAATTTTGAAATTTTAAATTTGTTTAAACTTCCGTTAAAATGATAACTAAACGAAACCCGATTTTGCGATCTTCTATCACACTTACTCACTTGTTTACAGTGTATTATGTTACATCGTATGGTGACTGTATGGTAATTTTCACTAAGTTTATTTTATCACCGCTTAAACTTTATTTCAAAAGTTTTGATTCACCGTAGAGTTACAACTGAAGCTTTCAATATCTCATATAGTTACAACTCAAAATTGTCTCATCAGTATGAATTTATATTTCGCAATTTAGTATATAAGTATACTTTCCTGTTGAATTTTTATCTGAATTAACATTAAGATTTGAATTATTAACACTATGACTGAGATGTGGAACTGAAACAGATATGGCGAATAAGTATTTTGCATATTATGAAGAGCTTGTTTTAACTGATATTTTTTTTTTCTGATTTTCTTATAATGATCTGCAACCTGATAACATTTAAAAGTATAATGTTTGTTTTCAGCTCAATATATGCCATAATAACACTGGTCGGTAAAACATAAAAGTTTAGTCTCTCCGTAAAACAAATATGTGAACTACAAGTATCTGATTATATCTAAAAATGGCATCTAAATTGCTCCAGCATGCACCATTTTTTATTGAAACAGTTCTATAATAGTAAAAAATAATGAAGGGTTGTTACATTAATTGAAATTCTAGATAAAATTGAAAGCATGAAAAAGAAAATTTCTCTATCTTAGATAAAAATTCTATAAAATATATCACGAAAATCCATATTGATGGCACATGTCTTGTGCATTTTTTTTGGTATATTTCCCCTTTCATGCCCAGCAGTATACATCAATATTCTTTCTTTCTTTTCACCGCTGTATCTTGGATAATGTTTCATAATATTGCATACATTTTAAAATTTACGTAATTTCCCCTTACAATAGCTTAATTTTAATAACAAGCCCACCCACCTAAAAATTGGTACAAAAATTGGCACTGTATTGACAGATTTTGATTTACTAATATGAAATATATAGAATCACCCATTATTTTTAGAGGGAGGATTTTGGTGCCGACCCGTATAATCAAAGATAAATTTATAGACATGAATTTTAATAACGAAATCACTTAAGTCACGTAAGTCCAATAAAATAAAATCTATCAGATAAAAAATGTTGCGCATAAGTGAAATGAAAGTCCTGTTTTATCAAATCAGCTGTTTTAGAGAAAACAATCACGAAAGTTTGCTTTGTGATTTACTTTAGAAAACTTGATTCTGAAATCTCTTTTTAGTTACAAATGGTTAAATAAAAAATAAAAAATCCCATCCCTCGTAACTTTTGAAAAGATAAAGTTAATTGATCTAAAAAATGTGTAATTTAACATTAAAAAGTAATATTACGAGGGACTGAAAATTTGCTAAAACATGATGCCTAAATATTATTAAAAAATACCCGATACATAATGAATATTTCACTTCAACCTGAAGAATGTTTAAACTCATTCACTGAGATTTGTCACAAAACACAATGGTAATAGAAAAACTAAAGTAATCAAGATTTCAAAATGCATCATTCGTATCTGAAAGGAAGTAACGAAAATTCCACTAAAAGAGCTCTTATCTTTAAGTATCCATCATTTCCTACTTAAGCTATCTAAGATAATAATTTTTATTCATAGATTTTCTGTCTCCAGTCGATCAAGAGAAAAGAGGAAATTACCGTTGTCAGTAGCATTTATAGAAACTGTCAAAGGCTTTGATGACTTATATATCAGTGTCAAAACTTTTTTTAGGTTATTATGAAACTGATTTTTCCTTTAACGATCAAATATAGAGATTTTTTCTTCAATAAGATTAATTTTAATCTATCCAACCTGACAGAGTGCATATCTGTTACATGACGTTTATAGAACAAATAATTTTATTTATCTAAGAAATTCGATAATGAATTCAAAGAACACAAGACTTAATTTGATAAATATTAATATAATTAGTTATTTAAGAATAACAATACAATAATACATTTGTAATCAATTTTCATTCTCATATGTGTATCTAGAATATTTGAGAGAGTACTGACAAATTCAAAAATACATAGATGTTGCAAGGGGATATCATAAAGGTTTAAGTTCAGAAAGGTTTAATTGCCATAGCTGCAAAACTCTATATTAAATGTGTGTAGCTATATTTTGTTATCCTATAATAAAGGTAGAAATAGACATTGATATACCGACTGAGGATATGGATAAAGGATTTGCTATGTTTCTTAATTCAGAATTTCCGTATTTCATGAAATTATGTGTATAATGATTGAAAATTATGATTCACTAGTCTTTTTCCAGAATGAAAATAAAATGTTCTCAAAAACACTCAAATGAAATCAAAGTAATTTTATTTCAAGTATACTCTTTTCATTCCGGATTTATTTATATTTCAATATTCATATTGTGAAAAAATTACTCCCTTTTTAAAAACAGTAACTTATGTTTCAGAATGAAATTTAATTTTGCAATACTGCAGTATGTATTAACAGATGGAACATGTAAATTTTAAATTCATAATATGCAAAAAAAAATACATTAGTTAATATGTTTAAAAATAATTTCTCACTTTCGTTCTCATGCACATAGATGGAAGGTCATAAAAAACTTCACCAATACATTAGCCCCTATTGACCATAATGTTCAAATAAAAGAAAAAAATGAGATGCAGTTATTGGTTTTGTTTTAAAGGTCTGCGCTCGAGAATATGGTGAAGGACCACAAACGAGCGCTGACAGTTACGATTACAGTGAAAATATTTCGAATGCTAACATCCCCATTTGTGAATCACAACATAATCAACTCAGGGAAAACAATAAAAGATGTTAAAATTTTACCCATAGGTTTAAGATACATGCAAAAAAGAGAAGTTTGAGAACAAATGCAAACAATCAAATAATAGGAAAAAGCATTTTATTCAGAATACAAAATTTTTGTTGTGGCATTTTTAATATACGTTGCACTTGTCATGCAATAGCTTTGAAACATCAATGACGCATGTATCATGAAATGACGTATCTGCAGAAATTTATATTTAATTTGACTAATTTCTGCATACACCTGGGATTTTAAGTATCACTATAGCTAAAAATCCATTGATGCCAGATCGGATGATTGTGGCGGTTACGAAAAACAGGTAGTAGCGGCTGATCATAATATCGCCATTGTTGCACAACATTTCGAACACACATAGCTCTTCTTCATCAAAGTGTTATGTCTCTGGCGGTTAGGATCGATAGACGGCGGCCGTTTCAACGCCATTTATGGTTTTTCACAGAGCTTATTAAAGCAGATGTTTCTATATTTTGAAATTTTTAATCTTTTGTCACTGTAACCACGATTGTGTGGATTCCGTTGGTATTCTTCAACCTATTCTCGAGCGCATACCTTTGAATAAGTACATTTCAAATTTCATTGTGTTTTTTTGAACGATATCGTCACTAGGAGCTCAAATAACGCCCGTTTTATTACCATCTTGTGCATTCATGTATTTATATCATTATATTAAATGTAGTTATATACTACAATGTAGTTATTAATATACATTAAATGTAGTATATATATATAGGTATATACTGTTAAAAATTATGTAATTATGTTAATGTTCTGTTATTGCTATAATGTTTTCAAGCGGAACTACGTAAGTTATCCATCTGTGTGTGTGCTTTGGCTTCTCCACAGCCGATCTGCAATGGATTCCAAGTAGAATAATGAAACAATGTCTGTCTAGAGTGCCATAACCATAACCGTAATGTAAAGAAATTGTTCTTAATTGGTTAAGAAAAAATTTCCCATTGTTATATACTCAATTCACAATATTCACTACACCACTGGATACATATAAACATCTATGTTGATTATTTAAAAAAGGATTTCAAAAGAGCAGCAATTGCTATAGAATTCTATATCTAACCGGATTCAAATCAGTGTGGGCTGAAATAAATTTCTATTTAGGCATTTCTACCTAAGCCCTTATTATATTAATCTGTTAGTTGAGTCTGTTACATGTTTCTGATCATATGTTTCTATTTGCTTTTATAAAAACGGAACAGTCTTCGGCGTCTTTAAACTTTCGCCAAGAATAGGCGACGGATGCCTTTTCTTCTACTACCCATTTCACCCTTAGTTTAGTATTTTGAAAAGGTGTAATAAACAAGAGCTTGAAAATATTCGAGAAATTGTGTTGTTTTGGAAATTCTGTTAATTTTCGAGAGTCACAATCTATCCTTTCGCAATATCACAAAACTTAGCTGCCTTTTTACATTACTTACAAGCTTGTTCGGCAAAATGCTAATTTACTACCTCTGGCAACCCTTGACGACCATTCCAACCTTTTCACGATATCTGTGCATTCTAACAATGAAGAGGTGTTCAATAGTTTGGCTCGTCAGTGTACATTATCTCATTTCATTTTTTAGGTACCTTTCAATACAAAAAAGTATAAAGCTACCTATTGCAGCCGTTCAGAGGAAAGCAGTTCCAGAAAATTTCGATATATTTTCCACGATCATGACCCCTCATGACCCCCAGACCCCAAAACCACCCTCCGTTGAAATGTTGATATATATATATATATATATATATATATATATATATATATATATATATATATATCCATATATATATATATATATATATATATATATATATATATATATATATATATATATATATATATATATATCCATATATATATATATATATATATATACATATCCATATATATATATCTGAGCTATGTCATACGATAACGCTCGTATTTATAAATCAATTTTGATGAAACTAATTGTGTGTATTAAGCTCACCAATGTCTCGACCGAGTTCGTTGGCCAGCTTGGTCCGCCATTTTGTTTCAAGATGGCGGCCACTTAAAAATTTAAAACTAAAATAAATATTAAAAAAAGTTAAAAATTCAAATTTAATTTTTAGTTAAGTGTTAGGCCTTGATGCGAGGATTCCAGAGCCTTTTTTGGTTTACCTCTATTTTAAAAAATGGCTGAGATAGAGCAGTTTGAAATTCTAGGGTGGCTGACATTTTGAAACAAAACAGCACATTAACGCGATTACTCGCAAATTATTTTCTTTCATTGTTGTAATAATTTTCCCAATCATACGCATAAAACTATATATTCATATCCGTTAGCGCCAAATTCTCGTCAAAATTGGCGACATTTGGCGAAATATCGCCAAATTTGGCATCCAAAATAAGTCTTCATAAATGAAGCCAATTTGGCTATTGCTCAATAATTTGGCGAATTTCTTATTCAAATTCAGTATTAACGAATCTTTTGTAACCGTTTCTTTGCATTTTAACTTGCTGTTTTCGTGTAACATTTGCTAAAATTTTAAAACGAAGATATAGGAAAGCTACCTTTTCCTCCCGGTACAGGCCGGAAGGACTTTTTTAATTAAAAAATGAATTTGGTCTTTATACTTAAGTAATATTTTTGTGCAACATATTTATTGATCTTAAATAACAAAGTCGCGATAAACTGTGAACTTATTTTACTGAATTTGGTATAACATTTGTTTTCATTGAAAGATAAATTGTCAAAACATCGAAAAAAAATAATTAAACTGCATTATTGATTTATATAATATATGAGTGTTGGTACTTTATAATAACCTGAAAATGCAAAGTGTCATAAACATAAACAGAAATATTAGAAAGTATGTTTTTTGGTGAACAAATAGAGCAACTTTTGTAGTTTAAATGTAATATTTGTTATAGATTCGCAAGAGAATTTTACGTAAAATTAAAACTATTATCACGTACAAAAATTACTTCAATTATTATAATATTGTCACAGTTTTTTGGTTTTGATAACGTTAACTATAAATAACAAGGAGTTAAAATCCCTCTCGATTATATATGAGGACGTGAGTTTCAAAACTTGCCTTATCCAAAATTAATAAAATCGTGTTTTCTGTATCAGTCTATTCTATTGGTAAATCTGCACCGAAAAAACACTTCAATCCGCAAAAAACTAGTTTTAGCATGCATTTCTGGTATTGCCAAAGCTTGGTTTACAATGTAAAAAAATAGAAGTAAGTTTTTACCAAAAATTCGCGATTTACCAAAATTTTATTTTCTGGCCAAGACGAGTTTTGAAACTCTCGTACTCATACAGTCTATAAATAAAATAATATACATATTTGCTCCACTAAAATAAAATACAGCAGAAGATTATTATTTATAGAGAATTACATTAAGAATTACAAGGCAGGCTTCAAATTACGATAGTAGTTATTAGTATTTGGTTGTTTTTGTAAGAATTTACAATTGAATGACGAAAAACAATAATAACTGTTCATGTAAAACTGTAAATAAAAGAATTCATAGTGTATTCTCAATTTATAACTTAAAATATTTTAAAGTGTTATTAAAAAAAAAAAAAAATAAGTACTGGAAACTGAATAGCTTTTAGATCAGAGAGACAATTTTACATATTCTATCCTTTGCAACGACTGGTATGAATGAGGTTTTCAAAATCCTTGAATTTCAATATCAGTATTTTAGTACTAAATTTTCAACTGATTTAATTACATTTCATCGATTAAGTAAGAGAAAAAATACAATATAAAAATAGTGATGCACAAATATTAAAAGAACTGTACTTGACTCTCGCCGCGAAGGGGCTATTAGCAAACTTAAATGCATTAATTAATTTTTGATTTATGGAACAGAATTTAAAAATTAAAGACTTTTAATTGGAATGTATTTTATGTGCGCACTTCGTTTATTTTTATCTCTTTTTCCTAAAATGAGTAGAACTCTTGAAATTAATGAATGTTTCTACTTCAATTAAGCATATTTTAAGATCAAAACGTGTATTAATTAGCAAAAAAATCATTACTTAATTAAATTACTACCAGATTTAATATATTTCTCATTAAATTTAACTTATTCAAGAATCTCTTAGCAATATTATACAACACAATTAGTAAGTAATTTTATCATAAGTGCGTCTAAAATCTGCAAATTTTACTGCGTTACAATTTTCTAAAGATTTTATGAAGTTAAAAAAAACGGATGGACCCTAATTATTTCAGAAAGGTTCTTTTTAACAATTTTTGAGCCAATGCGAAAAATTAAGAAAAAAAAAGTAAATTCAAAATATGAAATTTTTTTCTAAATATAAAAACAAATAAACTAATGTACATTTATTTTGTTACTTTTTTTTCAGTAAATGCACTATAATTTTTCAACGTGGACGCACGTCGACACAAGTGTTTTACATGGGTGTCGTTGGCTTCGTGACACAAGTATTACAACACAAGTTTAGTCAGGCTGTTACAAATATAAGCGATTTGACAATAATAATAAAAGAAGTAAGTTAGAAAAGAGATTATACATATTTATAGAAGCTCTCTATATGCTACGGAAAAAAGGAATTTTGTTGTCTACGAATTTCTTGACTCCGATATAGCCTGAGACAACTACGTTAACAGCTTACTTATGATAAAGAACATTTCTACATAATTTACATTTTTATCAACTCCAATTACACTAATTTTCCACCGAAGACAAATGCTTTGCCTTTTGTTTGCTATATTATAGAATACTTTTATTCCTACACTAGTGAAATGTATATTAAGATAGAAACAATGATGGACACTGTGGCAGGAAGAAATATGAAATATTCATGAGACATGATGCAGAAAACACGCGGTAACCTAAACAAATTCTGTTAACCTTTTTCAAATGAAACTTTATAAAATTATTCATAAAACTGAAGACTATTCGAGTTGTCTTAAAAATCATTCAGATAATAAGATTTTCGTAGATGTATGACTCAGGATCCATAAATTGCGATATTTATCATCCTAAAATCTGTAGAGATGACCATTCCAAAATTGGAAAAATCAGTCATAAGTTATTGATGTGATCCTATGAGATATGATAAAATATCAACTTTGATACCGTATGAAGGAAGGGACACAATATATCTCGATTCTATCCATACAAGAGGACTACCACAGTAGGAAAGTGATGAAGGGTATTCCCCTTTTCTTTACTCAGACAATATTGTACTCTATCAGGCTGAACACTGAGCGAGAAAGTAGAAATTTTAAAGATAGAAGAAAGTAATAAACATTTAATAAACACTTTAAACATTGAAATGTTTTCTAAAGCCTTGCTATTGCAACATTCTATAAGTGAGACATTTATCATTAATGAGTACTTTGGCTAGTTTTAGAAATATGTGTGAGAAAAAACTCTATGAATTGCTTCTGAGCTGTGTACAGCATGATTAAAAGAAAACTCATAACCCTCAAGGCTAGAATTTTAGCGATAAATTCTCTCTTTAGCCAAAAATTTAAGGGGAATTTTTTTTTCGGGGGTGGGGGGATGGGGAGGTGTATTCAATTTCCTAATTATATGATTTTTTAATTTTGTTTTATTAGTGTCACATTATATTTACTCCAATCGTTATAATGCTATTAAATCATTTGCTTTATTAAATCATATTATACGAGCAGGGAAGATCGAGCTATGCTCGGTCAAAATTAAATTTGAGTTCAAATATCATGACCCATGACCAAAATGACCCACTAATTGAATTTTCTTGAACATGTGACTTAGCCCAACAGTCTTCTCGTGCACGAAAACCATAGGATGCAAAATTTAGTGTAAATAGTCTGAGCCGTTTTTAAGATAAAATAGCTTGACCCATAATGACCCATGACCAAAATGACCCACTAATCGAAATTTCTCGAACATGTGATCTAGCCTAATAGTCTTCTTGTTCCCTAAACCTGTAGGGTGCTAAATTTATTTCAAATCCTCTGAACCGTTTTTAAGATAAAATAGCTTGACCCATAATGACCCATGACCAAAATGACCCACTAATTGAATTTTCTCGAACATGTGACCTAGCCCAACAGCCTTCTCGTGCTCGAAAACCATTGGATGCAAAATTTAGTGTAAATTGAGCCGTTTTTTAGATCTTGACCCACAATGACCCAGAAATGACCCACTAATCAAATTTTCTGGAACATGTGACCTAGCCCAATGATTTTCGAGTGCCCGAAACTCGTAGGATACAAAATCTAATCAAAATCGTTAGAGCCGTTTTTTAGATAAAATTAATTTGACCCGCTTTGACCCAAAAATGACCCACTAATCGAAAGTTCTCGAACATGTGACCCAGCCTAATAGTCTTCTCGTGCCCGAAAATAGTCGGATACAAAATTTCGTCAAAATCGTTTGAACCGTTTTTTAGATACATTTAGCTTGACCATGACCCAAAATGACCCACTAATTGAATTTTCTCGAACATGTGACCTAGCCCAACAGTCTTCTCGTACCCGAAAACCATTGGATGTAAAATTTAGTGTAAATTGAGCCGCTTTTTAGATCTTGACCCACAATGACCCAGAAATGACCCACTAATCGAATTTTCTCGGGCATGTGACCTAGCCCAATGATTTTATCGTGCTCGAAACTCGTAGGACACAAAATTTAATCAAAATCGTTAGAGCCGTTTTTTAGATAAAATTAATTTGACCCGCGTTGATCCAAAAATGACCCGCTAATCGAAAGTTTTCGAACATGTGACCCAGTCCAATAGTCTTCTCGTTCCCAAAAATGGTCAGATTCAAAATTTCGTCAAAATCATTTGAACCGTTTTTTAGATACAATTAGCTAGACCATGACCCAAAATGACCCAAAATGACCCACTAATCGAATTTTCTCGAACATGTGACCTAGCCCAATGGTTTTCTGGTGCCCCAGAACGGTAGGATACGAAATTTCGTCGAAATCGTTAGAGCCGTTTTCAAGATAAAATTTGCATATATATATATATATATATATATATATATATATATATATATATATATATAACCACACACAAGATTTGCTCGTATTAGAATATATGATATACATTATGCTCTTAAAAATCTTCACAGCCTGACACAAGAGTCCTGTCCAGATTTGGTTGTAACCGATCCGAATCCTGACTTTAACCTGACAGACTTCAAGCCGAATTTGAAATATTCATATCTGAACCCGAAGTGAAAGAAAATGAATGTATATTTTAATACATTTATGGAAAAGTAATCTACAAGTTTACCGCTTATGTACAAAACATAACACATATATACACCCATTAATATTCAAATGTACTATAGTTCCTTCATTTGAAAATTATTCAGAACCTCCTTTTGTATAATCGGTTCATCTCGAACCTGATTCGAAAGAGTCAGAGCATAACCTGAAGCGTGTAAAGTTTACTCGATCCAATAAAAAAAAAAAAAAAAAAAAAAAAAAAAAAAGAATCAACCAAACTCAAAACGAAATGCATTTCAGGTTGCTCATGCAGGACAGTAATTTACAGTAAACCCGGAAACGTCCAAAAAATTTTCATTGATCGCAACCCCACCCGAAATGAAAGAAAATCCATATTTCAATATGATTTGGAAAAGTAGACTATAATTATATATATATCTCTAATAACAATTTTATCTTTTATATAGAAAAATTATTTTTTTCCTCTAAAAATATTTAGGAGTTCTTTGAAAACTCGGGCAACCCGAACCCGACTCAAAATAGTGTAAACCTAATTTGAACCCGAAACAATTAACCCTTTGATAACGGGCCAGGATTGACTACTAATTTCGTATTCAATCGTTCTACAGTTTCCAAAAAAATTCCTTGTGACAGATTTTTCTTGAAAATACCCTAATATAAGAGTATGACAGATTTCAAAAAGTCGTACGAATAGAATAAAAAATAGTTCACTGGGACATATATGTCCCAACCGTAGTCAAATGTTGAAAATCAACCTGATCCGCAACGTGTTGCCCCATCCAATGCAGGAGCAAGGGACCTGAGACCAAGGGTTTTGCAGATTTCTGAATTGTATGGAATTTAGATCATAGTCGGACGAGGAAGGCAGAAAATGATTGCGGAAAACTTTTACTGACAGAAAATCATTCATGAAAATTTTCTTATACCTACTTTTTTTTAAAAAATCCAGCGATTTTAACTCAGACTGAGTAATTTTTCACTCCTTTCCAGTATTAAAAATGCACTTATCCTATAGGAGTGAATTTCATCCTTTTTGCGCAGTGGTTATTTCCATTCCTTTTTGATAAGTCATTTTCACTCTTTTTTTGACTAAATTAATAGGCAAAATGTGTGATTTCACTCTTATTTTGAGAAATTACTTTTTGCTTTTTTTAACATATTTAATACAAAAGGAATGATTTTTTTTAAACTAGCTTTGTTGTAGGTACTTCTCTCCCCCCCCCCCCTTTTTGTATCTTAGCTTTGCATTTTAATATGCATAAATGACATAATTGAAGATAAATTTTAGAAGAGATTTCATAAATTTTTAACATTAGGGATTTAAAAAAAAAATCTGATTATACATATATTGACAAGATTTTTTTTCCTAAAACAATATTATAAGATTCGTTGTTTTTACTTTATCTTTCTTATAATAAAATTATTTCTTGTACTTTTACATTGTATATATAATTTTAGCATTACTTAACGTTGTTCTTTTAACCATAAAAATATGAATTTCTTGAATTGTTTCTTAATTATTATATATTAATATATTTTACTCATGGCACAGAAATATATTTGTAGAACACAGAATCCATAATAATAAAAACACGTTTTTATGTTGCGTTTTAAATTTAGGATATACGTTCTATGTTTGTTAAAATATTTAATCAATACAAGTATTTATTATGTTCAAGTATTTATTATGTATACAAAGGTGCACATCTATACTTTATGTGTTTTGGAATTTACATAATATTATGCAATGTAGTATGAAATACTGAAGAGAGTAAAAATAGCAATTTCAGACAAATGTTGTTAGTGCAGTTAATCTTTTGAATATGCATATCTTATAACACAAAAAATAACAATTCAAAAAATCATATATATACATATTTAAGTTAAAGTTAGTTGTGCCAAAAGTTAAATTAACAACATTTTTTATTAATCTATTATTTTCTGTCAATTTTTAAAATTATATTTCACATTTCGTACTATTTACATAATATTATGTAAATTCGAAAATAAATTAATAAAATATAGATGTGCACAATTCACAATATAAAGTTTACTATTATCAGAGGAATGCGATTATTTTCTAGTTCTTATATAAACGTATATTTACAAATGCTTAAGTGTAAATGTAACAGTAATCTTTTAGAGTATATTGGATAAATTTACAGATTCTAATAAATATTTGTACGCACTGGAAATATTTTAAGAAAAATATAGCATATATCCTAGTTAAAAAGTAATGTTTTTAATATCATGGGTTCTGTGTTCCACTAATATTTCTCCGTGTCATGAGCAATATATATTAATAAATAGTAATATAAACAGCAAAAAATATTTGTTTACATAAAGTAAATATGAATTAAAGTAATTAGAATACAGTTTGAATACGATAAAACTATATTTCCAAGAGTATTTTATTAATTATAATAAATCACTTTACTTTTTTCAAAATTAATTGTACGAAATCAAAATATGACACCCAGAAAACATTTGAGTGCATTTTATTTATATTAATAAAACAAAAACGATAATTAAAGAAACTAATTTTTCATGTTTAATAGTAACAACGTAAAATAATGCCAAAATTATATATACGATGTAAAAATAGAGCAAGAAATATAATTATACGAACGATAAAATAAAAATGTACCTTAGGAGAAAAAACTTTTTCTGGTATGGCTAGTGGCCTTCTTGCCTTTTTTTTCTGGGGAAAACGAAATGTAAATTTCTTCTATTCTTTATTATAATTATTCTTGCTTTTGCTGATACGACATGTCTACCCCATTTTTAAATCCATGAAATAAAAATACTAATGCACTTATATGTTTCAGAGTAGCACTAATTTAACAAAACGTAATTTTAACGGTGAGCAGTGACAAGGCAATCATGCTTATTTATGCCTGACAAGCCGCCGAATGCCGAAGCCATTAGCCATTCACTTTTCAAACTGGATCCCCCGCCAAACCAAATATCACGTGACAGAATTACAACCAATAGAAAAGTTCTCAAATTACCTTTTTTAGAGTCCCTACTTCGATTGCAGATGATTTATCAAACCAGTTATTTTCGGGAAGCGTTCCTTTTTGAGAAAGTCGGTACTCAGAAGGAATGAATATCTCCCCTAAATATTACGTTCTTTTATTGAGTGAATAATTCATTCTTTTGAATCAAAAGTGTATGGATTACAACATTTGCAAATTTCGTAACTTCTTGATGATGTTCGTGGGCTGATTATCTCGTGACCAAGTGAATTTCCCAACTTTTTTTCGTGATTGTTTCTTTTCTTTTCTTTTTTTTTTCTCTTTTTTTTTTGTTTGTGATAATTTTGTAAAATTCGCTATTTTCTGGGAATCATTAGCGGAATTGATTTTTTCGACCATTTGTCTAAATTCGCGACATTTTTTTCAACCGATCAACGAAATTCGCTATTTGTTTTCGCCCTTTTTTGACGAAATTCACGACTCTTTTCTACGCTCGTTTGTTGAAATTTGGAAGTCTTTTTCCGCAACCAACTGACAAAAATTGCTACTTTTTGCGCAATCTTTGACGAAATTCCGATCGTTGACGAATTTTTTTTACCATTTGTGGAAATTCACGACATTTGTTCGTTTTTTTGGCAACTGATCGACCAAATTTGCTATTTGTTTTCGAAATCTTTTGACGCAATTCGCGACTCTTTTCTACGATCGTTTTTTGAAATTCGGAAGGCATTTTCCGCAACCGACTGACAAAAGTAGATATTTTTTGCGCAAATGTTTGACTAAATTCGCGATTTTTTTTTCAATCTTTTGACAAATTTCGCGATAATTTTCCACAATAGTTATACTAAATTCGCGATTTTTTTCCGCGACCGATTGACGAAAATCTGTATTTGTTTCAGTGATCTTTGGCGAAATTTGCAATATTTTTCTACGGTCGTTTGAAAAAATTAACGATTTTTTCCGCGACCAATTTTACCAATTAACTATTTTTTCTAATTCCAATTCGTAAAATTCGCGATGTTTACCGCGATCGGTTGACGAATAGTTTTTGCGTAAAAAAAAGAAGAAAAATTCGCACTACCCATACAATTAAAAATATATTCGCTGAAGAATCACATGTTTGTGAAAGAAGTTAAGATAAGAAGGCATAATCTCGCACTGCATTTTTTATTGTGGGGGCCTATTTCTATTTTTGCACGATTTGGGCAATCCTGCACGATAATTCAACCCCTGTCTCTAAACTAAACTCTAAGAAACTCATGAAATGGCGCCCCTGCAGTAAAACCTGCAAAGAAGGAGTAGAAAAGGACGGTAAAAAAGCTCCATTTTAGACAGGTCTCTATCTTACCAAATATAATTGTATAGCGTTTTTTTCGTCGAAACTTGATTTTTTTTTGCCCGTTTGAGAAAAAATTATGTTATAGACAGGTTTCGCATAGACACGTTTCACTGTAATACACCTATGCTCTTCAGAAGTGTTTTATAGAAAGGAGGTTTTAACAGTCTTAAAGAATAACTGGGAAAAAAAAAAAAAAAAAAAAAAAAAAAAACGGTACCAGTCTACAACTGAAAACTTTCATAATATTTTAAAATTCTACTTGCTAAGACGAAAACCTGTCTAAAATGGAATTTTTCAGAGGTCACTTGAGATTTTGTATTAGAAGTATTGCTGTCCCTGTATATATGATTCAATAACCGTTTCTCGTTCGGAATAGTTGCGTGGGGGGGGGGGCAGCCCCCCAAACTTCAACCTTGGCTATGCCACTACCTATAAAAAACGTTGCCCCCCCCCCCAAGAAAGTTCTGAAATGGCGCCCCTGGTCCTTACATACGGCCTGAAGAATTTTATTGAACAACTCAAGGCTTGAAGCCCTGTCATTATTCTGAAACTAATGTTTGTTTACTTATCTAAATCTTGTTTCAGCATATATCGTCAGTCCTATAATGAGGGTTACCATAATTTGGAAAATACCTGAAAACCCAAACATTTCTCTATGACATGTGTCGCTATATTGTTAAAATCTATATATATATTTGTCTTACGTGGCGCGAAAATAAGGCTGAATTTGTAACTTATGGTTTGGCAACACCTGTAGTTTCCAGAGCTCAGACCAATGAACAGACTAGATTGTGTTAGATCAGCTCCGCCTCCGTCCAATATGGCGGTCAGTGTGAGAGCAGCGACGGAAACCATAGAATGAAACTCAAACTGGCAATTATTAAAAATAAAATAACATGTACGTAATCCAAAGCGTCTGAGATGATTCCTCATTTTAATTATGAGCAATATCGTTAATTTCAAATGAATTCTCAACTCTTATTTAGAATTCATTTACGAATTTCTTTCACTCAAAAGACGGAGAAAAAAAATCAACTGTCTAGATATCACCTGCCGCCATCTGTTGCTGTATTGATGAAGTAAAAAATAATTCATTTCGTAAAAATCTATCACGTAGTTTTTTTTCTAATGAATTTAAGTCGTGCTGTACAAAAGATTCTTTTTTCATAGTATTTAAATGATTTATATACCCATTTATGATTTATATGCCCAACTAAATACATTTTCAGTTGTGTTTTCAACGGAGAATTACTTTTTTACATTAAAATAAATTGTCAATTTCAAATGTTCAAATGTTTTATGGTAGAACTTATTCCGGCTAGAATTGCTGAAAAAAAGGGGTGAGCGAGCGAAGCGAGCTGTGACCACGTAGCGGTCTCAATGTGAATTGCTTCGCAATTCACGGGGGGTTGGCGAGCGTTAGCGAGTAGGGGGCTGAGCCCCCTAGTAATAATAATAATAATAATAATAATAATAATAAAAACAGGTTTTTTAGCCCTTAAGATAAAAAGTAAGTTTCGGCGTGGAAGGGTTTTAGGATGCTGTGCACATGTCGACTTCATTGTGTGATATCTGGGTTATTGGCGGCACTGTTAGACTAAAACTAAAAGCAAAGTGTGCAATGCACACAGTCACTTTAAAATGCTACAACAGAATTTTCTAATGACGATTCATTAGATGGTAGTTACGTAAACGCGTAGTTACAAGTTAATTTCTACAAAAATATTTTTCCAAATAACTATATTTTTATTCCTTGTCGATGTGTTTGATACTTGAAAAAAAATAATGTCATGTGGCAGGATCGGTGGTCATCAAAATGCCTTTATCTCCTTTTCTTCTATACGAAAGTATTTTAAACTATGATCTATTTACAGTGAAGCTCTAATTATCCAAAATAATATGATTTGGGCGTAATCCGGACATTTTCAGAAATCATCAATAAAAATGATGTTGGGAAATAAAAAAAAATCCCTAAAATCCCTTTTAGAAAAAGTAGGCCTAATATACACAAATGGCATTAGGTCCAACTTTTTATAAGAGCACTTTTACTACAAATAATTTTTATAAAATATGGTACTCATATCAGGGCTGGAAGCATATGGGAGGAAATTTATTGTTCGTACCAGTATAACCAATCAATAATATTCAGACTAAATTCCTTTAACATATTCAATAAAAACATATGAAGATCGACCTTCGAAGATCGACCTCGAAATTGCGGTGGGAACAATAAAATATCTCCTTCACGCTGAGACCCCTGACATACACACATTTAAAAGAGTATTTAAACATGTACTAACAAGTGAATCATTTTGCCACAGATCGTAAAATGACTTACAATTATCTAGACATAGACATCGAAAATTCCAATAAATATAAATTTTATCATTTGCTTAAATAGGTGTTTCAAAGAAATTTTAATTTTTTGAATGAATACATAAGTTCTCATTTGAATAAAGGAATTTCTATTCCATAAATACAATTTGTTATTTCCTTATATCGATCGAAATATTTTGCTAATTGAAATTTCAGCGTACGCACAAATATTTTACTAAGATCAGTCAAATGTTAAAACAAGTTTTATCTGTAAAAAAAAAAAATTAAATCGAAAACGATATCTAGATTTCAGATTCATAAACCAACTCAACTAATTACCAAGATAATTTCTCAGCTATTTTCTTTACTCTAAAAACGAGAAACATATTGAAGCGAATATCGTTTGAGAAAAAACAATAATGTACCTTTTATTTGACAAAATTGAATCAATTTGTAACACATTTCGATTATTTTCTTTTTCAAAAACAATCATTTTTAAATGTCGCCCTAATAAAAATATATAATAAAAAGAATAATGAAAGGTCGTGTTTCATATTACACTTCATTATTTTATCTGAGAATGGAAATGTAAAAGTCAGGAAACTAGATAAATTTTTGTCGTATTCGTATCTATCCATCAGAAAGTTTTATAAAAGCAAAAGCAAAATAAATATTACTTTGTTTCACGAATTTACTGAAAGCTATAAATTTGCATTTATCATGCGCACTTTATTTGTTTTAGTTTACAAGAACATGTAGTATTTTTCTGTACAGAAATGCTCGATTCAATGCAGAAAAAAAGTTTTTATTTTTTTTTTAATATCAAAGTTTTATAATTTATGTATACTTTAGAAGCTTTTCAAGTTATATTATTAACAGGCATTATAAAGTTTAACCTGTATCTAATAATTAAAAAAATATATTTTGGCATAGAGTTAAAAGAAAATGTAAATCTATATTGGCAAAGAATTGAATTGATAGAATTGATGGAATTGAAAAAGTCTTTCCAGAGTGTATCGGGAGGAAAAGGTAACTTCCTATTCCTTGATTTTGCGATTTTAGCTAATTTTAATGAAAAGCACGAAGAAAAATTCTTGGAACCCGATTATAGAAGATTCATTCCCAGTTCTCTTCAATACTGAATTTGAATGAGAATTTCACCAAATTAGTAAGCTTTAGCAAGTTTATCTTCATTTAAGGCAACCTATTTTTGTCCTCAAAATAGGCGATATTTCGCCAATCGTCGCGAAGCTTGACAAAAATTTAATGCTGGCGGATATGAATATATAATTTTAAGAATATGAGAGTTGGATCAATGGTTTCAAAAATGAAAGAAAAATTGCTCAAAACCTGGCAATTTTTCAGATTTTTTTTTTTTTTTGCATTTTGCCGGAAACTTGACTAACATGTTCATTAAAACTCATAAATTTAACCCGTTTATGGAGGAATTCTGCTGCCTCGTTTCAAAATGTCAGCCACCCTAAAACTTCAAACGGCTATATCTCAGCCATTTTTCAGATAGAGGCGAAATAAAAAAAGCTCCGGAATCAAGACCGAACACTTAACGGAAAAAAGCTTTAGAATAAAAAAAATTTTGTACATCATTTTTAATTTCAAATCTTTAAAAGACCTCCATTTTGAAACAAGATGGCGGTTGAAGCTGGCCGGTGAACTCGGTCGAGACTTTGGTATGCCCTACACATATACTTCGTCACATCCGAATCGGTTCATAAATACGAGTACTATCGCATGACAAAAATCAGATTTATATGCATATATATATATATAAAATGACTATTTTCACCGTGGGTGTTTCTGAAGTCAAGGGAAATGAATCGATGAATGATCGATGAAAATATACTGAAATTTTCCGGAATTGCTTTCCTCCGAATGGCTGCAACAGGTAGCTTCTTACTTTTTGTAATGGAATCTACCTAAAAGAAATACTCAATCTGCTGAAGTCATTAATTTTTCTAATATGCACACAACTTTTCTTTTTTTTTCTTTGTTTTTTAATAACAGAGCACCTAATGTTACAAATCAAGGGAAAATCACGTTAAGTTTTTCATATAAAATCACCCTGCAATTGGCATGTTTTCATACGATTCAAGTTTTCCTGCTAATTTAAGAAGATTGGTCAAATTATCAAATTCTTCAAACCCATGCTCCCGGGTTGAAATTAAATTGAAATTAAGTTTTAACTCGGATAATCTTGTAATTTGAGTATATTTTTTTCTTCAGTTTATCAGCATAATCCAAATCATGCTTTAATTTTAGTTACTGACAAACGATGTTCAGAATAATTTCAAATTTGAAAGTAAAAAAAAAAAAAAAAAAAAAAAAAAAATCTAAATAGTATTTTACTATTAGTATTATTTAGTGTTATTATTAGTAGTATTATTTAGTATTAATTAGTATTATTTAATTTTTAACTATCAATCTGAACAATTGCAGCAGGATATTTCAAATGTGCAAATAAATGGAATTCTTCTTCCAAAATCTTGAGTTATCATCTCCCGATCTCACTTGGAAGGGCTCCAAATAAATAATTTACCTTTTTTTTTTGAAAATGTTATTCACTGTATTTTCATAATAAGTAACACCTGCCCTACTGTAAGTCCAAAATTCACCTCCGGCCTTGGGCAGGTTTTCGCTCAACATTTTATCATTTTGGCGTCGATAAAATGACTAAGCGCGCTTGGTAACTAAATATTGGAGTTTTGCGTCAAGCTGACTACGTGACATGGACGTGCTATGAGTAGCATCTGAGGACTCGTGGTCATGAAAGTAGAGTTCGCCATCACAGAAAATGATCTTTTTGGAATATAGGACTCCATAAAATTTTTGCCTTGATTTGAACCAACTTTTGGCATCTGCAACCAAAATATGGTGCAATCTCCTTCCAACATTTGGATCTATGGTTCAAACGGAGCTCAAATGTTGGAACGAGATTTCGCTATCTTATGGTTGCAGCTGCTGCAGAACCAAAAATTGGTTCAACCCAGTATAAAATTTTTAATGGTGTATTTAATTTATTTTTCAGTAATAAATACATACTATTTTTTGCAGGCTTGAAATTTGGAAAAATCCTTTTTTAATCAAAACATATAGAAGATATTACTTCCAATTTCAACAATATTATTATTTTCTGTAGTTTTCCCATCTTAAAAACCTTTCATCAGTTGATCGCTTCTGTTCAAATAATTGTTGATATCTCTACTCTAATAGAAACGGTTATCTTATTTTAGCTTTTTTCCTTCCTTGAATAATGTTTATGACATCCGTTTAAAAATCCCTTTTAATTCTTGAAACAATAAATTATTAATTATCTTATCACATAACTCATTGAATGTGCCGTCAGCTTATACTTCAAGTCGAAATTCTTTAACTAAATTAGCTGAATCGATTTTATCTCTTTTCAAGGGAGAAAACCTATCGAATTCTGTCAAAGAATAACTTTGTTTATAACAGTCTTCAATATTATACAATAAAATGAATTCCCTTCTTCTAGTTTAGAGGTTGTTTTAATAAAACATCATTTTTAATGATCAATAACTTTCATGATTATGCTGCAAAATACAAATTATTATACCATTTTAATGACACTTTTTATTTCAGTATATATTTTCCTTTTAGTATTACTATACATAATGCCTTAAAAATTATGAATGACTTTTATAGAAATGTTTTTAATTTGTGTAATAATTAAATAATTTAAAATTGTTATGAAAGAGAACTATACATATTTACACTGTAATACATAAATAATTTATCAATATCTGCTTTTGTTTTACAATTTCGTCTCAACGTTTTGAAGATGCATATGAATTGAGTTGATCTGATATTTATAAAATATTTTTTTAAGAAGCTCATTTTTTTAAGAAGGCAAAAAAAAAAAAATACATGAAAAGATCCGTTTCCCTTTTAACATTTAATACTGCTAAAACTACGAAATTTAGTTAACAAACTAGTCAATAATAGTCATTGAAAAAGTGTAAGTGAACGTCCAAATCGATTATGTTCATGGAATCAGTGATCCCTGGTTACATAAGGACGTACATTACTCACTTATCACTTCTACATTTACTATTATATATATATATATATATATATATACAGGGTGTTTCAAAAATGACAAAGGCTTAAAACGTGAGCAACAGAAGCCCATTAACTTTACATGCAAATATCTCTGAATAATGTTTTATGAATTGGATCCACTTTGATTCTGGATGAAACTTTCACACACACACACACACACACACACACACACACACATATATATATATATATATATATATATATATATATACAGGGTGTTTCAAAAATTACCAGTATATTTGAAAAATCAATAAAAACTAAACGGGCAACGATAGAAATACACCGTTTGTTGCAATATGCTTGGGAGAACAGTACATTTTCAGGCAGACAAACTTTCGAAATTAGTTACAATTTTCCACAACAGATGGCGCTGTAATCTGGAAAAATCTCTGGCGCATGAGACGATACGTGGACGTTGGCTTTATTTGGACCGCAGCTGCAACACAGCGAATGGAAACAGGAGGTCGCTGTTGGATCACCTGCTGCACCTCTGTGGTTGCCGTACGCGGTCGGCCTACCTTTCCAGCACGTTCATCCTTCACTCTCCCAGTACGTTGAAATTTTTCAAACAGCTCCTTTATTGTATCGCTTTTCGGTCCTTTGGTTACATTAAACTTCCGTTGAAAACTTCGTCTTGTTGCAACAACACTGTGCTCTTGGCGGAGGAATTCCAACATCAGAAACATCCTCTGTTCTAAGAAATAAACCATTTTTTCACAGCAAACTTGAAATCTGTGAACAGCACACGCTTACAGCAGAAAGACGACTTACAGAATGGCGAACTCACAGACTGCGTTTTCTTCTATATCTTTCAAATCGCCTGCAGCGCCATCTGTTGTTGGACATTGTAACTAATTTTGAAAGTTTGGATGCCTGAAAATTTACTGTTGTCCCAAGCATATTGCAACAAACGGTGTATTTCTATCGCTGCCTGTTTAGTTTTTATTGATTTTTCAAATATACTGGTCATTTTAGAAACACCTTGTATATATATATATGTGTGTGTGCGTGTGAAAGTTTCATCCAGAATTAAAGTGGATCAAATTCATAAAGCATTATTCAGAGATATTTGCATGTAAAGTTAATGGGCTTCTGTTTGTCTCGTTTTAAGCCTGGCATTTGAATTGTGACGGCACCAAAAAAATACTACGTATAAAGCAAGACATCATCTCGAACATGTAGTAAGCAAAAGGACTTGATCCAATTTTATTCTGAACACCTCATATATATATATATATATATATATATATATATATATATACTAATAAAAGAAAGTTTCGCTGTGTGTGTGTGTGTATGTGTCTGTTGGCGATGGATAGGAAAATCTAGCCCACCTAGAAGGCTGCAAATTTAAATTTAGGTAGTCCAAACCCTCTCTTGGTGCACCTAAATTTTAATATTTTAATTACTTTCTGAAACATTAATTAAAATGCACAAAGAACTCTCATTAAAAATACGCTTTTTTCGGTTGGTTGGTTGTGTAGACTATCTTCTCAGTACACATTAAATAAATCAGAGTAACGATGCATAGATAAGGACTTATAACGAAATAGTGCCAACATGTATTGCAGTTACCTGCATATAGCCAAGCTAATGTAGCGCCATCTACTCACGACAAATTACACAAACGCCACCTGTTTACGGCATTTCCAGGCACGTTTTTCTTCATTATAATTATCTGGGTTGAAGGTTTTTTAAAACAGGACATATATTATTATGATAGAGACTATTAACAAAGAAAACTTTATTTAACAGATTATTTGTTATATATTTGCGGGAATGGCGAGGGGTAACGGCCTAATTACATTTAACAATTTTAACATTTTTTACTTCACCCGTAGCGTTTAATTGTTGTTTTATATACAGAATACCGCTATTTTAAATCTCAGTTTCTCAGTAATATCACGGTAATAATATTCCGAACTTCTCCATTTAGTTCCATTTTTACTAAATTATCGTAAAAATCAGCATTCATTGCTCAAGGTGTATTTCTAAAAAGCAATTACCAGTATTTCCGAATAATAGCCTAAGCCAAATTTCAAATTAAGTTCCTAGCTTAACCAAATGAATCAATCTTTAAAGATGTATAGTGATCCTCCTAATTAGTTATTTGCTGAAGGTCACTTGAGCATTCGCCAACCCCCCCCCCCTTTCCGGGGCCCTCCTTCAAAGTTAGCTCTAACTATTCCCCGTTTCCATATCTCAGCAACTAGCTTTCCGATTGCAACGCAAGTGATTCCAAACATTATAATTAAATTAATAGTCACCCTTTATAACATTAAACTAAATTTATGAGTAGCGGTTACCCCTATTTCTGAATAATAGTTTAAGCCAAATTTCTAATTAAGTTCCTAGCTTAACCAAACGAACGATTTTTAAAAGATGCATAGTGGTTGCCCTAATTAGTCATTTGCTGAACGGCACTTGAACATCCCCCTCCCCGATCCCTCCTTCAAGGTTTTTTACCTAACTAAGCCCCGTTTCCATATCTCAGCAACTATACTTCCGATTTGAATGCAAGTGATTCCAAACCTTATAATTAACTTAATATACACCCTTTATAACATTAGACTAAATTTATGAGTAGAGACTACCACTATTTCCAAATAATAGTTTAAGCCAAATTTGTAATTAAGTTTCTAGCTTAACCAAACGAACGAATTTTTAAAGATGCATAGTGGTCCTCCTAATTAGTCATTTGCTGAAGGGCACTTGAACATCCCATCCCCCACGGCCCCTCCTTCAAATTTTTTTCTCTAACTATGTCCCGTTTCCGTATCACCGCAACTATCTTTCCGATTTCAACGCAACTGATTCCAAACATTAAAATTAACTTATTAGTCACCTTCTATAACATTAAAGTAAATTTATGAGTAGCGGTTACCACTATTTCAGAATAATAGTTAAAGGCAAATTTCTAATTAAGTTCCTAACTTAAGAAAACGAACGAATTTTTAAAGATGTATCGTAGTCCTCCTAATTAGTCATTTTCTGAAAGACACTTGAACATCCCCTTCACCCCACATCTCACTCATGATTATTTTCACTAACTGTGCCTTATTTCAATAACTCGGCTTAAAATGTTCCCATTTTCTCGAAACCTGCTTGATTCTGTCGCACGCCTACTATACAGTACCGTACTCAACGTTGACCTGTCTCAGAGGTTCTTTCCGAAAGAGGTTACTCCCCTGGCGTTGGAAGAGGGAAATAAAAGATTTTCCGGAGCGTGCGAGCGTGCCCGGTATACGGTGTCGTAGCCATCGGAGACCTTGGCCAGAGCTTCGTTTTTTAAAAGATTTGAGTTTATTACACGGGCTCGGGCAACGCCCGACGGATCAGCTAGTATATATATATATATATATGTATATAATGCATTATATGTAGTCCTTATTATGCTTATATACACTATTGTGCAAAATTTAAGCAACATACACAAAATGCCAATTTCTGAACATGTGAGTACTCAAAAGGAAATTCTATAAATATCAAGTGTAGAAAATAGGTACTACCCTAACAACATTGAAGTCTTCTTCACATCACAAATGGTCACAATTGTCACAGTCACTACAATAAACAGAAATGTGACATCTTTCATTCGTCTCATTTTTTGCTCTTATTCAGTCACCCCAGTGAGCAGTCAGCCTGACTGCTGCATTTTGACGAGTCACCAGATGACATTACAATGAAGTCATCTTGTGACTCTCATGTGACTGTCATTTTGACACTACATTGTAAAGTCATCATGATAGCTGTTCTGTGACGAGTTCCCAAGTGACAGAAAATGAAATCATCCGGTGACTTTTCACAAAGGAGTAAAATGATGACTTCACAATAGAGTGTCAGTCATCTGAAAGTCACTGTGCAACTTGATTGCGACATTATTTGGAGACTCATCACAATGCAATGCTCACAATAACTTCAAAGTTCAGTATTCAAATGACAGTGACTTAAGAATCACAAGGTGACTTCATTGTAATGTCACCTGGTGACCCATCACAAAGCAACAGTCATAGTGACTTCTCAGTGATAACAATCATACGTGAGTAATAATGAGACGAGTGAAAGATCCCATACTTTGATTCACCGTAACGATTGTGACACTTGTAACTATGTGTGATGTCAAGGGGACTTCTCATCGACTGGCTGTGCTGTTAGGGTAGTATCTCTTTTTAGGGTTTCGATCATCTCACGAAACCCTATTACTCCCGCTCCGTTGTCTGTCCGTCACAGAGTCATTCTCAAAAACTATATAAATTACAAAAAATCTGATTATGGAAATATTCGCATATTTTAACATTTTGAAGGTGTACAATTTGCTTAATTTTGAAATTATTTTTTTAAATATCGCATTTAGTCCACATGACGGATATTATTATGACATAATATAATAGCGGACTTCACCCGTTATCGGGCTGGATTAGATATTCGAAAAAACGAAAAAATAGACCGGTAAATTTTGACTCTATAAAAAACATGGCCTTTTTTTTTTTTTTTTTTTTTTTTTTTTTTTTTTTTGCTAAACGAAATTTATTTGGATTTATTAAAGAAAGGATAAAGAGTTTTGAAAGGAATATTAAGCGAAACCCTTTGAGCGATCTTCGATCACACTTATCCACTTGTTTACACTTGCTATTCATAGTATTTCCTTTTGAGTACTCCCGTGTTCAGAAATTAGCATTTTGTGTTTGTTGCTTAAGTTTTGCACACTAGTGTATGTATATATATATATAGATATATATATAATGAATTATATGTCGTCATTCTTATGGTTATATATATATATATATATATATATCGATTTTTTGTATTTAAATTTTGATTTTTGTGCTACTTCATAATGCACTGGATGTCAGAAGTACGTTCCTTACGAGGTACATTCTGAAAGTTTTACCTAAAATTTACCTAAAATTATTTTTTAAAATGAAAGAACCTAAAATTTACAGCACATAAAAAGTTTATTTTTGCTCAAAATAATCATTTTTACAAACAATACTTTTATTCGTTCTTTGAAACCAGATTTAATATTTTTCTACCCATCCAAGCCCATATCTGCGAGGAATGTCGAATAACACTCCACTTCAACATCCACTCTTAACTGCCTAAAAAGGGACTACTCAGACTTGGAAACCAAGTTTATGGAGCATAGATGTCCCCTTTCGGTACCTTTATTATGTTCTTAAAAGAAAAAAATTACAAATATCAGCCGATTTGAACCCGCTGGCAAACGCAAGAATACGCTGAGACATTGTCAAGGTGAAGAAGAATGCCTCTTGATCCTGTCTTTTGTTGATTTTCTTCCAACATTATAATGTTTTTTTGATAGACAAATCTCAGTATACCACTTGGCAGTAGCTGAATTTTACTCATATAAAGATACTAGTGCAATAGTGCAACTTTTGGAGAAAATGTGCCCACCATTTTTTAGCAGATGCTCATCTGCCGCTTGACATTTATTGGTAATTAAATACATCCATACTGAAGGTTTTCTTTTAGTTTGTAAATCAGGTTAGTAAATCGATGTTTTACCTCCAGTAACAACTTCATAAACACATTTGAACGAGCCCTAATTTAATTTTATTAAATTTATTTTCACCATCACAATCTTCTCTGCTTTTGCTCCTTGGGCAGCTCACGAGGCACTCAACTGCTACAAAACTTCCCCAGTTTTAAATCTATATGTAGCAACTTAAATATTGCTTCTGAGCCAATATTGAGAGTACGCTGAATAGATTGATATTTAATATGTGGTTTATATTTTAAAATTACCACTAGCTGATCAGCATTTTCATTTGAGGATGCTATTGAGGGCCTTCTACTTCGCCCGTCATCTTTAAAATCAAATTTTCAATGCTTAAATTCTCCAAACCCTCTAAATATGTTTGCATATAAAGGATTAGACGTAGACAAAGTCTTTGTACTCTTTTAAAAGAATATTTTTCTTTTAAACATACTTTAAAATCCTAATAAGTCATTACGAGGAAATTTTCTTGCGAGATCAACATCCTTAGTGAGACTGAGTCAGCATAGAAACTGGTTTCAACTATCCCTTGCAGCCACGTTACAAGGCGTTGGCGATAGAAATTTGACACACCACCTAGTGTTCATACACTATATTGCCAAAGGTGATTGCTCACTTGCGATTTTAGACGTTTTGTTAACTATCTAGAAAAATACATGAGGAATTAACCTCAAACTGCAGGTGTGTAAACAGTATAGTAGAGCTTATATATTTCCGTGAATATTTTTTCCGAAACCCCATAGGGGACTGTCAACAAATTGAAAAAGAACGAATATATTTTGGATTACCCTGTAAAACCTAATGTAGCAAAAGTGTTCAAACTCGAGATCATTATTAAGTGGTTTATTGTAATATACTGTGTTAATTTTTATGAAGATCAAGAATCAAATATCTGTTGATTAGTGCCAAGATAGCGTACACCATATTGCACGTACTACTAGATTTGGATACAACCCCTCATCTTTTTGCTTCCTTTTGGGAACAACGGATTTCGAGCTTCTTCTATCGACGATAATTTTCAGAATTTTCAAGCTATGATTTTGAAACTTTCACAAAAGTTGCTCTATATACTTAGCTAATACATTATGCATATTATATTTTGACTAGTATATAACCCCGTCAAAAATGACGGATTGTTGATCTGCGTTTCATTTTCATAAGACTTCATACAGACAAACAGCAGGAGATTTATTATTAAAAGGTTTGTATTGTAGAAAAATACATTTTAAAAAGGACAAATGATTTCTACAAATAAAAATAATAAGGATATATATATATATATATATATATATATATATTTTTTTTTTTTCTTTTTTACTTAGTATTAAATTTTTGAAATACTTCTACGATTGGACAAAATCAAATATTAACAAATAATCCATGTGCGAAAGTTTTTGTAAAAAAGTGTTATCAATGAGTTTTTAAACAGCTTGACTTACCATATAACTCATTGTTTGATTACATAAGCAAAATTAAATGGAAATTACGCCGTACTATGCATTTCTTATATTTTAATTACGTTTGATAAGAAAGAATCATTTTACAGTATATGACCCATTATCCGAAAATCCAAAATCCGGAAAAGCCCGAAGTCCGGAAAGAAAAATTCGAAAATTTTCTAAATTTGTAAATTTTTACTAAAATTTTAGGTTTTCTGAAATTTTTCGAAAATTTTACCGATTCCTAATTTTTTTTCAGTCTATTGTGTTTCAATGTTTAATCACTAAAATATTGTTACTTCAGTGGCGGGTGAACACGGTCCCCCCCCCCCTTCTCTTCCCGAAATTAAAAACATATCATTTTTCTCTCAAATTTTAGTTTAAAATTAATTTATATTACGATTCGTTAGAAAAAAAAAATAGTTATGTATTTATTTCATCAGGGGTGATTCTGTTCAAGTTTTCCTAAAAATTTAAGGCATTCGATTTCGAAAATTTAAGTCTTCAGTCCAAAATTTCGAACATAAATATCTCGAATTTTGAACTATAGTCGCCGAAAAAAATCAATTATGTCTATCGTTCGCAGAAAAAATAGAAAATTTCATCAAAGGATTGTGGAAACAACGTGAATTTCGTCAAAGTACCGAAAATAAAAACGCAAATTTCGTTGCAGGATTGCAAAAAAAAAAAAAAAAAAAAAAAAAAAAAACGCTAATTTTGTTAACAAATTGCAGAAAAACGCGATTTCCGTCAAAGGCTTACGAAGAAGACGAAAATTTCTTCCAAGGACTCCGAAAAAAATGCAAAATTTCATCAAGGGATCACAAAAAAAAAAGGTTAAAGGATCGCAAAAAGAAAAAAAAATGGTTAAAGGATCGCAAAAGAAAAAAAAAAAAAAAAAAAAAAAAACTGTGAATTTCGTCAAATAATCGCGGAAAAACATGAATTTCTTCAAAGGGTCTAGAAAAAAAAAACACAAATTTCTTCAAAGCACTGCGAAAAAATGTCTAATTTCGTTAAGCGATCGCGAAAAAAGTGAAATTTCGTCAAAGGATCGAAAAAAACAACCGCTAATTTCGTCAATCTCAGAAAAAACACGAATTCTGTCAAAGGATCGTGAATAAAAGGCAAATTTCGTCAAAGAATAGCAAAAAACGCAAATTTCTTCAAAGGATCGCAAAAAGAAAACGCAAATTTCTTCAAAGGACTACGAAAAAATGAAATTTTGTCAAAGAACAGCAGAAAAAATGCAAATTTTGTCAAAGAATCACGAAAAAAAACATGAATTTTGTCAAATAATCGTGAATTTCGGGAGGACCCGCATTCCGGCACGATGGAAGCAATTTTAAAATCCGCCAGTAGATGGCGACAGTATACTGAATCAACCTCAAATCTCTCCCAAGGAAATAAATCACCACATTCTGAAAAAAAAAAGTGCTTACAGAATTTTTTTTTTACAGAAATGTTAATATACATTTTTTTTTTAATGAAATAGTGTTTTAAGGTTTTAAACAAAATTAAAAGATTTAAAAGCTTGAATATGCTTTTACAAATATTTAAACGACGAAAGTAGATAATATAACTTCTTTTTCAGTAAGCCTAACATGGCGTTTAACTACGGTCGAATCGCAGAGTGGTACAACCCGGTACCGTTACAGACACTTTCTCGCCTTTGGATTTTATTATAAGTAAGATTGCATTCGCGCATGCGCAGTGAAACACTTTTTAGTAAACCTGCTCATTTTGCATCCAATTTTTATTATTTTTTAATTCTGATTGCGGATTATTATGTACAATGTTGTTTGACATATTTTCTCAAAATAACTGTTTTTTATATTAAGAACTCTGCAAATTATAACCAAAAAATTTTGCGAAATTTGAGTCGGTTTTTATAAAAACCTTAATTTCTCTTCGAATATTCATGCTATCCTCATAAAAATTAACACAGTTTATTACAATAAACCACTTATTATTAATCTCGAGTTTGAACAATTTTGCTGCATTAGGTTTTACAGGGTAATCCAAAAGATATTCGTTCTTTTTCAATTTGTTGACAGTCCCCTATGAGGTTTCGGGAAAAAATATTGACGGAAATATATAAGCTATACTATACTGTTTACACACCTGCAGTTTCAGGTTAATTCCTTATGTATTTTTCTAGATAGTTAACAAAACGTCTAAAATCGCAAGTGACCAATCATCTTTGGCAATATAGTGTACTTAATTAAGCGCCCGTCGCTAATGCTATCCCGCCTGTCGATTTTTCCTATCGTAAAACTTACATAGTGACCCTCGTATTATTTCCATTTTATGCGTCAGTTAATTTGTCTTAACCGATTCGAAACAAAGGAGATCGTACAATTTGCTTGTATCTTTAATGCATGTCCATGCATAACTTTGAAGGTTCGCTGCGAATATCACCTCGTTCAAAAAGCTTGTGTTGATAATGATCAAGTATAAATTTCAACAGGACCTAAAAAGGTATGCTTGTCTGCCTGTTTGTTTTCTATTCCTCTAACTTTCGTAAAAGATGTCCATTGGCCAACAAAATTATTTTTTTTTTTTTTTTTTGCTACATTAGACAATACGATTTTACTTTTGAAAAACAGTCATCGTTCAGTGTAATTGTTTTACAGATACTCGTCAAAGAAAGATTAATATATTATCACCAAATGCACGTCAACAATATTTCATTCTAACAACAATGTGATTACATGGAATGTGAATAACACTAAAGTGTTGCCAAAAAATGCCCGTCTGTCCCAACCACTCTTTATAAAGTATGTTAATTTACGCGCAATAAAAAAGCACTTGGAGTCGGATTATAATTTTTTAATCACTTGACTTCCCCAACATTTTGTTGTTTTATTATATTATAATTAAATTAATTGATAAGAACTTGATAGGACTTTCAATGTAATTTTTTCCGACTCTTCATGATTAAAATTTACACTGCTCAAAAATGATCAAAATATGCTGTCTATTATTCTCTTTTAAATAAAACTTACATATACACCCTCATTTTAGAACAGAGCCCTTTTACCAATGATTTACAGAATCTTTAGCGATGATTAATTATTTTGCTGGCATTTTATCACAAAGGTAATATATTATGACGTATTAATTTTCTGCAAACTAGTTTGTAATTAAAAACTGTTTTACGACCCATTAATCATAAGATTCAAATGATAAACACAATCCTCTATAACTCTAAGTGTCTTGAACCCAGATAAGCGTAAAATTAAAAGTGAATTAGTAGGAACTGATAAATGTTAAGGTGATGATGATGGAAGATGTAGAAAATGAGACATTAATTTAAGCAATTCATTTTAATTTTGTAAAATGTCGAAAAGTTATGGTTGTTGTTTTCTTTCACATATGTGGTTATGGACTGAAAATTACAAGATAAAATATTCAGCATATTCAAATTCAACTTTAAATTTTTACAAATAAAAGATAAAAATCTCGATATCTATCCATTCTTTTATTATAATTTCATTTAAAAAATATAATTCTGTGTTTTCAACTAAATATACTGTATCTTCCAGTATTTAAAATTGAAACTGCTCAAAATAGTCAAAATATGCTGTGTGCACAAAACTGTTCTTTGAAGAGATCTTCAAATAATCATAGCATTATTCTCTTTTAAACTAAACTTGCATATTCCCCCTCGTTTTAAAACAGAGCCCTTTTACCAATGATTTATGGAATCTTTAGCAATGATTAATTATTTCACTGGCATTTTATTACAAAGTTAATATATTATAACGTATTAATTTTCTGCAAACTATTTTGTAATTAAAAAGTGTTTTACGAACTATTAATCATAACATTCAAATGATAAACGCAATCTCCTATATCTCAAAGTGTCTTGGACAAAGATAAGCGTAAAATTAAAAGTGAATTAGTAAGAACTGATAAATGTTAAGGTGATGATGATTGAAGATGTAGGAAATGAGGCATTAATTTAAGCAATTAATTTTAATTTTGTAAACTGTCAAATGTTATGGTTGTTGTTTTCTTACATATGTGTGGTTATGGACTGAAAATTTGAAGAAAAAATATTCAACATATTCAAATTGAACTTTTAATTTTTACAATTAAAAGATTAAAAATTCGATATCTATCAATTATTTTATTATAATTTCATTTAAAAATATAATTCTGTGTTCTCAACTAAATATTCTGTATCTTCCAGTATTTAAAATTGAAACTCCTCCAAAACAGTCAAAATATGCTGTGCGCACAAAACTGTTCTTTGAAGAACTTTTCAAATTATCATAACATTATTCTCTTTTAAACCAAACTTACTATGGCCCCTCGTTTTAGAACAGAGCCATTTACCAATGATTTATAGAATATTTAGCGATGATTAATTATTTTGCTGGCATTTTATTTCAAAGTTAATATATTCTGATGTATTAATTTTATGCAAACTATTTTGTCATTAAAAACTGTTTTACGACCCATTAATCATAACATTCAAATGATAAACACAATCCCCTATAACTCAAAGTGTCTTGAACCCAGATAAGCGTAAAATTAAAGGGGAATTAGTTGTAACTGATAAATCTTAAGGTAATGATGATGGAAGATATAGGAAATGTGACATTAATTTAAGCAATTCGTTTTAATATTGTAAAATGTCACAAGCTTATGGTTGGTGTTTTCTTTCGTATGTGTGGTTCTGGACTGAAAATTACAAGATAAAATATTCAACATATTCAAATTCAACTTTTACTATTTTATAATTAAAATATGAACAACGCGGTATCTATCCATTCTTTTATCATAATTTCATTTAAAAAATATAAATATGTGTTTTCAACTAAATATTCTGTATCTTGTAGCATTTAAAACTGAAACTGCTCAAAAATAGTCAAAATATGCTGCCCGAGTTAAACTGATCTTTGAAAAACGCTTCAAATAATTATAACAATGTACTCTTTTAAATTAAACTTACATATGCCCCCTCGTTTTAAAACAGAGCCCTTTTACCAATGATTTATGGAATCTTTAGCGATTATTAATTATTTCTCTCGCATTTTATTACAAATTTGATATATTATGACGTATTAATTTTCTGCAAAACTATTTCGTAATTAAAAACTGTTTTACGACCCAGTAATCATAACATTCAAATGATAAATACAATCCTCTATAACTCTTAGTGTCTTGGACCCAGATAAGCGTAAAATTAAAAGTGAATTAGTAAGGAACTGATAAATGTTAAGTTGATGATGATGGAAGATGTCGGTAATGAGACATTAATTTCAGCAATTCATTTTAATTTTGTAAAATGTCAAAAGGTTATGGTTATTGTTTTCTTCTACATGGTTATGGATTGAAAATTTCCAGCTGAAATAATCAGTGTATTCAAGTTCGATTTTTACTATTTGACAATTAAAAGACGTATAAAAATTAAAAACTCTGTATCTAAGAATTCTTTTATTATAATTTTATTTAATAAATATAAATCTGTGCTTTCAACGGAATAATCTGTATCGACCCGGGAATTAAAAAAAATATATACACTAAGAAAATATTCTCCAAATAAGCGTAGCATTATTGTATTTTAAATAAAACTTACTCATGCCCCCTCGTTTTAAAACAGAACCCTTTTAACAATGATTTATAGAATCTTTAGCGATGATTAATTAATTTGCTGGCATTTTATTACAAAGTTGATATATTATGACATATTAATTTTCTGCAAAACTATTTTGCAATTAAAAACTGTTTTACGACCCATTAATCATAACATTGAAATGATAAACACAATCCCCTATAACTCAAAGTGTCTTGAACCCAGATAAGCCTAAAATTAAAAGTGAATTAATAGGAACTCATAAATGTTAACCTGATGATGATGGAAGATGTAGGAAATGAGACATTAATTTAAGCAATACATTTTAATTTTGTAAAATGCCAAAAGGTTGCGGTTAAAGATCTTTTAATTGCTATAAGGCGCAAAATAGAAACTTTTAAACAGTAAAATAAGTTTTGTCAGATTGTTGACAAGTTTCTGCTCCATCAGAGCCATTATCAAAACAATTAAAAATATTCTACAATTGCAAGGTCTTTGAAGTTGGAATTTGAAACGCCATCATTTAATTTATCACGTACTTTTTAAATTGTGCACGTTATTTTTATATTTTTTATTTGGATGTTTATTTCCATATTTGTAACCATGGAGTGACTCGGACCACAGGTTTGGTAAGTTAAATAATTCTGCAATGATACATATTGTATTTTTACGTGTTACAATCTCTATGGTTTCTCTTATGATGGATCAACAGTATATTTTGGAGGTAAAATTTATCTAACTTTCGTTGAAATTTATTTGGATGGTTTTTTTCTTGATATAACCTTGCCAGGGCTGTGGTTTTTCTATTGTACTTAATATCAGCTATATGCTCCTTTTTTCTGTAACGAAATTCCCTGCTTGTCATGCCAATATAATAATTCTTTGATTCATCTTCTTTAATAAATGCTACTTCTGAATAATGCTCAAAATTAATTGAGTCAATTTTACTGCAAATTACATTCTTTAATTTGTGAGGGGTTTTGGCTACTAAGCAACTATTGAAACGTTTAGGACTGTATTTTAATTTCTCAAAAAGCTTGTAAAACGTTGAAGAGTATAACGTTTGTATTTTTACGAATATAATTTGTTTTTAGGTTTTTTATTATTGCCAATTATGGTAATTGTTTTCTTTCACATTCTTGTGGACAGAAAATTACCAGCTTTAAGATGTTCAACATATTATCGTTCAATTTTTACTATTTTACAATTAAAAGAAATATTTTAAAAAAAACCTCGAGACATATCAATTCTTTTATTGTGATTTTATTTAATAAATATAAATCTGTGCTTTGAACTAAATAATCTATATCAGCCGGTGAATAAAAAAATAAATAAATAAATTTAAAAAACAATCTTCAAATTTACACACTAAGAAAATCTTCTCATATTTCAAATCACTCTCTTTGATGAAATAAATATTCTTCTTAATTAGAAATTTATAAAATTATTTTATTTAAAGATAAGTAATTTTTTTTAATCTTAAATTATAGTTTAAACTGTAATCTAAAGTGTAACATTTAACGATAATTTGTTTCTACTGTGACTTAATAGAAAATACTTTATCCTAGTTTCAAACTTTATTTTAAACAGTTTTCAACGTCATCCATGACTTTCTACTCAGTTTATAAAAACTGAAAAGTTTATTATTACTATTAATTTAAATTTATTGGCCTTTAAGTTTTTCCATTTACCTGTAACAGTCCTGAGAAATGGGACGTGTGGTTAGTAAAGCACATAGATTTTGTACTTAGTCACATGTTTAAATTTTAATAATTTTCCGTTTTACGAAAAGCCCTTCTTGCGAAATGTGAATTTTGACGCAAGTGTAAATAGATGTAGCACTTATTAAAAAGTGATTGTAAAAAAGTAAATAAATAAATGAATAAAAGGCTATATAAATTTTCATTGAATGTTGTACTTATACATTAGTGTACATTATTCCTTATATTATTACTTGCAATTTTAATAGTATTTCAAGTTTATTCCCGTTTTCGACATCAAGTAGCAGCGCATTAATAATATTATTAATGTATATAATATTAAAGTTTTCGTATTGGCGACAAAGCTCTATTTCTTTTGCTAAGGATATATATATATATATATATATATTTTCTTTTTTGTCGTCAGAAATGTGTTGCAACACCACAATTTGGCTCACAATTTGCCAACATAAAAAACGGTTTTCATATTATGTTGAAAAGAGAATTAACTCTGTGACGATGAGTGTCCCGCAAAACTTTTTTTTTCTTTTAGCACCAGCATTTCCAACTAGAAATTTTTCTTTAATTTAACAAAAAAAAAACTTTAATTAAATAAGGCGAAAAACACTATTCAAAATTATTGATAGGAAAAATTAAACATTGTACGCACCTGATATATAACGTATACGTTATGCGTATACGATACGTTACTAAGGGATTAATATCAAATTTTCATTTTATATCAGTATAAAAACCATTTTTGTAATAACTGTTGTTTGTTGTACATTTATATTTATTACTTGCGAAAAAGGTCTATTTTTTCATTGTGAACTTTTCTGTCAGGAATCTGTAGCTCACTGTTAGACTGGTATCAAATGACGGTTTCTATTTTTTCTCATTCATCACTTCTAAGTAATGCGTAATTTCATTTTTACGTCATAGAATAAGAAGGGAGAACTTTTGAATGCCACTTGTTTGAAAAGAGTAAATCTATTTAGTGATTTTTTGTGATTTTTAAATAATTTTTAAGCATGTATTTTTTTTAAATTATATCCCAATAATGAACGGTTTGCTACAATAATGTAATGCAACGACTGCTCAGTGTTGCCACAATTGGTAAAAGATTGCCAACCCAGAATTAAAAAACAGTATACTTAGCTCGCAACAAATTTATCGATTTTCACTATTGTATTCACATATGTTTAACTTTTTTTTTCACCCATCTTAGTTGACGGACTATAAATCAGTATGCTATAAAAATCTGAATAATTCTGTAAATCGAAGAATACATTGAATAAAATTTGTCTATTTTTAAAATATAATTAAAAAAATAATATAAAATAATTACACATTTTTTATATAAAATAATTAAATATTCAATAATTGAAATCCCATATTAATAAAATGTACACAAAATATCAATTCTCACATAAATTTGCATTTTATTATTTTATTTCATGTAATAGTAAATTAATTAAATTTAAAATGTTGTGCATTTCTTTTCCTCAATTTAAGAATAATGAAATCCCTACTTATGGATTTACGTTTTTTTTTTTGCATTTTAATTAATAGAGTGACTTGAAACCAATGATGATCAAATAATTTACAAATTCAATTAATTATTGCCGTTTCAATTTTATTTATATTTATGATATCCTAATCAAGAGCTATAATTAAAAGAAGGGGGTTTTGATTGCGAGCAGATGGATAATAATTAGCTTTAATAACAGTTGAATTGGACTTTAATTAATGTAACTAATTAGTTTTAAAAGAGAAACTTGGATAAACCTTTTCTATGAAATCTAAATACGTATTTTGTTTAGTAAACAGCCAAAAATTATTCTTTTTTTGTCTGGGCAGGATTTTTTAATGTAACACTATTTTATTTTTAATATATTTTGAAGACAGAAAATGTATCATGTTTTACATCCAAGTTTTATGTGAACAACATTGTTAATTGATAATCTGAACTCCCTTTTTGGTATGATACAATATTTGTTGCATAAATTGAAACATTATGCTTGAATAAACGTAATTAGTAACTTAAATTGCTAAAATGTCTTAGAAAAAATTCTTTTCAGCCCTTAAAATAAATCATTGTGTTAAAATTCAACATAATATTCACGGATGACATAGTTTCAAATATACACACGGTAATTGTGTATCCGACTGCTTCACTAATCCTACTATTCATTATTCTAACAGAATTATTTTAATTGGTAAATAAATCATACGAATTATAATTTTCTAACTCAGTTAAAAATTGTCCATGCCAGTATTTGAACCAGGGACATTTGACTAAATATGCCAATGCTGTACCAACTGATCTATCCTGGACACATCCGACGGACACAAATGTTGTCTGGATGAGTTGTGTCCACCAGAGCGTTGGCAGTTTGAACCAAAGACCTCTGGTTCAAATCCTGGCCAAGACACTTTTTCAATTACTTGAAAAATTACATCTCGTATAATTCCTTAATGTTTTAGACAAAATGTTAATTTACATGTTCTATCGCATGCACATACCAATTTTTTAAATTGAGGACTGGCGAACATATTTGTGTTTCACCCTTCAAATACAACATTTTATACATATTTTAATTATTAGTCTTATTTGAGGGTCTGCAGTTCTTTTAGGGTATTAGGATCACAGTACACAAGTGTCCCGTGTGTCCTGCAATAAATTACGTGTTTAAAATTCCGTGCTAATATCTTACAACATATTAGTGTATATTTATAAATATAACATGGCTTTTAAAGAAATGAATATCAATAAAAATTTTAAATGAAAGTCTGCACGATTTAACCCAGTCATTTCTGAATTGAAAATAGCGAACAAAGACGAAATGACTAAAATTCAAATTCACAATATTGCATCAAATTCACAATCATCATCAGACGGAATAACAATGTTCTTGAGAACAGAACATCGGTTTTTGCTTCCTTTTTGTGCCCTTCGCACCGCCTCAATTTTTTTTTAAATATACTAGATTTTCTTTTAAAAGAGTTTGAGGTTATTTCAGGAAATATAAATAATGGAATTTAAAAAAAGTTTTGATTCAAATTTGCATGATATATTCATATTTCTAACTGACTAATGAGTATATTTATTGAAACTACTTTTTAGGTTTAATTTGATTCGATAAAGTAATTAAAGTAAGATATCTCAACTATAATTCAATTTGAGGAAGAATTTAGATTTTTTTCTTTTCTACGTAATTTCTTTTTTATCAATTCTCTAGTGATATGATTTAGTTTAAAAAGTATCGGAAATGAAACTATTTTAATTTAAAACTTGTAATTGTAAAACTTTCTAACTTAAATGAAAAATGACAAATTTTATGTAAATTTAAGAAAAAGCATTTCTTTTCTAGTAAATTTACAACCAAACAGAATATACATTTTGTTCTTGAAAAAGTATAAAAGTTCAAATTTAAATAACCATCAAAATGTAAACTTAAAATCCTTAACTAATTATCTTTTAACCCTTTTATTTAATGGTATATTTTGTCTACCAATTAACTCTTTGACCGCTTATCCCGCTATTTTTGCGTGCAACGCAAATGTAGCAAAATTTGCTCATCCTGTGATTACAGCGCTTGCGGTCTTTTTTCCTTTATTCAATAGCACTTCTTGTGTTTTCTACGTTAACCAATAATAATACGTTAAATGCAACATTTAGGATTTGAATGAGATTTTGGACCGCATATGGAAGTAGTTGTCCACTGATTATTTTGAATATGAGTCATTTCATCTCTGTTCGCTGTTTTCAAATCAGAAATAGCTGGATGAAATGGTTTAGCAAGTGACAGAACATATATTCCTGATGATTTATTGGATTCTGAGAGTGATATCAGTTGTTTTGAAGGCAGTGATAATAGTGATGGTGATTGTAATTTATCAGCTACATCTCAAGATAGCGATGGATCTGAAGACGATTCATTATTCATCTTCTTTACCTATTTTCTTAATTTTATAAATTTTACTTTTGTATTTTATGTAATATATAGAAATGAATAACCATAAATTAAATGAGAATAATTTCCAGAAACTGGTTTTTATGTAATAGTGCCTGAAATAGTTTTTTCTGAGCATATATTTTATCAGTGTCTAAATCTATAAAAAATATATATTTTCCAAAAGATAATTGCATATTTTAACTCTAGAATATATAAGATTTGAAATACGCAATAAAAAATAAATAATTTTTTAAAAGGATCTTGGTCCAAACATTGAGCGGTCAGAGGGTAAATTTAATTCCTTAATGTCAATTATCACTAAGATTTTTAATAAAATTTTACTTTTAAAAGGTACTTGAAAAAAGAAAGTATTTTTAAATTAATTCTTTCGTGAATTCTGGTGACTTTGAATAATTTCAACATTTCAAAAACAATTCATTTGTCTCTGAAAGGGTTAGGTGATTTATAAGCAGAGGTCATAATGTCAAGAATATTTTATTTACATAAAACATACTCATTCTAACTACAGTAAAATGTGTTAAAAAGAACCTGTCAAAAACGGAACCCTGCTAAAAAAGAAAAGTTTTGAGATCCGGTGAAAATAATACAATATACTTTAGACAGACTGAGTGCACGTGCGAAAACCGAAACCTGTCTAAAATGGACTTTTAAATAGTTTGTCTTAGCTAATTTTTCTTTCAAATAAATCAACGTAATCCGGATTGTACATACGATTTTAAAAGATTGATCTAGAAACTTGTCTAACCTCACCGTAATATCTTATTTAATTAAATATTTAAAACATATCATGATTTTACTGCTAACGCCACCAACATTTTCTGATCATGTTTTATCAAAATATAACATGTTTATAGAACACTTTCATTTACTGTAGAAATATTTTCTATTTATTGTTCATATTCTTTCTTTTAGAAGCCATGTTACTGCAAATACAAATTTTTTCGCTTTTATTTTAATGTAAAACTATACAAACATGTCACTTTACACACTGCATTATTACAAACCTTTTCATATAACACTAAAACCCTTTCCCAGATTATAGTGAAATATCTTACTTATTATATAACTATACTATGGAAATAATAAGAGTTTCTCGCTTGCCAAATCGTATTAAAATATTAATATAGTTTTACTGCTATTTTATTCTGTTTACACATCATTTAAATATGATGTAACTCTACAGCTTTCTTTGTTGTTAAAAGATTTTTTTTTTCAGTTCACCCAAGAGTGGTTTTATGTGTGCCTTTCATTTAAAAATTTGGAAATAAGCCATGCGTTTAATTTCAGACCTGTTAAATGAGATATAAACAAACGAATATATGAGACATAAAGAACTGAAATAAGTAAAAATTTTTGGGTTCAGAATTATTTAGCACATGTTTCAGAAAAAGAAATATTTTCACTTTAAAAAGAAGTTCTATAAATCCGTAACATTTATTATTTAACATTTCTTTTGCAATGCTGTGCATATAACAATAAATAATGTGCAGGTTTTTTTACATTCAATTTCTTTAAATCAAAACATATGTACAGCATTGTATGCGTCATAATAAAATGAAACAGATACTTCAGATCGTACGTTTGAGATTTAAAAAAAACAACAGTTAAAAAGTCTACTTCGAAAGTTCTTCTGGCGTAAAGTTTTATTCAAAACAGTTTCTTTATCGCCGTTCAAGAATAAAAGCTTCACTAACAAGATCTTTCATCTTCTTATTCGGCATGGCACGTTAGCGATCTTTAAATCCATTTTCGGCAGTGACTGCCTTTTCATTACTATTGTATACATCAATTGCAGATTTTGTAAAAAGGCTCAGTTCATGTAAGTCATGTTTCAGAAGATAAACATCGCTGACTTATCATTCAAAATGAATCTCCAGTATGGCATCATACACTTTGATAAAATAATTTAATTATGATAAAATAAAACGGGTCCAAAAATCAGTTTCAATAATTTTAATTATTCTCATACGGACGGCAACTGTGAATATTATTAAACGATGTTATACTTCTAATCATATTTAAAATGCTGTCTAAATAAAGCATTATTATTTTTGCAATTTTATTCTCATCACATCATTTATTTTGAAATTTAAATTCAACATATTTAATTTAGCTTTTAGTGATCTAACTAAATTCTTAAATTCAATGTCTTAACAAAATTTTGTTAGCTTTTGTTATTTTATCAAAATTCAAACAAAATTTAAGGTATAAATTTTTTTTTTCTAATCATACTTAAACGCGGCTCATGTAATAATATTTTGATTCTTACCATTTCACGTATTCAGAAATTCGATTTTAATATATTTACTTTAGTATTTACTTTGGTTATTGTTAAACTCTCAAATGCAATTCGTTTACACACAGGTTTGAATGACAAACCGAATGATGAAATCTGAAAATATATAACTGAATAAAGATAATTCTAAAGTGACTCCATTCGGCTTTCCGAACACTTTACAAAATACAATGCGTTCATATAAGCAACAATATATACAATAATAAAAATTTATATCCTAATTTTACAAAGGTTAAATGTTTTCAATTGTAAAAACGATCTCATATTCTAAACAAAACATGCACTGAGATTAAGGCCAGCAACTTAAAATAGACAATGAAATTGAATTTACATAACCATGCTACTGAAAGTTTTAGGTAGTTTTAAATGTAGTCAGTTTGTCTCAACAATGTGCATTTCCTAGGTTTTTAAATTTTCATAGATCATCAATATATCTAGCCTTACTGTATATCTATATTTATATGGTTTTTAGGGTAAAATCGTTTTACTACATTCAATCCCATTCTTACAAAGCACCATTGTTGTATCGAAATAAGATAAACGTGGGTAATAAAAATATTTTATTGAATAACTACTAAAAATAAAATAAATTGTAACATGTTATAATAATATTTCCTTTCAGTGCTTAACGCATCATACTTGGCTTAGATATGTTATAATAATATTTCCTTTAAATGCTTAACGCATCATACTTGGCTTAGATATGTTGATGATATTTTTATAATTTGGCAGTATAGTCTTGATGAACTTAAAATATTTATAGATCATCTAAACTCAATTGATAATAACATTAAATTCACTATTGAAATTGAACATAATAAAAGTCTTCCATTCCTTGATGTAATGTTAACCAGAACAAATAAATCTATCGAGAGATCTGTTTTCCAAAAAAGTATGGATAACCAATCCACCAAACCAAATAACACATGTTCTTCATTTACGTGCAACATTTCAGCCTACATATTGTTCATAAGACGGGCCTTTATAGTATGTACTGAAAAAAAATGGGATAATGAATTAGATAATATTCGTAAAATTACTTGTAATAATGGTTTTAAGGTACACCATATTAATAACTTAATCGTGGATATCGACAATAAGAAACCCGAAAACAAAGTTTACAATTTTATGTTGCATTTCTATCCAATTATTGAAATTTTTTTGAAGTACTGTGAAGATGACAAGAAGTAAAAATTCTCATGTTACGCATAATTTATGGAACACTTTCCAAACACATAAATGCCGCTATATTTATTTTCAGTTTATCATAGCTTCTCATCAAAATCTCATTAAATGCCACATATTTTCTTTATAAAAATTTGTTAGAGAAATTATCCTTCATGGTTCACAATGAATTTTAGATATTCGATGTTATATACAGCATTAATAAGCTTATGGGGCTCTTACTTAATTAATTAAAAGATCTGTTTTAAAAAAAATCATCGACTTGCGTTTTTACATTTCATAAAAACACTACAGACAATTATTTTTTTCTGATACTTCAATTGTTTGTGTGATCTCAAATAATAAATGAATTTTTTACAATAATTATCTGAAACTATTGAAAAGAGGTAAAGCGAATAAATTTTATCAAAAATAGTATTGACTCAATTCACCGTCAAAGTTAGTTTTCACAGCATTTTCAATAACCATGTAACCAAGATACTTTGACCAAATGCTTTTGGGATCGATTTTTTTGTCAATGTTGTAAAAGCATATAATTAGTACATTTGATTTTACTCAAGCATATTCCATATTTCAAAAGGGTCAATATTGCTTCCCCATAATATCATCATTTAAATTTAAATGAGGGAAAATGTTCAGTATTTAGATTATACCTTTTCAAGTTCTTTCACACGACGCTCGTGATGTTTTCCCCCTATTTGCAAACACAAACTTTTTACTTTAAAAATATTTTACGGCATAATAAAAACTATGTATCCCATTTATTATTTATGTTAGTATTTACTAATTTATATATTTCATAAATTTACATAAATCTTGCGAAAGAAAGAATAAATATTATTGCATTTATAATTCACAATTTTAATGTAACCGTAGATATTACATGTTAAAGCTTAAGATTTTTAAATCTTCACAAAAATTGCGATTTTTTTTTGTAATTATTCAAGTTTATTATTTTTATTAGGCGCCAATTGGCTGGAAGTGTATGTGTGCTTCCCACACGCTATCATACCGGGCTTGGCCTTTGCTATCACATGACAGCAATTTGTTAATTTTATAGTCATAGAATATAGACATGAAAAAATACGGTATGCAATGCTTTTAATATTTAAAAACATATATATACCAGACGTAATTTAGGATTTTTTTTTCTAAACTTGAATATAATTTATCAATTTTATTTTTCACAGAAAGTAAATGTGAATCTTTAATATCCAGTCATTCTAAATCGAAATAATTGCCAAATATTTCTCATGAATTTCAACCTCTTACGAAATAGATATTTGACTATAAGGAAATTTCTAAATCATAATGATTTCGAAAGATTCAAATAAGAAACTTTTTTATTCAAATACTGAATATTACAGGAGAAAAGTTCTTATTTTAAAAAGTTATTTTAAATTGAATATAAAATTCAGATGATGAAATATTCTAGAATTCGGAATCCCAAATCTCGATGTCATAAACAAAAAGCATGCTGAATTTCTATAAAGTTATTTAGGGATTCAAAAATTCAACTCATATTGAAATCAGAGAAAAAAACGTAATTTTCCAGAAGAGATTTCACATAATTGAAAGTATATTTGCTCAAAATATTTCCCAAATTCATGAAAATAAAAGTAAATTTGGAAAATTTATTGAGCGACAGAATTGCTTATTTCTTCCAATCTCTAGAAAACCGTCATTTCACTTATGATAAAAGCACACCTATCGTAGGAAGAAACAATTGTTTTGTAATAATTGTATTTCGAAGGCGAATCTATTTTTTCATTTGTTTCTGTAAGCTGTTCACAATAATTAAAAATATATATTTTCTATTTTTGCATAAAACAAATAAATTTATAAAGTTTTAGTTGAATAAAGATAATGTAAAATTTCTTATTAATTAATATTACTGTTATTTCTTGAAAAATTGTTATCTGTGTAAGAAAATTAGTTCTTCTGGTTAGTGATATATTCATTTAACTGCCATCCTAAAAACTAGAATAGTCAGTCTCACACGCAACCATACATTTGGAGAAGGCAAAATTTTTCTTTTTTAATATAGTAAGCTAGCCACAAATGTAAAAGTAAATTGCTGAAATTTATTTAAAAGTTACAATAAATTAAAATCCCCCCTAGCCAACTAGTATTATGATGTTGTCACAGAAAGAAAAATACGAAAATGCAACATTATCTTATAAACTCTTGCATAAATTGCATCCTTGTTAAAAATTTTGTCTTGTGTTGAAATAACTTTTGGCGCTTTATTAGCTGCAACCATATAATACATTTGGAGCTCTGGTACCACCATAGCTTCAAATGTTGTAACTAGATTTCACCATCATATGGTTCAAACCAGTTCTCCAAAATTTGGTTCAAACCAGTGAAATTTTTTTAACTTTTTACTACCTTCTATAAGAAAATAAGAAAAACTTCATCTTAACCTTAATAGTTAAATTTTCTAACATAGAAACAGAAGCGACCAGTGAAAAAATCCATTTTAGGCGGGTGTCTGTTTTAACAAGCACATAACTGCGTAGTTTTCGTCGAAACATTAAGTGGCACGATTATTACATTATTACATTATTACATTATGACATTAAGGCACGATTCCGTTTTGCATGTCGGATTAACTGAATTGCTCTGCTTTTAAAAATAGCCGATAAAAGACAATACCTACAACTACTGAAAAAACATTTTTCAGTTAAATGCCAGCCATCATACTTAGCAAAAAGAAGATATCGCTGATCATGCAAAATTACATAATGCTTGCGTAGACTGAAAGTCAAATTACTTCTTTTATATAAATTTCTAAATTTTTCTAAAAAATATTTATCACATTTGTCTTAACCATAACATCCATTTTATCTTCATTGACATGATTTTCTATTGTAAATAGGCACTGGCCAGTATTAAATAAGCCGTTTTTGAATCGGCCAGATAAAACCGGGAGTAGATATATATTCTTGTAAGGGAGAGTCGTACACAGACAGTGTACGCAGTAAAACAGAGACGTAAAGTTTATGTTTGTAACTGTAGATGTTAGGCTGTTCAGTGATGCTTTGTTTGGAATGTTTTCCGATCACATTTCAAGTGCGGATGTTGTTTCGTTTTAAACTTAACAAGAAAATTACTGTTTTGGATCTCATAATTATTCATTTAATTCTGTTACAGATAATGTATCTTCAGTCCAACTGTGTGTGCTTTTTCAATTCGAATGACATACATACACTGCACTATACATACACTATACATACACTGCACCATGTTTTTTTTTTCAGTGAAACATGGATAACGTGGATCGCTGCTACACTGTGTAAAAGTATATCACTGAGTAGCATTACAATTACATTTATTCTGTAACGAATAATCTGCATTGCATGTTACTTAAATATGATTTTGTGTCTTTGAGACAAGGGCGCCCCTAGATAGAGGGAACTTTTCTCCCTTTAATTACACGCAGCAACTATATACTCCATTTTCTTGATTTATCTGTCTTCAGACACTTTCAAGCATTTTACAATGTGGCCGTTGATACATGGATGATCAGAAATCAAGGTACATATACCAAATTGTTGAATATTTCGGTGAAACACATAAAATATCAACACTGTCTTACGTTGTATTAGATGTGGTACACGGTGAGATGAATGCTAGTATTAATTTAAATTGTTTTTCCTGATTATATTCATGTGTAATATAACCCAGGATTAAAAAAATGCTGCATAGCAGATAACTGGATTTTAACTTTTATATTTTAAACTAAAGGGCTCTGTCCCCTGAACACTTAGTGTGCAAACCACCCCAATTTCATCAGGTTCGCCACTGCAATCTTGTTCCTAATTCATTCATTGGTCCAACATACTGCAATCTACCCCAATAACATATTTAAAATTCTTGAATTTAAGAGAAATTTAAAAAATTTAACGTATGCATGGATGAACAGGCCGGTATACAGATTAATTCCATATAACCTGCATTTGATTGTTTTATCTAACAACTGAGTTGATAATTTAGTATCAGAAATGAATTGCTAATTTGTTAGTTATTTCCATATCCATAATTCAAAATTTTGTTAGCATTACATTTAATTTAAAGTAATCACAGTAAATGTCTTCACACACTAAAACATAAACCTGAATTTTATTTAAATGCAAGGGATACATAACCCATTTTCCATCAGGAGTCACTATAAATGCAAAAGAAAATTGAGTTAATCCAGTTACTAGATATTTTTATCGTAATGCTGCCATACAGTGATACATTAAAAAATATTTGAAATTGATTATTTTATTTTTTATTTTTTTTTTTTTTTGTCGCTGGTGACATTATTAGCATAAAAAGAAATTGAGTTAAATCTATCCTATCTAATTTTAACTTGGAGTATGATTGCCTCATGAAAAAACATTAAAAACACATTTTAAAGTTTTAATTATGCAGTTTAAAGCAAAAAATGCTACCAGCGTAAAAAAAAAAAACTATCTCGTTCTTACAATTTTTAATAAAACACAAACATGACTGTTAGAAGCTTATTCTGAAAATTTATTTAAAAAAATTGTAATACAGAGAAACATTAAACAAATCCTAAATTTGGTTACCTTATTTCCTCCCAGCAGATGCTATAAATGCAAAATATACTTTTGTTTAATATGTATTACCTAATTATAATTTGGAGTACTGTTGTCGTAAGAGAAAACATAAAAAAAAATCTATTGTAAAATTTCAGTTATTCATTTTCCCGTGACCACTACTATCGCACTACACCATGTCCCAAAAGTTTAGACACTCAATAAAATTTGCATTAACATAAAAAGTAAGAAGTTACAATTAAAATTCGTGAGATAGGTAATAATTTAAAGCAGTTTTACTGATATATACATATAAATTATGATCAAAGGTTTGAAATTATAAAATATACATTAAATTATATAACAATGTGCGTACGCAAAAATATAGACACCTGTAATTTTTTTGTGATTTTTCATTTACAAAAGAACTAAAAACTTACTTTTAATATTTAATTGTATTGTCATGAAACTTTATAACATCAAATACACGTTGTTCCATAGAATTAACTAAACGTTGCATTACAGAAGGAGGTATTTCACACCACGTTTTGTTAATTGCAATTTTTAAGTCATTTTCACATGTATATTGCTTTCCATTTCCATATATTTTACGAGATAAGATCGAGATAATTGCTGGCCAGTCTAATAGTGTGATATTGTTTTGCCTAAACCATGTTTTAGATGATGTGGAGGTATGGATGGATAAACACAGTCCGGTCCTGCTAGCAAATCCATAATTGGCAGTAAATTGGTACGTAAAATATCCTGATAATCATCTGATTTCATTTTGCTGTCCATAAATCCTAGAAATGTTTGGCCGTTGAAAGAAAACCCTTTCCAGGTCATTACGGATCCTCCACCTTGTTGGGTGGAGGATCAACAGTTCTTGGTTTCTTTTCTTAGGTCATGTCAGCAAAATTTATGACCATCAGGACGTCTAAATTCCATTTCTTTTCATCACCGCAGGTGACAGAAATCCATTTTTCACCGCATGACATATGCTTTCTAGCCCACTTTAGAAGTGCATCTTTATGTCTCTGCTTTAAGCAAGGTTTTGCTTCCATTCTCCTGTAAACAATAATTGTCGAAGCTTTAATTCTTCTGTGTACAGTAATTTTTGAAATTCTGGAAATTGGTGCAATTTCACGCACAGATAAATTATTAACTGAAGCTATTTTTAATAACATTCTATCATCACGTAACATTGTTTTCTTTGGTCACTTTCTAGTATTCCATGTTCCACCTGATCTCAAAACTCTATAAATACTGCTCAAGGATACCTTTATTCTTCTCGATATTTGTACAGGATTTTGTCCTTGAGCTTTTAAATATAAAATATTAGTAATTTCATCTTTAGAAATTTCTTTAGAACGTGGCATTTTTATCAGAATACGAAGGAAATTTCTTTTCCGAATCACAAACAAAACAATAGATTGAACTCAAATTTCAATAAATTATTATGCTAAAAAAAATACAGCTGACGCTATTTCAATTATAGGGAAAAATTATTCTGCTTCTATAGGAGCAGGCGAAAATAAAAACATTTTATTTTGTGAACAAAAATGTAAAAGAAAACATGCAATGCTGTATTGTGTCTATACTTTTTGGGATAGCACATTGTTATATAATTTAATGTATATTTTATAATTTCAAACCTTTGATCATAATTTGAATGTGTATATCAGCCAAACTGCTTTTATTTATTACCTATCTCACGAAATTTATTTGTACCTTATAATTTTTTATGTTAATGCAAATTTTATTGATTGTCTAAACATTTGAGACACGGTGTATCATCGTAGAAGAATTTATCATATGAAATTTTTTATTAAAATATAAATTTGACCATAGCAAACGCTTATTCTGAAGATTTATAAAATAAATAAATAAATAAATAAATAAAATTTATTTTAATTTAGTTGACATATTTCCCACCAGGGAACTCTATAAACGCAAAAGAAAAGTGCGGATAATATGTGCTATCTATTTTTATCTTTAGTACTACCAATTTTTATCTTAAGGCTGCAATACAGTAACAGATGAAAAAAATAATTTTGGTTATTATTTTTCTCGCAAGGGTATGGCATCAGCATAGCATAAAGTTGAGTTGAATCTGTCCCATCTAAATTTAACTTGGTGTGCGATTGTCATACGATAAAAAAATCCATCTTATAATTTTAGTTATGCAATTTCACACCAGGGGTGCTACCAGCCTGGAGAAAACTATGATGTAAAAAATTTATCAAAACATAAATTTGACAGTAGCAGAAACTTTATTAAAATAACAAAAAAGTAAATTTTATTTTAATTTAGTTACGCTATTTCCCGCCACGGGACGCTATAAAAGAAAAAAATGTGTTGCCACCTAATTTGAACTTGAATGTAGCTATCATACTGTGTAACATAAATAAATAAATTTTACTTAAATTTTATTACCCTATATCCTCTCAGAAGGCGCTATTAACGCAAAATAAATTTTTATTGAATTTCTATTCCATAATTTTAACTTGGAATATGGTTAACGAATGAGGAAAAATAATCCATTTATCAGTTTTAGTTATGCAATTTCTCACTAACGTAAAAACACAGCTAAAAAAAAAAAAAAAAAAAAAAAAAAAGTATCATGATAAAAATTTAATCAAAATGTAAATTTAAACATGGCAGAAGGTCCTTCTGAAGATTTATATATATATATATATAAATTAATTAAATTTAGTTTCCTATTTCCCACCAGGGGACTCAATAACCACAAAAAAAAAATGTGTGTAATCTGTGCCATGTATTTTTAACTCCAGTATGGCTGTCATACAGTGAAACAAAAATAAATCCATTTTACTTAAATTTGGTGACTTCATTTTTTCATAGGGGCGCTATAAACGCAAAATAAAACTATGTTGAATCCGTACTACCAATTTTATCTTGAATATAGTCATCATATAGTGAAACTTAAAGAGAAATACTTTATTTTGATTAAATTTTGTAAATATAAAGTTTGGTTAAAATGATGTTAACGACGTTAAAAAAACGTTGAGTTTAAATCACCTTAATGTTAACTTAGAGTACGTTTGCTATATGGGAAAACATTAAAATAAAAAGAAAAGTGCCCAGTTAAACTGATGGCATTAAGCTCACGGGCTATTCACACTAATTGTATATTATACTCTTATTTCAAAGAATAATGCCCCTCGAAAACGAAAGAGATTCACAATAAATTAAGGGGGATGAGCCCTCCGTTTCTCCCCTTTATACTTAAGAAATGAACCCCCAAAACTAATCAGGGAAGCACCTTACCACAATGAGTCTATTTACAAAATTTGAAGCAAATTGGGTAATTCTGCATGAAAAACCCATTTATCTAAATTAAGGGAGGGTTGAACCCCTCGTTCCCCCTTTATACTTAACCAATGAACCCCCAAAACTAATCAGGGAAGCACCTTATAACAATGAAACTATAAACCAAATTTTAATCAAATCGGATAATTTGGCATGAAAAACACATTTATCTAAATTAAGGGGAGATTAGCCCCCGTTCTCCCTTCCTTTATACGTAACCAATGAACCCCCAAAACTAATCAGGGAAGCGCCTTATCACTATAAACCTATAACCAAAATTTGAAGCAAAACGGATATTTCTATCAAGAGTTATCGCGTTAGGAACATACATACAGGGTGATTATAAAAAAACTATCCCGATATATGAGCCCCTAACTGTCATATAATTCACAGAAACTGAATGAAATTCTGGCCTAAAATATTTTGAGGTATGCGCTCAAGAATCATGTGAAAAACAACAGTTAAATTCTAACAGTTACGGTTACAGTGACAAAATTTCGAAAATCTCAAATGACAACACCTACTTTTTTTTTTATTGAATGTGATCTTCGTAGTGAAAAAACATGAAAAACGTTGGAACGGTACCTGTAGCACGAAAATCACCGGCGCTAGGCAGACTAAGAAGAAAAGTGGATACAACCAATAAAAGACAGAGAAGCAACAGAAAGTAAAACATTTTATTGTTCAGTGCTATCCACCATCTGCCGCATGTAAAGTGTCGTCGTGTGTGAAACGGAAAATGTACGAAACACAATAGAATGTTTTGTTTTCTGTTGCTTCTTTTCCTTATTGGTTGTTTTCACTATTCTTCTTAGTCTGTCTAGTGCCGGCGATTTTCGTGCTACAGGTACCGTTCCAACGCTTTTTATGGTTTCTCACTTTAAAGATCACATTCCAATAAAAAAAAGTAGGTGTTGCCATTTGAAATTTTCGAAATTTTGTCACTGTAACCGTAACTATTAGAATTTAACTGTTGTTTTTCACATGATTCTTGAGCGCATACCTCAAAATACTTTAGGCCAGAATTTCATTCAGTTTCTGTGAACGGTATGACAGTTATGGGCTCATATATCGGGATAGTTTTTTTATAATCACCCTGTACATATGTACATACATACATACGTACATACATGCATACGTACATACAGAACCGGCGCGGCGGGCACATTAGCTCTCAAGAGGCTTTGATAGCCTGTGAGCTAAAAATTCATTTTAAAATTTTAGTTAGCAATTTCCGAACAGAAGCACTAAAATGATGTAAAAAAAGTCTAATGAAAATTAAATTATAATTATATAAATTTTACAATGACGAATGCTTTTTTTGAAGATTTGAGAGAAATTCGTTTGTGGGAAGTGAGCTTCGAATGCGTTCGAAAAGTTAGTTGGAGACACTGTTATACAGATATATGTCATGCAGATATATGAAACATCGTAAGTTCGTAGAGATCACAGAAAATAGCTTTTTCAACAAGAATTTGCGATAAAGTGTAATGCACCTGAATTCTTTTGTGTTGTCCTGTAAAAGAGCTATAAATGTTACACCCGATATTTTCAATGGTGATCATGCTTCGATAAGTCTAAATAACATATACAAATTTCGTAAAGTTTCAAATAACATAATGACACTAAAATTCATTTTAAGTAATTTTTGCCCATAGATAATAGCGTAATTGAATTATTTTGTCTATATACACGCTCTTCAACGCTATATATACTCTCTTTAAGAACGCGCATGCGGTTGATGATTGTAACAACATTGTAAAATTCGATTACCGTCAGCTACAAATCCTGCATTTAAGCGTTTCAGAAAACATTTCATAAATTCGTTACATAAATTTGTTTCATAAATTTGTTACATAAATTCGTTTCATAAAATCGTTACACAAATTCGTTTCATAAAATCGTAACGTTGGGATTTTATATATAGTGCAGATATCTTCCATTCAAATTACAATAATAAAATATTTTTTCGGATAGATTTCTATAATACATATGGCTATGTATAATCACTATTTGTACTTTATACACTTAACATATTATTCAGGAAAAACATGAAAAAATAAATAAACATGTATAATTTTCAAAAACCTACTCCCTTTTAGTTTCCGCAGCATTGTTAATGATATCATGAATGAAATGGTCTTATTAAATATAAATTAATTGCGATATATTTTCCTACGAAATTTGATGAAGAATAAATGGTCGAAATACATATTAGAAAAATCCTATTCATGAAAATTCTCCAGAATTTAATTATACAGCTATTCTTCTTAATTAAACAAACTTATACTATTTGGCATCGAATTATATATTAGTTCTTTTATGTAATTTGCAACTATTGGGGCATTATAAAATACAGTGGGAATGAAAATTTTTATCGAATTAAATTCTAGGTTTAAGAAAATTGAATTCTTTTCTCTGTTTTAGTCAACACATTTTCTATAGGATTTAAATTTGAGGTGTTCCAAGGCCATTTTAATAATGAAATTACAAGTTGTTCCTTATAATACTAATGCCTTATGCAATTAAATTTTGAATTAAACAAAACATTGGTAAGTATGCTGACTCAGATCAGACAATTAATTTTACATTTATTTATTTCAGAATTTAATTATTCAGCTCTTTTGCTTTGTTAAATAAACTTAAACTATTCGGCTTTGAAGTATAATGTTATTTTATGTAATTTGCAACTACTGGCCATACAGTGTAAATGAAAACTTCCAACTATTTAAACTCCAGGTTTAATAAAAAAGAAATTCATTTCTCTATTTTATTCAATAGATTTTCTATTGAATTTGAACCTGAACTGGTGCAAGGCCATGTTATTGTTGAAATTACAAAACATTCCTTATAATTTTATAACTAAACCAGTGGACCCGTGTAAAGATTTTGCACTGCAGTCTCATAATTTTTAACAATATCTATTAATTTTTAGATGCAGGTTTAAACTTCTAAAAAAAATAATTAGGACTAAAAATATCTGCAAACAATATTAGTCAAGCCAGAATACCATCTCATTTATTCCATAAAAGTTACTAGGGAACCGAACCCAGGATTTCCGGGTTACAGAACATAGTCGAAAACTAATTTTTTCTAATTCTAACAGATTTTTCATGTTTAATATATGTATTTTAAACTGATTCATTAACAACGCCAAAAACAATTTTTATAAGAAAAATATCAATAATATATTCAAATAAAATTTTGAAATTTAATAAAGCGATACTTTTGTATTAACCGCATGCCAGGAGATAATGACCAAAGAAATCTCCCAAGATTTCGCTGCTTACAGCAGGTTTTTTTATTATGAAAATTTCAACTGTTTAAGAACGTAGTTCGAGAACATGTTCGTTAAATTTACATTTTATTTGTATTATATTACTACTTATATTTATATTTTGATGAGATTTTAATTTCATTCTGTAATATCAGCCGGAAATAAATGAGGAACTATTTATACTGTTTAAAGTACAAACGGATTAATCTGTCGCAATCGGGCTGCACATGTAGAGACAGATGTAAAAATATTTCATGTTTGGAAATTATTTTAAAACCCATAAAAAATTTATAAATTCAAATACAGTTTTCAAAGAAATTGTGTTTGTTTTTTTATTTGACGGTGTAAAAAAATGAAATTGTGCGATGTTTAGAAATTTAAAAATATGCAGTCAAAACTAAATTTTTTAGTCAATTCGTTGCTACCACCATCAAAATGACTTCAACAATAATCAGACATGTGTTTGGTTTATAATATATATTATTATTAACATTAAACCATATTCTTGACAACATCATTTATGTGTGATATCATCCCTTGACATGGACCCGATTACGTAAGATTAGCATCAAATTTAATAAGTTAATTTTATTCTATATGTTTGAATCAAATATATGAAATCAAAATATGTTTTGATTTCACCTTTTCTATCGTATGCATATTTAAGACATTTTAATAATTTTCAGTAAATATAATGAAATATTTTCTTTTCAGCCTACATTTTTTTTCCTTACCTAGTCTAATACGTATATGTTTAAGTTCCCCATTAACTGCATCAAGCTCCATATCACATATTAATGCTTTATTTATTTATGCCTTTACTTCAACACTTCATTGTACGCAACATTATTTTGATTAAAATCATTTGTTGTACAAAACAGTTTAATGATTTCTTGAGATGTTACTCTGGATGACTCTCAATGGATGCTCAATGTTACTCTGGATGACTTTCTCAACGTATGATTATGTCCATGTGTAAACACTGGTTTGGGAATATAGATGCCAACATGTTCAAGTGTTTGCCCTTGAACTTTATTTATTGTCATCGCAAAAAATAATGGCTTGATGAGTCTTCTGTTAAAATTAAAAGGGTATTCAGAATCTGAAGGCATCAAAGTTGTTCTTAGAATGTAAACTCGATTGCCTATGTGAGTTCCTGTTATAATCTCATCTTCAACTGAATGATTGTTTAGAGTCTTTATAACCAATCTCGTTCCACTGTAAAGACCCAAAGAGGAATTGAGGTTTTTCAACAGCATAGTTGGAACTCCTATTTTAAGTCGTAAAACATGTGGCGGAATACCACTTGGTTTTAAATTGTTCAATTAGATATGATATTACTTGATTTTCATTTACAACGGCATCAGCGCTGTAACAAATTCTCTGTTGTCCAGGAAATTGTCCAGTTATCAAGTTGTTAATCCTTTCACCTTCTTTGTTCAAAGGAGCTAAAATGCATCTTTTTGTCAAATTTAATACTCTGTATTACCATCATTGGATATACATATGCAATGAGACTTTTTAAGCTATTTGTTTGAATGATGAATTCAGTAAACTCAGCATTTTGACCTTCACCAACTTGAATTAAATTTAAGAAAAATTCATATTTTGAATTCGTTTTACCCACATGTTAATTATGATATGCCTAATATTAAATTTTTTCCAAATATTACAAAATTTCGAAGTGGCTTAAACGATATCTACTCTATTCCCATGCTTCACTACAGGCAAAATTTCTCTAAAGTAGCCAGCAAATGCAACTACTATTCCACTAAATGGTAAATAATTGTTTTTTTATGTCTTTAAGCGTACGGTTTACACATTCAAATACTAATTTACTCATCATGGGTGCTTCGTCCCAGACGATTAACTTCGTTTCTCTTATTAATGCAGAAAGGCCAGATTGCTTACTAATGACACACGTTAATTAATTGAAAATTTTAATCAAAATACATGTTTTAACGAAATGTGAGTGTACTATGTCAGAAGGCGCTTCAAAATCTTTTCATATGGTATCACATCTATCATTCTGCGTTTTTTATTAACACTTCCCAACCTTAGTTGAAAAGTGTTTATGACTTCGGCTTGTCTGCCGTGTGTCCGTGCTCTAACTCGCGTAAATATACTCGGATTGCCCTGAAATTGATTGAAACAGATTGCCTGCACAAGTAACAAACCTTATCATCGTGAAATACTGGTTTTTCCTGAATCTGTGGAATAAACAGAATATACTGGGGTATTCACGCCTTTTTATGATGTTTGAATATTTTTGAGTGCTTAATGATCATCTTAGTGTTAATATTTGATCAATCTCATGATAAATTATGAAACCCCACAAAGAGAATCCATGACTTTTTTAAGCGTATAATTTTCACTATATCTTTCACTTTTTCTAAGTCTTACGTACTGATTTTCACCAACGTAAAAATGATTCAAGTTTGATTCATATGAAAAAAATATGCCTGGAGATCAATGGTTAATAGTGTAATTAAAAAAAAATCTTTACAATCTCTTGTCAAAACCAGTCTTGTGTTTTTAACTTTCTATATGTGTAGTGTTTTTTGTACAGATTTTTTTATCTATTAATACCGTTCCAATTAATCGCTGAAGCACTTTTTTGTGGAAACTACGATTTGTTAAGATTTTTTTCAAATTCAGAGCTTATATGAAAACTATTGTTTAAACAACACTTCGTTGTAACCCAAATTTTTGGTTTGACAAAGAACGGGATGTTCTTCTCGTTCAAATTAGTAGACATTTTAAATTTTGCAAAAAATCGTCTGAAAAGAGACTCATTTTAATTATTTTCTTTTACCATGGTTCTAACCGAAATGAGTTTTTCAGTTATGGATAAATGTTTTTCACAAATCACCAATTTTGTTTTTCAATCCTCATTTAAAAATTAGCTTCAAATTTAAACTTTTCCAAAAATTCTGTTTATCACCAACGAAGACTTTGCAATGTTTCAACTGCCTCTCTAAAGGTTGTGGCAATAACTTGAATAAAAAAATCGAATTTGTAAGGGAAAAAAAAGAAAGAAAAAGAAAACTCAAAGAGAAATCTAAAAATTTCAAGTGCGGCCTCTTTTTTTTTCTTTCCATTTTTTTTGTTTTTAGAGTGTAGTAAATTCGGTGTCCACAATGCTCCCAACAAGAAAGTTTATACATGCAATAGCTAAAATATCTTCAGTCAATTTGATGTACCTCTTAATTATTATTATTATTATTATTATTATCATTTTTATTATTATTACTTTATCTTTTGCACTGTGAACGGCTATCCCCTATATTTGAAAATGTAGTGAATTGCTCAGTAAATCCTACAATTGTCCAGTCATTTCATAATGCGACCAGATTTTGAAATTCGATCGTAGAACAAAGGGGGCGTTATTAATCACTTAGAAAACTGTATAAAATGAAAACTACTAGACCAGAATGTACCAATGTTGGAAATGTTATAAAAGAGCTCATGGGATTTCACATCCAGCAATATAAAACAACATAAAATAAAACAATAATTGATAGTACGTAATTAAAAAGTCATGACCAGGGTAAAAATCATTGTTTATTGCAGATTGTGAGATCGTAACAAAGGTGTTACAAATAGCAGTCATAACAGTGCATGTTTAATGCGTTAATCACCATTTACTGCAACCACGTTACAGCGCAATACAGCCCTCCCTTCAGTAGCTTGAAGCATATTAGCCGAGATGTTACAAATATACCGGCAGATGGCATATCTTTTAATTCTGACAAATTTTTAATGGTTCACGACAAACGGACCATTTGAGGTAACTCCAGAGGAAAATCCTCGTGAGTTTTTATCTGGTGACCGAGGTGGCCATAAAAAGGAATGTTCCAACCAATAACCTGGTCTTCTGTAAAATGTTGTCTAAGCAACTGTTTTACACATATACCAATAAGTCGTTTACAAGCCATTGTGAACTGGCATAAATTATGGAGTGTTTATAAAGACAAAATCTCTGATATTCTGAACACGACATACAGCACTATTTCTCCTTCGTGGTGAATTTTTAAAAAAACTTTTTTCTTCAGGATATAAAATCCCATGAACTATCCCATGATATAAAATCCCATTAAAATATTTCCCTTTTTGGTAAGTTTTTGTCCATTATTTTTCTTTTATATCGGTTTGAAATTATACTTTTATCATGATCAACATGTATAGAACCTTTTATGGTGCCTTGAATAAAGTTAATTCAAATAATTTCGCACATATCTCTAAATTTTATCCAGTGTTGTATTGTGCATTGAATGGATTTAGTTATTATAAAATAAAGCATATCCACTCAATGTTAAAATCTTATAAATTCCGGAGTGCTAGAATAATGAAAAACAATATAGGTTTCGTAAGTGTTTGAAATTTAATGAATGAATTATGCATAAAATTTCTAATAACATGAAATAAACGTATAATTGTACTCTGATATTTTAATTTAGAATGAATCGGAATATTTACGTTTATTTAATAACATTTCTCTTGCATTTATTCACAAATTTGTTAGTTCATTTGGATAAATTACAAAATTAAAGAAAATAATTTATATATAGAATTGTCATCCATTTGTTTCGCAAAATTTAATTAAATTTATTTCCTGGTGACTGGTTATTATTATGGAAAATATCTAATGCATTGCAATAGAACACGTAATTTCCTTCTCTTAAATAAGCGGAGCTTAAGCAACTTTAGTAAACACATAGATTCAACACAATTTAAATCACACAAGCTACTTCAAAATGCTTATGCAGCAGAAAATCTATTAGTGACATTTAATTCAAAAGCACTAGATTCATATTTGAATGCAGAAGAATTCAATGGAGCAAAATATTTGCAATGGGTACATAATGAAAATTATAATGGCATTAATTGTCTGAGTTATGTTGAGAGAGCATAGAGACGATTATAGAATTTGGTAGACCATTAAAATCTTATATTGTGTGTAAATCTAATCTTACCTCTGATGTGTCGTTGAAAATATATTTTGAAATTTAAAATATTTCATCTAACTCATCCTAATAAATATTTCGTCTTACGTTATTATTGGCTAGATTATGCACAAGAAACTATGCATCAAATGTGTTAAATGTCACTGAATTAAAAAATATATGTATATATTAATAAACCATTTGCTTAAAATCATATATTCTTTGTCGATGACAGTTATAACCTGTCACTTGAACTGTAGAAAAATTGTTATATTTTACATTTTTAAGATTTTAGATTACAGAGTACATTACAAAGATACATTTGATAAAGACTGATGTGTGATTTGAGAAATTTTAATTTAATTCTAATAAACGGAGTTATACATCTATACCTCCGTTATATATTACAGCTAATTTCTTCTATTCTCATATTTACATATTTCATGAATATGATAAATATGATATATTGAATATGATAAAAATGTTATTAATTGAATAATGTATTTGGTTCTCTGAAAATTCCTTCATATCAAGGGGCGTACACCTCTTTGAATTTCCAAAATGTATGGTACTACTATTTTAGATTAGAAATATTTGTCTCATATTTTTTCTTCAAATTAAAAATCTTTCTGCGACTACCCATAGAATTTGTACTGGGTACTTTTTAATTGAGTAACACATTTTCTTGCCGAACTATATAGTAGACTTATAGAAATTTGTGGAAAATAAATATATTCATATACAGTGCTACGCAAAGAACAATGTACATTGTCGTTTATGGTTGGTAATTGCTGGGAGTTTGTTTCAAGTTGTCTTATGCGTTTTTTACCTGAATTTATTTTTAGATTAATATGGGGTGTGCACAAAAGTCTTTAGATAATATACAAGGTTGTACAAAATATTTTGAGTGCATTTCCATCGAATGGGCGAAATTTGCTAAATGTAAATTTTCGAAATTAATTAATTTTTATCATGCTGTGTAGTATATATCCAAATCTATAGATCATATACAGGGCTGCACAAAATAATTCAACTACATTTTTGACTATGGAAGGTAATTACTAAACCTGGACTTTTAAATGTGTTATATGTTTCATAAACTGTTTACTTACATATCTTCTTTCACATTATTTAACGGCGATGTTTCGTTACAGTTTTCTAGATGTGTTGGAAAGTGTTTCATAATCTATACTTGACGCATGATTTTTAGTTCTTGTTCATCTTTTACAGTGTGATAAAATATTTTCCTTTTTATTGAGTTTTCTATAGTTCATCTCTTTGTATTCATGACTAATCTTCACTGGAAAGTGTATTATTCAATATATCACTTTTATGGACATAGTTTCATAATAAGATAATAAACTAAACAAAAAGTTTCCCAGTTTTGAAAGTATAACGTAATTAAATGAATTTAATTTTGCTATACGTGGGTAATATGCTATTGTCTAGAAAATCGTGGTCTTTTCTAATAAAGAACCATTCTTACCTTCGTTCTGCTCTTACGAAAATATATTAAAACATATAGCATGTAAACTAATTTGTGAATATTACAACACTTTTTCATATTAAAAAATGTGATCAAATATTTTTCATATTACTCAATTGCATGCTCCTATTATTCTAATCATGACTAATCTTCACTAGAAACTGTGTGGTCAAACATGTTACTTACATTACTAAAGTTGTAGAATATATCATCTAATATTTCTTTACAAGTTTGAAAAATTATCTAGAATTAAAATTGACGGGTAACTTTTAACCTTATAGTTCATACATGTATATATAGATATATTTTGAATTCATTTTTATGGATACTAATAACTACATAAACATACTATAAATATTCATAGGAAAATATTATTTTTCTCGTTGTTCCTGGTGTAATAAAAAGTCATGTATTTTCTGAGCTATTTTTATTACAGTAGAGATATTTTAAAAACATGAAAATCTATAAAACAGAATAGTTTTGAAAACAATTCTCCTTTAAAAGCTGTGTAAAAATTTTAAACGGTCAAAAGTGAATTACATCTACTCTGTCATAAACAGGGCCTGAAATAAACGAAAAATTGAGGTTGAATATTTATTTTTTCTTTAAATAATGTTTCATTAATTTTATAACTATATATGTTAAAAATATAATGTTCAGATGTAATATTCATAATGTATTGCTCATAATTCAAATTTCGTATCATAAAATTACGCAACAAACACAAGATTAAGATATTTATGTTTTAATGCATAAGTAGAAAATCATACACAAATCATCGTCAAATTAATATTATTTAAAATATATATATGTATAAATATATACAGGGTGATTAAAATTAAAGTTGCACTTCAAAAGGTTGTAAAAAAGAACCAATGGCCAGAATGAAATGATATTTCATCTGAGTATTCGTGAAGCAATGGGAATTTGTTTTGTGAAACAAAAAAGTTCAAAAGTTGACGGATTGCTGTTGAGGCACTCTTTGTTCAAAGCCTATCCACCAAGACAAGGTGGTGCCACACCGGATAGTAAAAAATCGGTTTTTAATTGTCCCTAGGCCAAAAACCGTAAAAAAGCAAAAATGAAATCGTTTTTTAACTGTCCCTAGGCCAAAACCCTATCATCTTCTCCAGACCGAATGCAGTCATCAGGGCAGAGCTGCTTCTTAACACGTTCGCTGCCAACTACGAGTATACTCGTAGTGCTATCTACGTTTCTTCAATCTAAAATTAGTTATTCGCACCGGAAATTTCAAAAGAAGAATTTTTATTTTATGTAATCACGAAATGTCTGTAATAAAACAAAGTAAATATTGCTATTATTATTTTCTGGTATGTATTTGAACTTTCTAAATAAAAGGAAAATTCCGGCATTTTTAGCTTGGCAGCGAACGTGTTAAACCCTTTAATATCCGGAATTTCTTCAATGCAATTTCCGCACAGTCACTGTTCTTGTAAAAAACATTCACAAGCAAAGCCCGATCCTTCATTAATAGAGTCATGACTACCTTCATTAAAGCAGAGTAACAGGAACTGCATGTTCCCCGCTGTGAGATGAATTCTCACATTATTTACTTTGCCGTTCTTTTAATGTTTTGTTTATTGGCATGTTAGTGCGTACATATTACGGTGCTTCGCTATTTATCTTTATTTTAGCCCTCGTGCTTTTTTAAATACTGCTTCATTCATTCTTTTAAGCGATACTTTGTCCGCATAGACTGTCTGTTTACATTTTATCGGCGCCATGTTTTTAGTGCGCATCGTTGGTTCTTCGCGTCCGTTATCTTTCTCTCTTCTGCATCGGCATCTGTCGCGCATGCGCAGTATGCATGGCTCTGACCTTGATCGCGACCTAGTTATACACGGCCCACCGCCACCTGAATACTAGGCCTGACCGCTGACGACAATGGCGGCTGTCGCAGGCCGATTTTTTTCTCAGCGATTGAACGGTCCCTCGAAATTCCACACTAATAATTTCTAAAAGTTTTCTTCGCCTTGTTTTTCGGAGATCAAATAAGTCAAACATAACTTTTAGATATTATTGGTGTTAAAGTTCGAGGGACTGTACAAACGATTCCGCCTGCGACAGCCGCCATTTTTTTCAGCGCGCAGGCCTAGTATTCAGGGGGCGGTGCACGGCCGGTGCATGACGTTTAAAACGTCACATGGAGTGGATCATTTTTACAGAGCGATTGGTGCAAAACGGTGGGAGCGCCGCTTTGCACCAATCACCGTGTAAAAATGATCCACTCCATGTGACGTTTTACACGTCATGCACCGGCCATGTATAACGTAGGTCGCGCCTTGATTCACCGTTGGAGCGGCTCTTTTTAAATCTCGGTCGTACGTAGGATTTTCAAAACATCGACGCGTAACTGTGTCAGCGAATAGGGGATAATTTTACTTTTGGTATCGTTTTGAGAGCGGCTATTCGTTTGTTTTACTACCGTTGACTTTAAATTTTAATCAATTAAATTGAAAGGCCCGTGATTTCACTTTGGCTTTTCCCGTATGCATCATATATATATTTTTCCGTTACTTTTTGAAGCAGTTTGTCTGATGGGAGTCGCCGGAACTGGACGTGTCACTTCTTTTTTATTTTTGCCATTTTATTTTTCAAGTTAAAATTTTAATGGATGATGCCTCGCAGAACGACGAAGTCTTCGTGTAAAAATAAAACCAGGATGGGTTTTACAATTCATATGGTGGCCAAGAGGAAGGACTATCTTTCTTCACCTTGAATAGAAATGAATAAAGAACTTTAGTTAAGATTCAAAGTCTTCTTAATGTCGTCTCATCTTCAACATACCACAGTTTGGGTGAGATCCATTTTTTAATTATATATTTTCTCAGTGACCTTAACGAACTCTTGAATATCTAAAGGTGAGGTTATTGCATATAACCCAACAGTAATAGTACTTATTGATCACGATCATAAAATAATATATTTCAACAATTTCTCAAAAACATTATCACAATTTGGTGCTTTAAGAGAAAAAAATTTTATGAAAATAATTATTCTTGCACTGTAAAAAAAAAAAAAAAAAAAAAAAAAAAAGTAATGAGAATCCTAGAAAATTATTTTTTAAGACATGAAGATTGTTTTATCTACATGGTATTAATTTATTAGAAGAATTATTATTTTGTTAATTTATTTCAAAGTTATATGTTATAGAAAATTTTAGATATTGTTTGAAGAAAGATTATTTATAATATATTTCATAAAGTATGAGATTTTTTTGTTGTTCTTAGAATACATTGTTGTTATTATCGCTTTATATTTGAAGAACATACATTTTTTTCAATTTTATGATTTATAACAAGTATATTTATGGCATATGGCAAATGAGGCACATTTTATAAATTTGTCTGAATTTGTTTTGTACTATTATTTATTTGAAGCAGATATATTTTTTTATTTAATTTGAATTGTTGCTTGAGGTATACTTTTTTCTGATATCATGTCTCAAAAAAAAGAAGCCCCTGAGAGTAGTTGTAACACCTTTTTCAGGAGACCCTGAACTTTTAGATTTTTTCATAGAGCAAAGTAATGCTGTAATTTCTTATTCCAAATGGGATAATGATCAAGCCCTTATATTTCTAAAGTCTAAACTTGTAGACCAGGCATTAAAATTCTATATTTCTTCTACAGCTTGCAAAATCTCTTCTACACCTGAAGAATTATTTAATATCTTCAAAAAACATTTCAAAACCGAGTCAACGAACGCAATAGCTATTAAATACAATAGCATTAAACTTCAACCCTCAGAATCTATTAATGCATTTGCAACCAGACTAAACAACATTGTACGCAAGCAGTTCCCAACCTTACCTGATTCCTCCATTGAACCTTTTCTCATGTCTAAATTTACAGATTTATTACCCAACTATTTAAAACTCCATATTCTTACACAACATCTGGATACTTTTGACAAAATGGTAGAAGCTGCTTCTGTATATCAAGAAATCATAGATTCAGTGCAGGTTCCTATAAATTCCAGTGTTGTTCCTACATCCTATAATGTATTAAATACCTTACATGATCACATTCCTGAGGTTAGATCTCAAGTTCATCATTCTGCAACGTCTTCAGAGGAATGTAACAGACCCTCGTCTGCTTCTAATGATGGCTCTTCTCGTGATATAGACACCAGGTACACTCCTTTTTCAAAAAGACAGGCCGTTCACAATTTCAAATCATCTTATAAAAGAGTAATTTGCCAATGGTGCTCTCGTCCTGGACATTCAGCAAACAAATGTTTCAAACTCCGATCAAATCGAGCTTCAAGTAATAATCGGAACACTTTTGGAAAATGGCGACAACATCCATCTAATGGCAATACACGTTCATTTGCTCCTAGACATTTTTCTAATTCGGCCTCCCATCAGACCAACTCGCATAAAAATCCCCAAAAAGGGTTGACACATTTTGGGGCGGAGTAGGTGTGGAGCTGCTTCACCCCGGTGTCATTTTTCTCCACAGTCAGATTCTGCAACGACTTCTTTCCATAACATAAACCAATAAGCCAATATGAACTCTTCTACTCCTCCAATAGTATATAACACAAGAACGTTTTTCAATTCTGATATAGTTAATGAACATTTACCTACTGATATAAATATTTCATCTTCTACTAATAATTTTGCTCCTTTTGAAGTTAATAATGAAGTTATTGTACCAAGATCCCAATTAACTAAGTCCCAGTATCCAATTTCATCACAGAGACTTGTAAAATCTGTTGCTATCCAAACAACTAAAGAAATCCCTGTTGTTTCGAATTCCTCCATGCAAACTACTGCTTCTGACAATAACACAGTCTTTGTTCAATCAATAGAATTTCTTCTTCATGCTGAAGTTGATCAACCCACTCTTCCAATCATACAATTGTCTATCAATAAAAATTCTGCCAATTTTCTTGTCGATTCTGGTGCGAGTATTTCATTATTATCAAAATATTACTTCCATAAGTTAAAACAATTTGTTCATTATAACAGAATCGCCTCTAATATTAAGATTACTACTGTAAATTCTGCTGTTATTTGTTCAGGCTGCATAAATTTATCATTCAAAATAGGAAAACATTTTTATAAGCATTCCTTCTTTCTTATTGATATTCCTGAAAACTCCAAATTCATTGGTATTCTCGGATTTGATTTCTTGAAATCTAATAGAGTTATTATTGACCTACACAATAGTCAAATAAAAATAAACAACAATGTTCTAGATATCTTGGACTCTGTCTCTGCACAAGAAGTTAATGAAATACAGAATTTAGAAATTCACAGCTTACCTCAACATACTCTTTCATTTAATTCTTCTAAGCAAATCAACTCAGCATTTGTAAATTCTAATAGTCAAGTATGTAATTACCAGTCTTCCAATAGTTCTTGTTATTCTCGAAGGAAAGTCGTCATTCCACCTAACAGTACTGTATACGTACCTGTGATGTCTTCCTTTTCTTCTTGTAACCAAGAATATTTGTTTGAACCTAACAACCATGACTTACCTACATGTGCATATCAATCCATAATTTCTGCTGAAATTAATTCTAAAACAAAAGGTGATAACAATCCAAGCATTTATTTTTATGTACCTATCACTAATAATACTGAAGAAGTTTTTCACATCAATAAAAATTCTCTTTTGGGTACAATTTATGAAATAGATGATATTCAAGAAGATATTGATCCTGAAACAATTATCTCTCCTCAAGAAATTAATGTAATTCAAGCTTCAGCTGATGTTTTAAAATTAAGAAAATCAGAATTTAAACTTAGTAACATTAGCCTAAATCATTTAACCCCATACCAAAAAGCAGATCTACAAAATTTACTGTCAAAATATGATACAGTCTTTTCTTCTTCTATGAAATCCTTGGTTCATACTGATAGAGTCATACCTCATATTCAATTTATCTCAGATGTTCCAGTTAAAACTCTGCCCTTCCCTGTTCCCCAAGAAATACAGGAAGAGGAGAAACAACAATTGGATATGTTGGTTGAAGCTGGAATTATTGAGCGAAATATTTCTGAATGGGCTTGTCCAATGTTAATGGTTAAGAAGAAAGTATCATCTACAAATGAAAAACCTAAATTTCGAATGGCACTTGATTTACGATTAAATAATTCTATGATTCGAAGCTCTTCATATTCTTTACCTAGAATTGATACTAGAATTAATAATATTTCTAAATATAAATATTTCACAACATTAGATTTCCCTTCTGCATATCATCAAATAAATCTCCCTAAAGAATTCCGTAAGAGACTTTCGTTTACTACTGAATGGGGTACTTACAGTTTTTCTCGTTTAATGTTTGGACTCAGATCCGCAGCATTATCTTTTCAAATGCTAATTGATGCCATAATAGAGGAAAATAAATTACAAGGTGTATATGCTTATCAAGATGACATCATTGTTGCCAGTAATTCCTTTCAAGAAATGATTGAAAAACTACAGATTTTATTTTCAATTCTGCAAAAACATAATCTTACCTTATCTCCTGCTAAACGTCAGTTTCATCAAACTGTCATAGACTATCTTGGTTTTCACTTACAGGATCGTACTATTCAGCTAATATCTTCTAACATAACTAAAATTACTTCATTTCCAGCTCCTAGGACTAAAAAACACTTGAAAAGATTTATTGGTCTTTGTGGTTTTTATCGTAGACTTATTCCTAAATACTCAAAACTAATGGATCCGTTAATTAAACTGACTTCATCAAAAGTTCCTTTCAAATGGACCGAAGATCATAATAAAATCTTCAAAGAAATTCAAAGTATATTTTTCACAAAGCCTTTTCTCTCCTTACCTGATTGGTCTAAATCTTTTTATCTAAACACTGACGCAAGTGGTACTGCTATCTCTGGTGTGCTCTTACAAGAAAGAAATGGTCAACTACTTCCTGTCAGCTATTTTAGCAAAACCTTATCTCCCTCTGAAAAGCAATATCCTGCTCTAAAATTAGAACTCATGGCAATAGTAAAAGCAATTAATGTATTTAAATATTTTCTATACAATAGACATTTCACTATCCTTAGTGACAGTAAACTAATTGAACATTACAAGCGTACTAGTTCACCAGTTGATCTTACTACCAAATGGTTGGTTGATCTCTATAATTATGATTTTACGTTTGAATATCTTAAAGGTGAGAGTAATGGGTTAGCAGATTATTTCTCTCGTGAAGATTTTACAAACCACTCCCAAGACCTTAATACTAACCCTGAATTAATAAATGATGAAAACATTCTTCCAATAACTACAAAGTCACCAACAATTGAATTGCATCATCTCTATAATAAAACCGTAAGTGATGTGACTGTCATCAACAGTTCCGGGATGCCGCATCGCTTTTTCATATGCCAGGCGGCCATTTTTATTCAAAATTATTTTTCGAATAAAATTGCATAAAAGTTACATTTTTAGAAAGATCGTTCAAAATAAATTAATATTTGAGAGATGACTTATGTTCAATTATGTATATATTCTGCAATAACTTCAGTTGAAATTAGCTTCGCAGTTCAAACTCTCTATCTATGAAATTAAACAAAAAAAAGATTCATTCGTCGTGAAGGTTTAAATTATTAAACCATTAAACCATGGAGATAATCGTTCGTAAAGTAAGTTTTCCGTGAATGATTTTTTGGAGCGCTGCCTGGTCTCAAAAAAATAATTCGCACCAGGACCTGTCAGACAATTAAAGTTTACCATAATTCCGTTTGATGAAGTGCTTATACAACTGAACTTCCTTCCGAATATTTTCTTGAAGTAAGTTGAATGTAAACAAATACAACTCATGTAATAATATTTAATGAATCAAATTTCGAAACGAATTGTCAGTTAATTTGGTATTTATGTATTATACGTGCCAGAAAAAGAGATCACCGAAAATGATTGTTAATCGTCAATCATATTTTCCATTATTAATAACCAATCGCGTTCAAAATAGTAATTTAATATACATTTATAAAATACATAACATCATTATGTACTTTTATGTTATTTGGGCGCAAATCTCGCCAATAGTATTTTTAAAATCGACAAAACCAGCTTTTATTTTTCGCGTGTGCATTAGAAACGATACTTTGATTTTAAAATACAATGTGGAACAACTGTCGCAAACGAACCGGGGTTGGCGCAATTTTTGTTTCGTGCCATTTTGGCGAGAAAACCCCATTTTCAGGTACCTGTTAGAGATTTCTGAAACAGCCTGTTAATTTTATTTTATTATAAAATAGTTTATTTTATAGGTACTTTGCCGTTATACGGACACCATTGTCGCCAAGCATACATTTACATACATACATTTACATTACTCTAGGCATTAACATACATTTTGGCATGGTGTTCGTATAACGGAAAAGTACCATTTTATATTAAACACACAATTTTATTATAAAACACACACAATGATTAATTTATTATAAAACACAGAATATTTAATTTATTATACAATATACGGAATACGGAATCTGCTCTACTGGGTTGCCATACCAAGCAAAATTTAGCCGAAAACGCCGATTTGCGGTTTAAAAAGGGAATGTGATTATCAAAACTGGCTTCCAAAAGTTCAATGTTTCACCAAACTATACTCAAAAATTACGTGTAATAATATGAAGCCCAATAATGGCATATTATTCAAGACGTTTTAGATGAGAATAATGACAGATTATCTAATCTTCCGTAATCGAGTCTACAGCCTAAGTTAGAGAGAAACAAAAAAAATTAGCAACAATATGGTTCAGTGTAAATGTGGATATCATTAATAGCAAAAAATGTGCCAAATGCTACCGTGATCGCAAAAGTTCTTGATTTGTGTATTAGAATATTTCGATTTGGCGAAGAATTAAGAGAGAAAAAATTAAATTATGAATAAAAGTAGCGTGTTACAATGCTTAACATACATTTAGTGGAGACCAACTGGTCGCCAGTGGCGGCTAGTATTGATAATAATAGTCAACAAAACCAACAGTCTCATGACCAGAGTATGGAAATTTCGGAATCTACCTTTCTTTGTGAACAGCGAAATGATCCGAAAATTTTGAAAATAATCGATTCCATTACATCTGATAAACCTGATCCTAAATTCAATAATTATTTCATTCCCCCGGATACAGGTTTACTTATGATTAAACGTAAATTTTTGCAACCAGAAAATTCACGCCATATTAAAATTATTGTGCCTCATATCTTAAAACATAAAATTTTACGCATTTGCCATATGCCTCATTTTGGAATTGGTAATACTTACAAAAGATTACTTAAGAAGTTCTATTGGTCAGGAATTTATAAGGATACGAAAAATTTTGTTCTATCCTATGATTTATGCATTAAATATAAGCATAGAATAATACCACCAGCACCATTACAAGAAATGTTTATACCATCAAAACCTAGTGAGATTGTTTCAATGGATTTTCTTGGTCCATTTTCTAATAAATATCATGTGCTGACATTTCTTGATCATTTTTCTAAACATTTAGAGCTGTATCCCATTAAAAATGCTACTGCACAGGCTGTTGTCAAGTTTTTGACCAATTACATCACTACCTTCGATCGTCCAGCATCTTTAATGTCTGATCTTGGACCTCAATTTTATGCTCAAATATTTGATAACTTTACAGAGAGCCTCAAAATTAGCATTGTTCATTCATCTTCTGGACATCCTCCGACACAAGGATCATCTGAGAGGATTAATACCAGTATTAAAACCTCTATTGCAACACTAGCTCAAGAAAGCTACAATTTCGAACAGGCTTTGATGATTCACAAAAGCCTATGAACCACACAGTCCATTCGTCTACAGGATATTCACCAGCATATCTTCATTTTGGTAGATCCTTATCCAACATCTTTGATTTGTTTGAGTATCCTGATCTCGAAGCATTGACATATCCTTATGACTACTACCAATGTATGTCCTCAATGAGAGATGTCTACCAGAAAGTTTACGACAACATGAAGGATGCTCAACATTTACGTAATCAGCGTCAACATCAGCGTGCTAAATTACGAAAATTCCAGTGTGGTGACATTGTTTACATTAGAACTAATGATACCTTTAAACCTAGGAACATTGGTCCTTCTGAAGTCGTTAAAGTCATACCTGATGTGCTACTTTCAGTTAAAGTGTTAGAGGATGAACTTGATCAGTCCTTCACCATAAATGTAAACAGAGTCTTACCTGCACAGAAACGTCACCAACACTTAATGTTGCAGCAACCTCTTGCTCCACACATTCCTCCATCACATAGATATAACTTAAGAAACAGAATATAAATACAACTGTGTATTTTTTTCATATAAACTAATAATTAGTTTTCTATTTTACAGGTATGTAGCCAATAACCTGTGGCCAGGGTTATACTGCTGTACCTGCCTTAAAAGTCTGCATTAAGTTAAATTATTCCTAGTAATGTTCTTTACTTCATGTAAATTAGGTTCACAATACTTAAAAAATATATATATTTATTTCTGGTACTGTTTTTCATTTTTACGTTTCACGACTTAGTCAACCCCCTTTTTTTTTGGAGATTTCCAATCCCATTCATTTTTCCCCTTATTATTATTATTTTTTTCTCTGCCTTATTTTCATGAAATTTATTATTGATGTTTGACATTTTTATGAGAAATTTATTGAAGTTAGTGACATAAGAAAGTTTATTTATGTTGAAAGAATATTTACTTTGATATTTCTGTACAAGTTAATGACATATTTATTGAAGTTGATATAGCTGAAAGTTTTTATTTACTTATGTTTACATTTTTAGAGAAAAGTTAGTGATGTTGATTTTTGTTTTTCAGAGTTTGATATGTTGTCTATTGGTATTAATATTATTTATTTATTGATATTGGATAACAGCTTTGTAATAAATATTACATGAATTATTGATATGATCATTACTAAGCAAGTTGCAACTATTAGTATATTTTTGGAATAAAGAAAATTTATTTTGTTTTCATGATCTCTTTTAACCATTTGCTTAATTCAAAAGCAAGAACTTTTTACTGTAATGGTTCTTTGATTCGAGATCTTTTATGGTATGTTATATTTGTTAATATTATGTATATAGATGTGCGCAATTGTTTTGTTTGTTTGGCTAGCCATATCAAAGTAATGGAATACGATGATACATATGTTAAATATTTATAATTCTATATCTTGTATATATATGGAATTGATGTAAAATTATGTATTCCTTTTTCTCTCTCTTTCCTAGTTGGCCACTGCATTTTAACTTTTTGGATTTAAAAAAAGAGGTCTGTTATTTGGCTTACGAAATTTTGCTTTCCCATCCTGCTGTAAAAGGTTCTGCCTTTTACATCTGTCTGGAACAGCAAAAAAATTTTTTTCGTCGTTCGGGGGTATTGTGAGATGAATTCTCACATTATTTAATTTGCCGTTCTTTTAATGTTTTGTTTATTGGCATGTTAGTGCGTACGTATTACGGTGCTTCGCTATTTATCTTTATTTTAGCCCTCGTGCTTTTTTAACTACTGCTTCATTCATTCTTTTTAGCGATACTTTGTCCGCATAGACTGTTTGTTTACATTTTATCGGCGCCACGTTTTTAGCGCGCATCCTTGCTTCTTCGCGTCCGTTATCTTTCTCTCTTCTGCATCGGCGGCGGTCGCGCATGCGCAGTATGCATGGCTCTGACCTTGATTCACCGTTGGAGCGGCTCTTTTTAAATCACGGTCGTACATAGGATTTTCAAAACATAGACGCGTAACTGTGTCAGCGAATAGGGGATAATTTTACTTTTGGTTTCGTTTTGAGAGCGGCTATTCGTTTGTTTTACTACCGTTGACTTTAAATTTTAATCAATTAAATTGAAAGGCCCGTGATTTCACTTTGGCTTTTCCCGTATGCATCATATATATATTTTTTCCGTTACTTTTTGAAGCAGTTTGTCTGATGGGAGTCGCCGGAACTGGACGTGTCACTTCTTTTTTATTTTTGCCATTTTATTTTTCAAGTTAAAATTTTAATGGATGATGCCTCGCAGAACGACGAAGTCTTCGTGTAAAAATAAAACCAGGATGGGTTTTACAATTCATATGGTGGCCAAGAGGAAGGACTATCTTTCTTCACCTTGAATAGAAATGAATAAAGAACTTTAGTTAAGATTCAAAGTCTTCTTAATGTCGTCTCATCTTCAACATACCACAGTTTGGGTGAGATCCATTTTTTTATTATATATTTTCTCAGTGACATTAAAGAACTCTTGAATATCTAAAGGTGAGGTTATAGCATATAACCCAACAGCAATAGTACTTATTGATCACGATCATAAAATAATATATTTCAACCATTTCTCAAAAAAATTATCACACCCGCTTTTTTATCACAAGTGTAATGTGCAGTGTGCATGTCACCTCTTTTAATTGGCAGCTTATGGTGAGTACAGCCCCATCTATCGGTCCCCTTTTAAACTTTTTTTTCTCAAAACAAATTCGTATTACTTCACGTATACTCAGATGAAATATCAGGTCATTCTGACCAGTGGTTCTTTTATTACAGCCTTTCGATAGTGCAACTTTAATTATAATCACCCTGTTTATAAAAGTAATGTGCATTAAAGGGTCAAAGCTTTGAACACTTTTATTCTGAAGGCGTATGATCTAACTCATTTATAATTTGTAACTGGGCATAAGTTTTAACGTAGAGTAAAAATAAGTTGTCCTAATTGGGGGTTGCTGTTAAAAAATTAAATGTTTCTTTAAATTTCATGATGTAGTCTGGTGGTTTTTAGCTAACTGTACATGTACTGTATGTCTTGAAAATGGATAGAAGAGTGTAAGTAAGATGCATGCACAGAATCAGAGTCAGTCCGAGTAGACCTGCTAATTTATGAAGTTTATTGTCCATCGTGCTTCACCGGTATTTATTTCATTTAATTTTTAAAGAGTACAAACCACATATATATATTTTTTTTACAATTGACATATAGACATATAAGGCAAATAAAAGGAAATTCTATAATGAACCAGCAGACATTCAAGTCATAAAAAATTTAGAGAGTGTACAGACAAAGTGTATATGATATTTATTCAGTAATGTTAAAGTTCATTCTCTGTACGGAATGAACTGTATATTGAAAATGAGGTCAGATTAAGAATATATGTTGATTTTTTTCTCGTATTTTCCTGCAATTAATAAATTTCTCTATTAGATCATTTCGTTTTATATATATAAGGGAACCAATGTTAATTTCTTGTCTGAAGACTTTTTTATATGAAATGCAGAGGTTAGAGTATAATTTAATATATAATGCAGAGAAGTTGAGATACGCCCACATACAATAAGTGGAGATTGGGATCTATTAAATTTGAATAAGTTACTGGAAAAGGCCAGTGATTAGTGAATGTATGTAGAAGAATAAGCACGCAAGCAATGAGAAAATGCATTAAGTATGGAGTTATAAAAATTACAATGAAACGTATATTTATTAATCTAAGTAACTCCAGCACTTAAACAAAATCTTCCTATTATACTTTTTTATTATTCATTTTCTTCCTTGTTATTCTTGTTTTATGAAAACTTGTAATAATAGAATTTTTCTTTTAACTCCAACACTATAATGCAGCTTAGATATGTCCATTTTTGTATCCTTTTATTTAACTCAACTTGGTTTTTGAATGCAAAGATGACATTTTTAAAATGATTTTTCACTAACTTTATAATATGTAAGAATTAAAATATACGAGGAGCAGTCAGAAAATAAGTTTCCCCTGGCGACTGTGGACAGAGGTGACGACTGTCCACAGTCACCAGGGGAAACTTATTTGACGACTGCCCCTCGTATTCGTATATATGCTCCTAGGTGTGTTTTCGATTACAATACAATTTTTTTATATTTTTAGAGCTTAATTACAAACTAATACATAACTTTTCCTAGCCGCAGGTGCTAAATCGCTAAACATTCTTGAGGGTTACAATTGTATACGAATTACAACAACAATGGATTTAATTATGCGTCAAAACACGCTCACCAAAATAAGCCAAATGGCTGTGAAATTGCATAGAGTCAATTTTAACCACTCAAAAAGGAAAAAATAAAATATAAAAAATAGCATATAATAATTAAATAATATATACTTTTATCAATTAATGGTTTCATATTAATTAAATTATGATAATATGTTGAGAAATTAATTCAGAGATCCGAAAAAGATAGTTTAAATAATATTTTTTTTCGTTCTTGTTAGCCATATGTTAGAAAAAATTCAGCAAAAATCACGATCTCGCGCTTTCTGCCCAGCGTAAATTAAAACAGTCAATTTTCGATACTGTGCCTACGTCATATTCACGTATTTTATCGTAGTTCATCTGGAAAAATCATGAATTGCAGTGATGAAATTAGGCGTGATAATCAAGATAAACATTGAATGCTTGTAAAAGAGTGTTTTTATAAAAGCTATTTTAAATCCTATATTTATTTACAGTTTTGTAATGTTATAAAAATATTTCCAAAATTTACTTGATGCAGAAATTTAAATTTCATCATGAAAAGCATCGAGTTTAAATAATAGCTAAAAGTTGCTCGAGCATAAAATTGCAGTTTTAAAGTTTTGATTAAGTTTATTCTACCATATTTGATTTTTCCTATTCCGATTTTGAAATTCAAGTAACAGCTAGGAATTTTTAGACTTGCGTTATCGAAATTCAATTACGTATGTGCTACGAAAAATTTACTTTTACTTTCGACATTTGCAATAAGTCAATGATGGATTTTAAAGAAATTTTTTATGAAAAAAAAAACACTTTTATCTGACACTTTGTGCGACTTAAACTGAATATTGATTTATTTGCTATAGATTTTTTTTCATAGAATTTTTTCTGTACGTGTAGGCAGTTTTTATGTTGCAATTAAAAATGTGCATTTGATTAACTTGTATCTACTAAATATATCTCGTCTGAGCTTTGAATTTTTAATTCAACTCTACAATTTATGTCTGGTTTTGTTTTAATTTTGAATGAAACAACGAAAGATTATATTGTTTAAGAAAATTAATGTATAATGAATACAATTCAAAAGCTTTTGTTTTTTATGATTTTTAAAGCAGCTTACAAAATATAAATGCATAAATCTTTATATTTCAATATGGATTATCATTTCAATTATCTGATATTTTCTAGTGATGAAGATAATATTTTTATAATAACGGTGATATTTTGTAGTTTGTTGTGATAATTTCTGCCATTTACGATAATATATATATATATTGGTTCATGTATATGTTTATGAAGTCTATTTTTACAAATTCAAAAAGTACTTGATAAAATTACTAAGTAGTTTTCTTTAGTATTCAGGAGTTTCATTTTCGTTCATGTAACTATAAAACATAATAAAAATAGTAAATAAAACATTTGTGCAAGAATATTGAAAGGAGGAATACCAACCTTAAAAATGCACAAATAATACACAAAAAAGCGATAAACAACTGTTTCGAATCCACAATCGAGATTCTTCTTCAGTGGGACAAAGAGCAAAGCACAGCGTGCTAGAAAAAAAAAAAGACTGGGCGATATTCCTCCTTGCAATATAAAACATAATACTTTTGGAATTCTAAAAACAAGGTTTTAAAACATTTCAAGGGACCTACATTTTACTGACTCCATTTTCTTAGTAAGTATCTATCACAAAATTACATATAAATTTAGAGAACTACTCAATACTGACACATGTTCAATGCAGAAATTTTTTAAGAACTCTTGAACTATTATTTTTTTTAGCTTTTAAATGTATCAAAGCAAAGAATAATAAAATGCATTACTCCGAGATTTACACAAAAACAATAGATCTTTTTGCGTCCTTTTTTTCCAATAGTTTGTATTTCAACAACCCTTTATCCAGATCTCATAAAATATTATATTTAAAAAAAAAATCAACTTTCGATTTCTATATATATCAAAAGAAAGATGTAGCTGCTGAACTTTTAAAAGATTGGTCAATATAAAGACCATTCCAAATGCCAAAAACCCACAAGCAATTATAGAGAGATTTTTTACAAATTAAAACGATAATCTTCATTTTATCTTATGGTTAAATTCAAGATCACACATTTTCCGGTTACTGTACAATCTTGAGAAAAATAAAGTTATCACCCCTACTAATTCTGATTCAAATAATCGTATAAAAAATACGTAGGTACCAATAGTTTTGGAATAATGCTTACTAATTAGCTCTATGCATAAATTAAACGTCGGTGGTCATTTAAACAGTGCAAATCGTACCATTTTTTTAGGTAGATTTCGTAAGAAATACTACCTATTACATTTTCACCTAAGTTGGAATTTTTGAAAAATGTTTGCAGATCTACGCCGATCATGACTCCCAGAACCCAAAACCACCCCCAGTTCAAAACTTTATAATCTATCTATGTCACTTTTTTATGGACACGATAACTGCCATAATTCTGCACAGATCTCTTCGAAACTGATACATAAAATCAAGGGACATAAAATCTCGGTCAAGTTCGTTAATGGGCAAAATCGAACCAGGAGGGGGGGGGGGGCTTTTTATGAAAACAGAAAAAACCCCACAATTTCTTAATTATGATACGTATCGAATCCGTTTAAAGTTATTATTACTTCTAGGAGAAGGGCCGAAAATGGCTGTATGACAGATTTTTTTTTTTTATAATTAAAAATGGCACCAGGGGGGGGGAAGGGGCTGTTTTAGAAGAAAAAAATTCATAGCTTCGTCAATTCACAAGATATCAAATTCGCTTAAATTTATTATAAATTCTCTTAATATTATCTGAAACTTTTATATTGACAAGTTTTTTATAGGACCAACCCTTATAGCAAAAAAAATAATAATAAAATAAAAAAATAAAAATCCCTGCCGGCTCCGCCTGCAAACAAGTTATTTTTCAAAGTAGGCGGTTCCAACTCCCGCATCTTTTCGAAACTGATACATAAAATCAAGGGGTTTAAAATCTCGGTCAAGTTCGTTAATGGGCAAAATCGAACCAAGGGGGGGGGGGGATGGGGGGCTTTTTATGAAAACAGAAAAAAATCCATAATCTCTTAATTATGATACGTATCGAATCCGTTTGAAGTTATTATTACATCTAGGAGAAGGGCCGAAAATTTATGTATGACAGATTTTTGATATAATTAAAAATGGCCCCAAGCGGGGGGGGGAGGTGGTTTTTAAAAGACAAAATTCATAACTTCGTCAATTCCCAAAATTTCAAATCCGCTTAAATTTATTATAAATTCTCTTAATATTATCTAAAACTTTTATACTGACAAGTTTTTTATAGGACCAACTCTTATAGCAAAAAAAAAAATTAATCCCTGCTGGCTCCGCCTGCAAACAAGTTAGGTTTCGAAGTAGGCGTTTCCAACCGCCGCATCATGGCAAAAAGGTCATTTCTTCCGCAATTCCCAACAAACAGGCGCCCCACGGTCTGCGTCTTCGAAATCTACCTGTGCCTGTAGGCCGAGCCGTCAGGGATTTTTTTCAAATTATACCACCCACTTGACACTATATTTACGTTCTATGGATCGAATCACCCAAAAAAGTATATAGTTTTGTACTTTTTGGCAAACTTTATTTTATATATTGTCAAAGTGTCTTCCTATTGAACTTTTTTCTTTTTAATGACACCAGGTTACCCAATCTGGTGTTTCCGGGCAAAGTAACATACAATCCGGTGTACAGAAAATAAATATAAACTATTTTTAATCGAAAATTCTGATAGAATTTTTACTTTTAATAATTTCTTTAGACTGAATAATAACGACTATACCAGACAGATTTTTTATAAGAACAATATCAGTGTTGTATTTAATTAACGTTCTGAAGTTTATTAAAAGCGATACTTGCGTATTAGCCGCATGGTACTTGTTAATAGCCGAAGAAATAGCCAAAGATTTCGCTATTTACAAATTGGAAATCTGATTTTTTCATTGAATTAGCGCGTAGTTCGACTATTATATATTTTAATCTGTATTTTATTTATTTTATTTTATTTATTTATTTATTATTGCTGAAGTTTTAATATCTTTATGGACTATTTACCGGAATGCAGTGATATCTATAGTTTTTTTTTTTTTTTTAATGCAAATGACTTAATCCCCCATAACTGTTGTACACGCGATACAGATGTAGTTTTTAAAAAAGTTATGCTTCAAATTTGTTTTAAAAACCATACAAAATTAGTAAATTGATTGTTTTTGGACAAATTGCATTGGAAAGTACATTTTTTCGTTCAATTAAAAGTGCACGAAATGTAGAAGTTAATAAAGGTCCGATGAAAGCAAAATTAATTACTTAGTTCATTGCCATCTTCAATATGACGACAGCGTTAGACAGACGAACATGTTTCTACGTTTAATATAGATACTATGAATGGACCAAACAATCTAGGCATTTTTTGATTCAAAAATATGCTTTTAATTATGAAAATTATTTATAAATTCATAGTAAAACAAATATGTATTATGACCTATAATTGTTTACATATAAAGAACCAGCATAGACCAAAAAATGGCTATGTCAATTTACAATTCATTCTTATCATTAGTTTAGAAGATATGATGTAATGTTACTTTTCAACGGACAAATGGGGCTATCTCCTCTTAGTATTTGCAGGCACAGAAAGAAAAAAATTACAAAGCAACCGGAAATTATTTTACAAATTTTACTTTAATATTATTCTAGTTTATTTTATTTTTAGTTTTTTTGTATGTATTTCTCGATTACTAATTATATGAATCTGGTACATTTTCATGTAAGACCGTCATTTTGTTTGTTTTCTAAATTTATGAATAAATACCTTTTCACATTTTTTATAACTCTATAAAGATCGAAGAATGCATAGTCTACTTTTTTCGTGTTGATATGATCCAGGGAACTCAAATTAATTAACAAAAGCGTTTCCATTAATAATTAACGTTGATACATTTTTTTAATGTGTAGATGATCCCATAAAGTAATTTGTGCATAGCATTTGAAAGTAGATATTACCAGTCTACTTTTATAAGATAATGTTTTGTAGAATTAGTGGCGAGTGATAGCTTTTTTTCCCAACACTGTATAGTTCTTATCTTTCAGTAGTAAATTTCCTCTTTTTTCTCGAAGTTTTTTTTTTTTTTTAATTTTTTAGACGATTTTTATAAGATTATTTTTAACAGAATTGGTAGAGGGTAATAATTTTTTTTTTCACAGGACACTACAATTCTTATCTTTTAATAGTAAACGTTTTTTTTTTTTTTTTTTTTTTTTTTTTTTTCTGGAAGGGTTTTTTATTTTATCCATGTAATTTTTACACGTGAATCAATGAGGAAGATAATTTCAATATATAAAATTCTGTTGCATTATTATTAATTATATTTGTTTTTGAAACGATATTTTACAGCTATGATTTTCTGTTATCGTTTCTTTATTTCAAAACACTCTGTATAATGTGACACTGAGTAAGGTATTAAAAAGTCTGAAAAATAATTTCCGATATTTGCTGCTGATAACTTTTTCTAATATCTTTACTATAACACTCCATGCAAATAGAAATAGCTATAAGACTATAGTTACAAGATGCTTATCATTTGCGAGTCAAATTTTTTTATTGTTCGTGTCACGTACATCTTTTTACAATAGATACTTCAAGGTAACTTCTGAAACGTCACCTTATACGGCTCTACTAATTTAAACACATCAGATACATATTATTTGACATAATATAATCGTTCTCAAAGGTACATCGTGCGTTATTTATTTACTTAGTTTTCTTTCTTTTTTTTCTATGCGAAAGTAAAATACATTGAAAACTAATATATCGTAAAATGTGTTGTCTGATGTCTTAGTATTTACAGCAATGTTTTTCTGTAATAAATACATTTTGCTGTTAGTCTTTATTTTAAATATTCTAAAGTATATTCTAAATAAATTACTGTTTTTACAAGCTATCATTTCTGTTAGTATAATTTGTACTCTGTGAAAGAAATCCTGTTAAACTGGCGGGAAAGAAAAACCTGTCAGCTGATATGATAATAAAGAACCATTAATTTTACAGAATTATTCTCTTTTTAACGATTAAAAAATAGACTTTCAAAAACAAAATTTCACACACACACACACATATATATATATATATATATATATTAATATAAAAAAAAAATTCTGCAGGCATACCATTTTAAAGTTTTATCAGTCTGTTTTACAAGATTTCTTTTTAGTGCAACTGGTCTACTAAGTTGATTTAAGTTTTAAATGCCATTTCAATTTATTACTGGCTAAATTTAATATTTTTTAAATGACAGTATAGTATTTTTGCCTTCATTTTTTTGAATATTTCAAAAACTAGTTGAAAAGAACACGTGTTTGAGTGAAAAGAATATAAATGAAGTCTATCTTTATTATATTTACATAAATTAATGATTTACACGTAGTACCATTTTTAAGCGTCTTCAAAAAAGTTTCTTTTATTTTTCGTTATGAATGTGTGTAATGTATGAATGTATGTATGTCCGCAATTTTTCTCAACAGCCACTGAACGGACTTAAATATGACTTTGTACATTACAGTTCTAGTACACCAGGAAATAGTTTAAACTAAACATACATATTTTTACTTCTATCTTTAAAAGAAGAAAGTATTGGATTCATGAAACATTTCGACTTCCGGTTTTCGACGGATTTACATGTTTTATCCGGGACACGATTTGATTGCTTTTAGAAAATAGTCTGTCTGTGAGTATGTCTGCCTGTCTGTGTGTGTGTGTGTGTGTGTGTGTGTGTGTGTGTGTGTGTGTGTTGGCAAAGGGTGTGAATCGGGGACTTCTATATGTATACACACCTTCAAACCCAGGACGCACACTCAACCCAGGACGTCCTGGGTTAGAAATTTTTTTAATTTTGCGTTTTTATTGTTAAGTGATGCATTTTTAGTATAAAGACATTAACAGGAGCAATTTTTTTTGTAGGTCCTCATTTGCGGGTATTTTAGAGTAAAGTTGATAGCACAAATGTGTATCGCAGAGACGAGTGTGTATGGTCGAAAATGGTAGGTCCCCATTTGTACAGTAAAATTACATGTTACCATTTATGAGGGAAAGCTGTTAAAGTTTCGAAACGAGGGGAGGAAAACACTATTTACTACGTTCTAGTATTTTATAGTAATTTGGGCCTTTTTTTGCACGTATTTTCTCAAGTAGTTTTTAGAACACACATAGTTTGGGGCTACGTCGATTTCTTTCCTTTTTTTAGATTTATTATTTTTTGATTTTTTGCAAAGAGTAATCGCAACGTAAAATGGTTAATTTAACTTAATGATAAGTTATTTATAATTATTTGGATAGTTTTTACGAAAACTAGGTGAAAAGAAGGAGGAGGGGAGGGGAAGGGGGGGGTCCTTCCTCTTAATTTTTCTTAAACACGTTTATTTCTCAACATAACTAATTGATTAGCTTCCAATTTTGTGGACCTATAAATTCGATAATGATGTTTCCAGAATTAAATTTCGGGCCCCATGATATAGTATGTTTCATGGATAGTTTTTATGGAAACTAGGTGAAAAGAAGGGGGAGGGGGGGGGGGTTCCTTCCTTTTAATTTTGCTTAAACATGTTTATTTCTCAACATTATTTACCGATTAGCTTTCAATTTTGTCTCTGCATAAATTCGATAAAGATGCTTCCAGAATTAAATTTTGGGGTCCCGCGGTATAATGCAATGGGGGAAATTTGCCCTTTTAATTTTACTTAAACACGTTTATTCATCGATATTATTAACAGATTACCTAAAAATGTTGTGCATGCATATATTGAGTAAAGAATCTGAATAGTTTATAGGGAAAATAAGTGAAAAGAAGGTGAGGAGGGGGAGGGGGGTGCTACCTCTTAAATTTGCTTAAACACGTTTATTTCTCAACATAACTAACCGATTAGCTTTCAATTTTGTATACGCATAAATTCAATAATGAGGCTTCCGAATTAAATTTCGGATCCCTCGGTGTAGTGTAAGGGGGAGGGGGACACTTGTCCCTTTTAATTTTACTTAAACAGGTTTATTCAGAGATATTATTAATCGATTAGCTTCAATATGTGTACACGCATATATTGAGTAAATATTCATCTATGAATAGTTTTTAGGTAAACAAGGAAAAAAGAAGGGAGGGGCAATGATTTAGTTTATTCAAAAAAATTAAGCTGCAGTGTATATTTTAGATAAATTTTACACAGATTATCATTAAAAACAAGCTTACATATTTAAACTTAAGACTGTCTGAAAAATTAGGGATATTTTAATTGTAATAATAATAAAAAAATATTTCAATGATATAGAAAGAGTGATAATTATTTTGAAGAGAGTCGTATTAAAAGAACGAAAGAAATGATCTCATTTTACCTTACTCTGTAGCAAACCGTATCTAAATAATGCATTTTATTATTATTTCATTTTTTATTTTTTGGTTAAAAGCTAATAAAGTTCTTTATGTTACTCTCAACGATTTTAATGGTTTATTTGATGGTGGAATTTTGTTATTTTATATATTCTAATATTACTGTCTTTTCCTTCTATATCGATTTCTGTAACTTGTGGATTGCTATTGCCATATTAAATATAAATAAAATAAAATAAAATAAAACCTTATTATAGGGATTTTTGAAGATCTTCTGCAAATAATATTATATTGGAATCTTTTAAATACAATTTAATACAGAATTTGATATAGAAAGTGATTCGGATGATTTAGAGTACCAGATTTAAAATTTTTAAATTTTGATTTCAATTAAAATTTTAAGAAAGATAAAATTAATATTTTAAACAACAATCAATTTTTAAATTTTGATTTCAATTAAAATTTTAAGAAAGATAAAATTAATATTTTAAATAACAAAGTGACTTTGAAGATAATGGATAATGAATCGAAACTTATCGATATTAAAGTTTCTGTTTGGAAACAGCTGAAATAAATGAAAATACATAAATGAAATAATTTATCTCAAGTTGACGTTAATCCTATTTAAATTCTTTATTTAAAATCAGAATAGCTGCATATCCGAACTAATATTGGTCCCGGTCCCAATTTCTTGTTTCTGGAGTTTCCGATAAAACCAAAATAGTTTCTACTGAAAAATTCTTCGAAAAAGCAGGAAAGGTGAGTTCAAAGGATCCGTTTTCTTACTGCGGTCACTAAATGATCAGTCAAGCTGTCAAAGCGATCATTAAGCAGGGAGATAAGGTAGACTAGACCTTAACAAGATTTCCAACAGTTTTAAACGTTTTCCAGATTGAAGGAAATTTTATTATATTTACAAATGGCTTATCCATAGACATACTAAATTGTTGGGTAGAATACGTGAAATTTTTGTCATATCATTGAGACGCTTCGAAATATTTTAAATTGTGACATTTTCATGACTCGTTGTGCATTTAAATGCAGAACTGTATTATTCATCCTCTGCTAAAGGAAAAAAAAAAAAAGCAAAAGAATAATTCAAAACTAGCGAGTATGCGTTTGAAAGAGATAATTTCCCATTTTTATTGAATGATGGCCCCTGCTCCTACATACAGCGTATAAATATTAATCGACCATTCTGTGCAACAGAATGAGAAAAAAAAATAGTATTTCTTTTTAGTATCATTTATTTATTGCTTGACTGAGTGTATACTTTTCTTTATCTTTCATAATATGAAATGGAATTTAAAAAAAAAAATTGAAAACTCCTAGAGAAATTTGATTCAAAACGTCAATTTTCATAGCATTTTTAAAAAGACCACTGCCTTTGTAGAAAAATGGATAAACTATTCGATTTAGAGTTTCTGAGTAAGAGATATCACAAAAATATTACATGTTTCTGAAAAAAAATTATTTCAGAAATGAGCAATGTGCTCTTTTTTTATGCCAGTTTCCAACGTTGTTCAAAAGATTATGCATTTCTACATGGCCAAGTTTCGAGGCAGCCCGCAAAGTTTGGATGTCCCAAATAGTTGCAATTTTATAATTGTTCACTTTTTCTTTTCTACTTTATTCGAAAAACATGTATATTTTAAAATACTTCATTTCACAGCTGTTAAATTTGTCTTAACTATTACGTTCCGTATTCAAACAGAAATAATAATAATAATAATAATAATAATAATAATAAATAACAATAAAAAAGTCAAACAAGATTTTTATGGTGTAATTAATCATTTTGAAAACATGATAGTAGAAAAAAACATTTATTTAAAAATATTATATATATATATATATGTGTGTGTTAGAATAACTGTAATGAACGTTGCCTCATTTTTTTAACAGCAAAAAATTAATAAAAAAATAAATAAAAATAGAAAAATATATAGAAGATATATCTGAAAAAATTGCACAAAGTATCATAATAGCTTTTCTTTGATAGACATTCAGATATATAATTTAAAATGCGACGAATTGCACAACAACAAAAAATAAGGACTCTGAGATTAATGGATTTAAATCGTGGAAGGCGGCACAGCAACTACTTTACAAAATAAAATTACAATGGTAATGTCTGGTTTTCAACCAGACATTGTATAAATTGATATAAAAAATATATATTTAAATTTTTGTTTTCTACTTTTTCGCATATGGTAATAGTTTAAATTATTTTTCTAATAAATACTAAGAAAACTAGTGTTGTCAGGTGTCTCACGTAAATCGGGGCTCCAAATGCTTTTGACACCAGTATTTTAAAGTAAATTTCTTCGCTTTATATAACAGCAGATTTATCAGAAATTAAAGATAGCTAAATATTCTGTGTCCAGAGGAATTGGAGCCCCGATTTATGCGGGACACCTGACCATAGGCGCAGAGTTTTGAAAATTATTGATGGGGCTGAACTCGAATGTAACTATTTCCCACACAAATACGTATATGTGTGTAATATAGATTGATTACCAATGTAAGACAGTTCTCAAAGAAATATTTTTCCCTGCTCAACAAACTTTCTAAGAAATTTTCTGACTGATGTTTGAACATAAAATCATTATACTTACAGGTTATGATTATTGACGTAACAGTTTATTAAACAGTTTTTTTTTTCGATATTTTTCCTTTTTTCGCTATCAGTTCAGGTATTCTTTTCAGAGAGCCAATTTTGACAGATTTTCTGAAAGATTGTGTGACTTTACCAAAAAACGAAGAAACCAGCTCGATAACATAGTCTCTTAATAAGAGCAACTGCCAATTTCATACGTTTGCGAACAAAAATGAATTAAAATATTTGACAGAAAGTAGCCAATTTGGATTTGAGAACAGCCTTAATGTTGGTTCTTAATTTCCCTTTAAAAAGAAATTAAACAGATTTATACATAGTTAAATAAATCACAAGTTGAATAAAACGTTATGACAATGTAAAATTTTTAATGTATAGTTCTGTTTATAAAAAGTATATACTGGCTGCTATTTGCGAATCGTTTATAATAAAATCACAACGTAAGTTGACTTTGAATAACATCTCCTTTCGGATTCTGTTTTTTTTCCCTTCTGTGTTTTATATGGCCATTTTACTATACGAATTCAAAAGTTTAATATTTTACTTTAATATAAAAATATATATATAACTTAAAGAGAACAACAACAACAACAAAAATCTAATGTCGTTTATCTCTGTAACAACAGAAAAATATTATAAAAGACGCATATAAAAAGAATCCATCTTTGAAATTATTGGTGGGGCTCAAGCCCCATGACCAGGGCCTGATTACCAACGGGGCACACTTCCACCAGTAAAAAAGAATTGAAATATTTCCTTTATTCATGGTAGTAATTTTGCATCAATAGGGCGTTTTAATAAGACGAAAATTTCTATTAAATTTTACTGGTGTAAGTGTGCCCCGTCGGTAATCAGGCACTGCCCATGACCCCATTCAACTCTATTCCAATGCACCTGGCAACACTTAGAAAAACTTAGCCCGTTAAGATCTTGGTTATATTAAAATTGTTAGCGTTTAAAAGTAATCAAAATTGTTTTTATTATAAAAATAAACGAAATTATAAAACAAAAGTTTCACTTCCAAAAGTTACTTCTAGAAAGAATAAATAAATTAAAATCCCTGCCGGCTAGACCTAACATTCACAGGTAGATTTCGAAGTTATATAATAATTTCACCAATAGAAAGTAAAGCAAAATTAGAGATAAATCCAGTTTAACAATTATCTGATTGCTCTTGAAGAGTTTTTTTTTTTTTCCCCATTATACTTCATTTAAACTGTGTAATGATTGTTTCATTAAATGAGCCATACACTATATATTAATTTCTGATCTATTTATTTATTTATTTATTTTTATTTATTTATTTATTTATTTATTTTTTTTTAGACACGCCGCTTTTAATAAATTAAGACGAAAATGAACAAGTTTATTGAAAGTAATAAAACCAATACGGGCCTGTTTAATAAGTGAGGCGAAGAAACATTCCTTTTTGTTGTTTATTGATTATTTTTTTATTATCTTTTAGCAACCAGCTGCACCTTCACAGAAGTGCCATCAAGTTTTATAGAGCTGTGTTTTTTGATTAAAAGATTACTTCACTCACACGAAAACCTTCGCTCGCTAATGTTAATTCTATAGAACAATTCTTTTAAGGTGGTTCTCAAATGACCTGCTCATCAAAGCGAAACTTTCTGACACATTTTAAGACGTATATTTCAACGCAAAGGCATGAAATTGACATGCCTGACTATTGAAGCAATTTGGAAACGAAATAAGTTTTCCATTTTTTGAAAAATAAATTACTTCTCGTTATAAGCTATTCGTGTCACGTGGCAACGCATTCTTTTCCAGGCTTGCGCAAGCGCAGCAATAACTTGGTTCAAAAGGTCGAATTTGACAGCATTTTCTACAAAATGTTCTGCCTTTAAGAAAAACTGGTAAATATTTTCCAATTACATAGTTTCTGAATAATAACACCTGCCAGTTTCATGCGTTTCCGCACAAACATGAATTAAAAAATATGTCATAAAGTAGCGAGCTTGAATTTGAGAACACGTTAAAATATCTCGTTAGCATTTTAATATTTTGAAGCAATATTTTTCTTTGCATTTGATAATTAAGATCAATTTCTATAATCGCCACTTTTTAATTTTTCGATTTTGTTTGCAGGTTTATTTTATGGGGATACTTCCCTTTTGGAACCATGATAGTATAGTAATCTAGGGGCAGAAAAGCTTTAGTCTATCACCCCGAAATCTGAGTTTTATTCTAATGTGGGGAACAATTTAGTTCATTTTCAGGCTCCCTCCTCCACGGATTCAAAATACTTGATACTCCACTGCTGAGTTCGAATCTCATGTGAGAAATGGGTTAAGAAGAAAGAAAGAAAAAAGGGACATAACTGAATTTGTTTACACTTTTTTTTTTTTTTTTTTTTTTTTTTTTTTTTTTAATGCAGAATGATGTTTATTTAATGAAAAGTTAAGCGAAAAGGTACGTAGAAAAATTACTTGCGAAACGCAAATTTTTATAAATGAATTCCTTTTTATTCATAAACACATGGAATCGGCAAGTTCTCTTATTCTTTAATTGTGAAACTGAATAGTTTTTTCCATGTTTCGATAAGGAAGGGGGTGTTTAAGAAAATGCTGTCAAAGTGGGCATATTGAATCAAATTTCTGTACGTGACATATATGTAGATAAACAATATTATTTGTAATAGACAAACAAAACTGAGATTATATTTTAAGTCCATTTTTTCCCTTTATTTGATTTATTTTCTTTCTTTTATTATTTCAGTATACATTAATATCATTAACATCAAACTTGAATTTAAAATCAATAAAATAATTTTCAATGAGTGTTTAAAATAAATAAATAAATAAATAAAAGAAAGGGGCGAAAATATTATATTAGATATAAAATATTATAAAGAAAATATTATATTAATATGTTAAGTATCCCAGTACAATATTTTATATTAAATAAATATTAACTATATAAAGTTTATATAAATTTGTTTAGTAATTTTATCTAAATTTTACATAAAATATTATTTTTTATAAATAAATAAATAAACAGAATTTCTAAGTTTTGCACCTTTATAATCATTATATATATATTTAAAATATTTGTATTGTAAATTTTTTTATGTAGAAGAATACATAACTTGTACCCCACTGAATATTTAATAGCAGACCGATTAGCTTTCAATTTCAAACTGGGAATTTTGTTACAGTTTTTGAAGATTTGTACTATGGGAAATTCATTGTTTTAGACCAATTTCAATGTATATTAATATTTCAATGGAACACAAACTAGTTGTGTATTCGATGGAATATGTAATTGATTTATTTAGTACTTTTCTTATATGGCACTACTGACACTTGTTTCCCTTAAAAAAATGTTTGTAAAGTTCGTATTCAATCTAAACATGAAAACAGATTTCGTTTTTGTGACCGCCCTTAGAATCCCACCGCAACTCCAGTTTGAATATTAAAGATTCTAGAAACTAATCATAGAAAATTCATAAAAATGGGTAGTTATGCTAATTGAAGGGTGTAGCAATAAGTAATATTTTTATTTATAACTTTATTCTTTGTTTGTGTTTCAAACAACACATTAAAAAAAAATAATAATAAAATACAGAGTTTTTACATCCAATTCATTCTAGTAGATTAGGCATACAATATTTAAATTGGGTACATTTTGCAGGTTGAAGAAGTTTTTCTACTGATAATAACCAAATATACACCATTGCGGAAATGGCAAATGAAAATGCAGCATCCCCTTTCACTATACCAGGAATAAAGTGGATAATCCAGTTTTTCTCTAAATGCTTTCCTTAAAATTCTTTAACAAATAGACTTTCAGGTTCGTGTCCAGTGGGGAGTGGGGGGAATCTGCTTCAGGCTAAAATAAGCTTAAAATTTTATCCAAGAGAGTGACAATTGTAAAAAAAATGTTTGTTTTTTGTGTATGTGATATTGTAGATGGTTCCGTGACTTTTACTTTTTGTTATATTTTTCACAATGAGAATTTTGGATGTATTTTTTAATTAAAAGAATAAAGTATTGAAATGGTTAAAAATTAAACAATAAAATGAATAAAACATGACACATAAATAATTACTCGCGAATAATTTAAATCCTTCTGTGTTGATTTTTCCTATGGATTGTCAAAATCAAATTCCTAAATAATTGTGAATGAAATTCACATTTATTCATGAATTTTATTTATGCAGTAATAAACAATCCTTCAATAATGAAAGCAAATGTACTGTATTAAATGTATAGTTTGCTAAATATATAACTGAGAATAAACTATAAACCATTTCTTAATACTGAATGTCAGTTAAAACCTTACAAAATAATTTATTGTGTTCAATATTCAATTAGGTACTTTTCATAGTGTAGCAAGATGTCTCACTTTTAGTCTGAAAAAAAAAATAATTATGTTATATGTATATATATAATGCGTGTGTGTATATATATATATATATAGAGAGAGAGATAGAGAGAGAGAGAGAGAGAGAGAGATTTTGTTTGAGATGATACGGTAATGCTCAAATATATATATATATATATAATTGAGCACACTTCAAACAAAAATTATACGCATGATTTATTTAAATAAGCCGCATCATCTCAAACAAAATCTTTGCTATTAGAGTCATCGAGTTATATAAAAAACATTTATGGTTGAAATTAATATATTTTATGCATTACAGTTCAATAAAATATTAGAAATAAAAACTATTGTTGTTTATAATAATATTTTACTTTTGATTAAAAAAATATATATATTATTTAAACAGCAACAGGGGACTATATATGTTTTGAAGGAGATTTGAATTATTATAGAAATAGATTTAAATTTAATTACACTTTTAGCCTTGTAACAAAATTTAACTTTTGAGAATAAAGCAACCAGCCAAACGAAATCCTGACCACATTTAGAGAAATTTTAAATGATTAATTTTTACCAGCTCAACCACATAAAATTTCTATTATATTCATAACCTTGTTTCACATATTAAATGTATCAGGTAATAGCATTTACATACCAAAAAATAGAAAAGATTTTATACTTTTTTTACACATTTAATAAATTTTCAATTATAGCATATTGCTCGCAGATGACCATCATTTCGTAATTGTCATGTTAAAAAATTCTATTGTAAATGCAAATTTGACGATATTTTCCGAAATATTTGTTACTTTAATTACAAAATAAGAAACTAGATTTTTTTTTTCAGTGTGGTCCATTATGGAAAATTAAGAGAAAAGTATGCTTGAAGCAAATATTGAGAAAAGATAGTTTTACAATGTGGAGTGCTACTCACTATATCATGCATGTATAGATACAATATTGAATTATAAGCTTTCAGTCAATTTGGTCCTTTGAGAGCCACTTTAAGCAGTTCAAAAACAGAAACGCTGTGACAAATTTTTAAATACTCAGTATATAACCTATATATTAATTAATAAATTTCACCAATAAATTAATACATATTTCTGCCTACAGACGAACTTAAAACATACTTACAATCTTTTTAAAACATAAATCAACAAATTTAAAGACTATAATAATTAGAAAAATATTAAGAATGTTCATTAAGGCTGCTTTTCTTTGATTTTTTTTATTATTACCAAAATAAATAAATGAATCATATCCCCATATTGTCGAAATTTTAAAATTGAAAATATTAGTTTAACATATTAAAAGATAGATCAGGTAATTTCAGTACTGGAATTAGATGTTATTTTAGGCATATTTAGCGCTGTATAGTGTCGTAACATTTTTCGAGCAAACAGTACTATTTCAGTTTACGTTGTGTTCTTTTCTGAGTGCACCATTCTGTTTATTCCGCTATGAGATTTTTATGTTTTGGAATTATTGCAACTATTTTAAATTTTCTGAACATTATTATTAGTAATAATAATAATAATAATAATAAACATTTACTAGTAAAATATTGCAAATATATTTTTCTGGTTCTTGTACTTTATATCAAAGAAATACAAGGATTCTTAAAGTCCATATAAAAAGAAAATAATAATAATGAGAGAGAGTGAGAAAATTTTTATACATAAAAGTTTAATATTTTGTTACTTTCAGTGTATTTTATTTTATTTTAGTACAATTTCTATCTATCAATAAAAATATATTAATATATATTGAGCTCTTCAAAATACAATTCTTATAAAAATGTTACTGATCTCCAAATGTTACAAACTATTTTTAACAAGAAAAATATATATTATCATTAGAAATTTAAATAAAAGACTATTTTCACTATATCAAAGCAATTTTGTTAATAATAAAATATTGTGAAAATATCATGTATCATTATTTTAATAATGAATGTTTCTTTTTAAATGTGATATATTTTTTGTTTTTAGCTAGGTGCGTTCGTAATTATATAAATACGTAGCACCTATAATCGTCGTCTGGTCCGTCCGTACGTCCGTCCATTTGTCCGCATATAACAGCGCAAAAACTACCCAACCAAATAATTTGAAATTTAATATATATAATCGATGCAGAATTTTGTCGAGTCATTTCAAATTTTATGAAAATCGAATCAAAACTTAAAATGTTATTAATGAAAGTTTTCTTTATTCTGTTAAATCCTATCATATTCATATGTAATCTATATAATAAAAGCGCAAGTCATGGGGCTGAGGAAAACAAATACGGGCTAACCACTTCTTTTTTCATATGGCAAGCGGTCATTTTTATTCAAAATTATTTAATCGAATAAAATTACACAAAAGATACATTTTTAGAAAGCTCGTTCATAAAAATTGTTTGCTTGAGAATCAGTTACATTCAACAATGTATAGATTCTGTGACAACTTCAGTGAAAATCAGGTTAACCGAAGAGATCTCAATGCATTAGAGTAAATAAACACAGGAGATTCGTTCATTATGAGTCATAAAAATACTAAGCCATGGAGGTAATCATTCGCAAAGTAAGATCTCCATGGTGAAAAAAAAATCCGCATTTGTAAACGTGGCATACATAACAAGGAAAAAAAAAAAAAAAAAAAAAAAAGCATGCTCATTTCGCTTCTAGCAGACGACATAATTCATTTCACTGAAATAATGAGGATGATTTTTTTTTTTACATTGTGAAACTAGTTATAAGACGAACGCACCTCATATATCACGTTTAACGCACAATTTCCAACTTTTTTAATTGTTTGAGACGTAAATAAATTAACGAAAAATCCATCTCCCCCCCCCCCCCAATTGTGAGATAATCCTTTCCCCCTACTTCATTCTCTCTTCACTGCGAAAATATAATTTATACTTGTAGAATATTTTGTTCAATTGGTTCGCTTGCAGGGCCGAAACTATGATATTTTTTCACCCGAACAAGCATGAATTTTGGTACTCCCCCTCCCCCTCCTTTCCAAAATAAATTTATAAAAAGAAGTTTTCAATCTATTCCTTTAATTTTTCCGCTATTCACATCCATGACACCCTAAATAGTAATACCTAAAAATTGCAGTTTTATATATAAAAATGTCTTTGTACATGTGTTAGAGAGATGTGAGTTACAAGTTGCAGGATAAAAAGAAAATACATGAGAATACTCTTATAACTTTTAAATGCCTGTGTGATTTGGTAAATTTTCAGACGGGATTTTCATGATCAGACTTTTCATGAATTTTCAGACGTGATTAACCAGGAAGTTGCGATGTCAATATATTATGCATTATGAAGTTATACAAGCTTAAACGTTCAACAACGGGAATTACGGGTTAATCATAACAGCCAATTTTTTACCTACTTACTTTTACGATTATTTATCTACTGATTTGGATCTCTCCCCCCCCCCCCCCCCCCCCATCCACACACACAAACTTATGAGGTCCAGTGCCCCGTATGCCGTTGCCTTAATCTGGCTCTATGATCACTTAGGACCAGTTCAATATCCTCTGTGGATAGAGTTAAAGTATATAGATTTGGGGCCCTCCAAGTTTATGAGCCTTAGACCAGTACCCCGTGTGTCCATGTCTTAATCTGGCCCTGTGACTACTTAGGTTCGGTTTAATTGTCCTAGCAGATATTATATTAATAGGGTTAAAATTGCGACATAAAAAATTAATACTTTTTTTCTGCTTTTATATCATGTGTTTTTTTGAAAATTACATTAAATATTTATTTCTCGATTACTATCGTCTAGGAATTCCTTAAAAGATGTAATATTTTCGAAAACTTTACTTTGTACCTGTAAAAAAGTTTCTGCCATGCTACTTTACCACAGAATGAAAGAATTTTCTGATACAATATTTAAAAAAAAAAAAAACTGTCTTCATTTAGTAAAAGGAATGTATATTTCAGGATTTTTTTTTTTTTTTTTTCATTTCTTTTCACCCGAAAAAGCGTTTTTGCTCCAATGTTACTACGTATATAAGACATTCATGTATTCTTATTCTAGTCGACATTTTTTCCAGTTTGTATATTAGATATATCTTTGTATATTGCTAACTGATGGTTATCATATTATTTTGATGGTTCGCTTGACAACTGATGTAAGAGATATTTAACAAATTTTATATGATAGATAATTATTGTTATATATAAATAATAATAATAATAATAATGATGATGATGATCTTTAGTTTTATGCAATCTGAATTAAAATATCAGAAACAGTTATTGTTGTGTTTGAAAATTATTTTCTAACTGTGACACAAAGTTTAAGCGGTATCTATAAATATTCAATGCATGTATATGCAATATTGTTGATATCAGCTTAAACAAAAATAAAAAATAAAACTTTTTTCTTCTTTTAATGAGCAATTATAGTAAAATTTATATGCATTTTCTAAACAAAATAAATAAAAGATTATGATATCTATTTTCTTTTTCTTTCTTCTTTTAAAGAAATTAAAAGAAAAAAAAATCTTTAAAAGGTATTTAAAGAATTCTTCTGTAAAGGTAAAAAAAGGAACAACACAATATCATTTTCTTCATTGGAGAACACCTTTTAACAAGCATTTATTTACTACTTGAAAATATCCCCGAATTTTTGCAGATGTTAAAGGGACGCTTTTTATTATCTAAAGCGATTTGCACACCCTCCCAGTCCTTTGTCTAAGTTCCTGCTGACAACATCTGGCTGGTCAGTGAAATCTGGTAAAAAGGTGCGGCGGGCGCGTGAAATTCCGCTGAGGTGAATAAGAGTCTCAGTCAGTAGGACAGGTGTGTCAATACCCCAAGTTTAAAGTGCAGGGTTTTTTTTAAACATTATTAAATAATATATTTTTTATTTAATTTATTTTATTGTGCGTTGATGCATTACCGTTCCTCTTGCTTTTAATATTCCATTGCAGAATATATATTTAATTTTAGAATATTCTTTTCTCCTTTAAATATGAATCAATAAAAGTTTTAATGTTGATTTTATAACAAATAATTAGTCAAACTTTTCTATTAAAAATCTTAGATCATCGATTTTCACAGGAATTTAATTTTTAAATGTAATAAAAAGTATTGCAGTTAAAGAATTGTAATATTTAACCAAAATAATATTTTGATTTAAGTATGACCAGGCCATACAGAGGGGGGTAAAGCCGGTACAAATTACCAGGACCCGGTTCACCTAGATGGCCCAGTTTCGGTCGTGGTTTTTAAATAAAATACCAGAAAAAGAGGTAGATTTTGTAAGAGAAACTACCTATTACATTATCCCCATGTTGGAATTTCTGAAAACTTTTTACAGATCTACGCCGATAATGACTCCTAGAACCCAAAACTAACCGCAGTTCAAAACTTTATCTATTTATCTATCTATCTATATCATTTTTTTATGGGCACAACAACTTCCATAATTTTGAACACAAAACCCTCTCCCAGTTAAAAACTTTATATATATCTGTCTAGCTATCAATATAACTTTTTTATGGACACGATTACTTTCATAATTCTCCACAAATCTCTTCCAAACTGATGCATAAAATCTCGTTCAAGTTCGTTAATGGGAAAAATCGGACCAATGAGGGGGGGGGGAGGAAATGTTTTTTTTTATGAAAACAGAAAAAAAACATAACTTCTTAATTATTATACATATCGATACATATCGATTTTAAAGTTATTATTATTTCTAGGAAAAGGGCCAAAAATTTATGCATGATAAAGTTTTGATAGGAGTTTAAGGAGCGGGATAGGAGTTTAAGAAGAACAAAAGTCATAACTTCGTAAGTTCATAAGATATCAAATCAGCTTAAATTTATTACAAATATTCTTAATACTATCTGCAACTTTTATACTGACAAGTATTTTATAGAATTAAAGAATTCTCAATAAACAGGTGCTATATTGTCCGCGTCTTCGAAATCTAAATGTTCCTGAAGGCCGAGCCGTCAGGGATTTTTTATTTTACGTATAAATTTTGATTTTAAAATAACTAATAAATTAAAAAAAAAATCAACTGTTAGAATTTACTAGAACGTATTTAAGGGCCGGCCAGAGGAGTCCCCACTCCAGGGCCAATACTCCCGTGTATGTGTCAAATATATAAAAGTTACGAAGCGTTTATGGCTCGTACGATAGTAATTTTAAGAATTTTCCTATCAAACCAATAAAAATAATAACAGTTAAATATTTTTGTCCCCTTTAAACAGTTAAATATTTTTTTCAAACCCTTCTTTTTACGCACTTAAAAGCACCCGCTCGCTAATGTTAATCCTATGGAGCATTATTTTTCTAATATCTCGTTTGCATTTCAATATTTTTAAAAAAAAATTTTGCATTGGATAGCAGAGATCAATCTCTATTTCCGACGTTGATTACTTTTTCGATTTTCTTTCTAGATTTTTTTTTTACGAAGATACTTTCACTTTCGGAACCGGTTTCAAAAGTGAAAGTATCTTCGTAAAAAAAAAAATGCAACGAAAATCGAAAAAGTAATCAACGGCGGAAATTGAGATTGATCTCTGCTATCCAATGCAAAAAAATTGTTTAAAAATATTGAAATGCAAACGATATATTAGAAAAATAATGCTCCATAGGATTAACATTAGCGAGCGGGTGTTTTCAAGTGCGTGAAGAGGACCCTTAACCATTTTGGGTTATTATGTTATTAGATATTTAGAGAAATAGTGTTTTATTAAAATGACCTGTTATTAAAAACAATTCTCATACCCTTTCAATAATATAAAATAAATATTCTTAAAAATTAGACACTTTAAAAACTTGAAACAAGCATAATTTTATTAATATTAGCATAAGTATCAATATTATATGTTATTTCGGATATGTATACATTTGCTTTAAAAACGTTGAAATTTCACGAAAATTTAGTTCCATTTTCATGAAATCGTGTGCGTAATTCGCAAAATAACTGTTTTGAATAAAATGACTTTAAAAAGGAATATTCCTTATGCCGTATAAAGTTTATTTTATCAATTTCTATTCTTACACAGAGTTCTAAATTCAGCTTTGATTAAAATATTCAAACCAAATAACTTTTTAATATGAGTGAATAAAACAGTTTTCAATTTTTCCTTATAGGTATATCCTTAAATAGGCCTTAAATGTTAATGTAACCTGAACTTTATTTTAAGATTAAAATTCAATTATTATACAAAATGTTTTTTCAATCATTTTAGATACCTGTTTATAACATTTAAGTAATTTAATGGGTAACACCATTAGGAATGGCACTCACATGACTTGGAATTTAAGGTTGTTTCGGAAATAGTTTTAAAAGAAATATGAATTATTTATCAAAATTCATTTACAATAATTTATTATACTACATAATATTAAAGTAGAAATATATATATATTTTTAATTTTATATATTAAAAAATGGCGACTTGACTGATGATGGGAGGGACCGTTTTGAAAAAAGAAGGGCTAGTGGGGGACAGGATTAATCATCGTACACTTGATCTAGAACAACATAAAAAAAAGTCCAAAAGCAAGTGAAACACATAACCATTTTTAAATATGTACTAGATAGTACCCGTCAAGATTTGACGGTAAATAACTTGAAAGCTCCTTTAGAAATATGCTTGTATTTTTAATTAGCTGCTTTTAAATTAATTAGGTATTGAAAATTTTATGAATTGTTATATTGTGTAAGCGATTCCTATATATAACGATAGATTTTGTTGTCAGTCCAGCCTACTCAACTTATGTAGTTAAATATTTTAAGCTTCTAATTTACATTCTATTATACTCGAATAAATTTAGCACGAATTTAACTAAAAATATTAATTGAAGGATTTATTTATACTTATTACAGTCTCAAAATTAAGAAAACTATATCAATATTTAGTACTTTCTACTTTTTTTTTTTTTTTAATTACACGACTTTTAAAATTTGTCATTAATTTTATTCTTATCAGCCTAACTTTAAAATCCAGATAAATCATGGATATCAAGTTGATTTCTTTTATAATTCTTATATGAATATTTTTGTTCCTTTCCTTTTCCTTTTCTCTCTTTTTTTTTTTTTTTTTTTTTTTTTTTTTGTAAGGAGAATAATCATATACATATCTTAGTTTTACAAATATGTCTTATTGATAATGGTCATACAAAATATAGATAACAGTTTAGATCTCTTTATTTAATCGATAACTACATGCAAATTTTTTTAATTTAAATATTTTTATATATATTTTTATAATATAAAATAAGTAATTAAAAAAATATTGGCGGTTGTTAAATTTTATTTTCCACAGTCCCAATGTTTTGAAAAAATAACAATATTTAGTATTTCTTTTTCTTTCTTTTTTTAACTACACGAGCTTTAAAATTTTTCATTAAATTAATTTTTATTAGTCTGATTCTAAAACCTAGAATTTAAAATTTGCTGTTTGCACCTAACGATTACGATACATGTTTTTTAATTACTTGAATTTACATTTTCTATTTTCATACATTGTTCAATGGTTAGATCATGGATATCAAGATAATTTAGAGTTCCTGTATGAATATTTTCCCTTCTTTTTTTCTTCTCTCCTTTTATTTTTCCCTTTTTTACGAAAAATAATTACATGCTTATCTTTTTATATATATGACATCTTGATAATGGTCATACGAAATATAATAAAAACTGTAGACCTGTTCAATTTATTTAATCGATAATTAAATGCACGATCTTTTAATTTAAATACTTTTAATATAAATTTAGTAATTAAAATAAAATATTCTTGGGTGTTAAATTTTAATTATAAAGCATTCGAATAAAAAAAAAATACAAATTATGTAACTTTTCCTCCTGAATTAAATATGGCATTATTAAAATGAATTATTGCCAATAAAATAAGAAAAATCAAGCCGTCCGTAGCGGGGATCGAACCGACATGATGATCAGAACAGAGAAAAAACCCGCCTGACACCACTCGGCCATCCTTTTCTCATTCGAGTGTACTCTAAAACTGGTTAGCTTCTACATTTAAGTTTACGCATGCTCAAATAGGGTAAATACGTGTGAAAAGTGAATTTGACGGAAATCCCTTTTCGTTTTAATATATAAGATATATATATGCATTTTTGGTGAATTGGCATTAATTCGAAGTAAAATGTAAAATTTCAACCAAAACTTCTGTTGCATTACAGTTATAAAAAAAAGTGAGCAATCGGTATTAAATATATCGAATAATATAATCGAATAATATTATCGAATAATATAGAATTATAGTTATAATATTATAACTATAATATACAATATCTGTATAATATAATATCTCTTAATAAATCGTCACATCCAAAGTATTTCCCTAGAAAAATACTTCAAGATTAATTTCCAAAAAGATAAAGTTTGTTGATTGAAAATTGGCGGAGATAGAGTGTCCACTGATTTTGAAAATTGCCGTTATGGAGGGAGAAAAAAGTAAAGTTTTTATTACTGTTCACTTGCTGCGGCACTCTCTACTTCTATAACACCAAAATTACCCTTTCACTTTCTATAGAAATTTATAGCCAATAAAATAAGATTTCTATGTGTATAAAAAGTACTTTAAAAAACAAAAAAGTGGTTTTGAAATTTTGGACAGGTTAAAGCGGTGTTACTCCTTAATTTGTTTTATTACTTAAGTTTACACTTATTTTTTTATGGTTTTTCTATCATATAGAAACCTACAGATATTTTTTATTATTATTACTTTCCACTGATACTATTTATATACGAGTTACAGGTTACGTACAGTTCTACCAAAATTTTTGTATAGAATTTTTCACCTTATTTAATAGCAGAAAAATATTACAATTTATGTGATAATTTGCAGAAAGTTTTTTAATTAAAAAAAAATATTTTAGGCAAAGATTTCTTGTTTAAATTAATGGTGCCATACTCCTTGGAAATTATATGAGGTGGATCCACTTTGAGTTTGTCTTTTATGTATTAGTAATAATTAAAATTAAAAAATAAATTAAATTTAACCACTTACTTTAATTTGTGTTTAAGATGTAAATTTGTAGGACATATTTATAAATAAAAAATAAATAAATAGCTGTGTTTTCGATAAATAGGGGAAGAAAAGCATTTAATGACAGCTTTTAACATTATTTTGCAAGACTATTTTCCCTCTATAATCATACTGATTTATCAAAAATAAGTTTGAATTTTAGGCTAATTCACCCTTTAAAATGTTTATCGAAAAACTCAATTATTCATGCTTTTTTATGTTGTTAACTTGTGCGGCTAATTTATTATTTAGGAAAATATATTAGAGTAGTTTTTATAAACAACAATAGAAAGTTTAATGATGAAATGGTTGCAATTAATATTTTTATGCAAGAATATTTTCATAATTAAAGTTAGGTCAGAGACAGACAGACAGACAAATCGAAGTCATAAACACTTTTCAACTATATTATTTAAAAAAAAAAAATTACACTATTTATATACATTTTAGCTTTAGTAAATGAAAAGTAGAGGGCCAAATATGTGTTGAGGTTCGAGCTTAGTTATAATATTATTTGGGAGGCCTCCAAAATAATACTGTGCATAGGGCCTTAAGCTATGACAGAATTGAGAATTTATCTGTTTGATTATAACATGTCAAACAGATGACACGTGACACAGGACAAATATTAAGTCATTTGACATTTTTATTTCACTTTGTTAACAGATTAAACGCTAAGCATTATTTCAAGGGCTTGTTGAAAAAATTTTATTAACGAATACTGCGATAACACGGTATTCGTGAAAAGTTATTAGAAATCATTAGTCTTCCTGTCCCCGTCCCCACCCCACATATGGTCAAATCAGGCCGCTCCAAAAATATCTTTGATAAAAAGAAGAAAGTGAAAACAAACACATTGCTTCGAGCATGTCTGCTTACAAGCAGTTTAAATAAGCTTCCTTATCTAAGTGTGAAAAAATATATCACACGTCTTGGATTTTGTTTGAAATATCATTTGCGAAAAGAAAAACATGAACATATTTCAATTTATAACAAGATATTCATAAGACTCTTGGTTTACAATATCACAATGAGGATATACCTAAAAATCAATTCTGGGAAATTTCAAAATTCCTCACCAAAGAGGAGGGGAGGGGGGGGGGGTAGGTTTGGCGATTATCAAATTACAATTAATAGTTCAATTTAAATCAAAATTTCAATCATTTTTGCTTGAAAGTATTACAAACACAAATATTTGAAAACCAATTTCTGTAATTTTCAAATTTCTTTCCCCAGAAGAGGGACTGGGGACGAAAACGCGATTTTCATGTATCGTTTCGTATTTCAAACAAAAAGTAGAATTCATAAGCTTCTTGCTTTAAATTATTACGAACACAAATACCAAAGCACTAATTTCTGGAAATTCCAAAATTCGCACTCCAACGAAGGAGGGCGGGGAGGAGGGGGGGGGGGAATACAGCTTTTTACATTTTTTCTTTATATTTGAATTAAAAAATGATATTCATAAATTTCTTGGTTTAAAATATAGCAAGGCGGAATACCTAAAAATCAATTCCTAGAATTTTCAATATTCCCCCTCCAAGGGAAGTGGGACAGAAAGAAGATTTTCACATATATTTTCCTATTTTAAAGGAAAAAGAGATGCATAAAACTCTTTCCTTAAATTATTACAAACATGGATAGCTAAAAAACAATTTCTGGAATTTTGGAATTTTGCCCCACCCCCGCGAAGTGGAGAAGGGAACAAAAACAAGATTTTCATATATCGTTTTTTATTTGAAAGAAAATATAATTATTCAGAAGATTCTTGCTTTATTTTGAAGAATTAATTTTTCATAACAGTTAAAATTGTGGAAGAGTTGTGTATTTCGTCTTCGCTCTCCGGTGTGTATTACGTCCTGACTTGCTGGCGTGTATTACGTCCTGGATTGCCGATGTGTATTAAGTCTTCGATTGTCGGTGTGTATTACGTCTCTGTTTGCCGGTGTGCGTTTTCTCTGACTTTTCGGTGTGATATATGTCCTCGCTTGTCGGTGTGTATTACGCTCTGACTTGCTAATCTGCATTAGGCCGTCGATTGACGGTGTTTAATACGTCTTTCATTCCCGGTGCGTATACCGTTTTCGCTGGCTGCGTGAATTACGTCCTTGCTTACATGTATTTGATAGTTTCTCACTTTGCGAATTGCAAAGCGTCCTCATTTACTCATGTTTAACGTATTACAGATACAAATATCGAAAGACTAATTTCTGAAAATTTTAAAAATTGCCCCTCCAGAAGGGGGGAAGGGTGCAATACTATTGTTTCTATTTTATAAAAATATATTCATAAGATTCTTGGTTTACAATATCACAAGGAGGAATACATAAAAATCAATTTTTAGAATTTTCAAAATTCCTCCCCGAAGGGAGAGAAAGAGGGGGGGGGTAGCAAAATCGTAATTTTCAAATCACTCTTAATACTTCTGTATATTACAATTTAAATTGAAATTTCAATCATTTTTGCGTTAAAATATTCCGAACACAAATATCTAGAAACCAATTTCTGGAATTTTCAAATTTCTTTCCCCAAAGGAGGGGCTGGGGACAAAAACGCGATGTTCATGTGTCCTTTCGTATTTAAAACAAAAGATAGAATTCATAAGTTAATTATTACGCAGACAAATATTAAAAAACAAATTTCTGAAAATTTCAAAATTCGCACTCCAACGAGGGAGGGATACAGCTTTATACATTTTTCATTATATTTTAATTAAGAAATTATATTCATAAATTTCTTGGTTTAAAATACCGCAAGGAGGAATACCTAAAGATCAATTGGTAGAATTTTCAATATCTCCCCTCCAAAGGAACATGTGGAGAAACAAGATTTTCACATATATTTTCGTATTTTAAAGAAAGTAGACATTCACAAGACTCTTCCCTTAAATTATTACAAACATGGAAAGCTAAAAACCAATTTCAGGATTTTTAGAATTTTGAATCACCCCCCCCCCCCCCCCCTCACGAAGTGAGGAAATTGACAAAAATAAGATTTTCATGTATCGTTTTTTATTTGAAAGGAAATATAATTATTCATAAGATTCTTGCTTTATTTTGAAGAATTAACTGTTCATAAAAGTTAAAATTGGGATAAAGTTGTGTATTTCGTCCTCGCTTGTCGGTGTGTTTTAGTCCTGACCTGCCGGAATGTATTACGTCCTAGATTGCCGATGTGTATTACGTCTTCGATTGTCGGTGTGTATTACGTCTCTGTTTGCCGGTGATCGTTTGTTCTTACTATTCGGTCTGTAATATGTCCTCGCTTGTCGATGTGTATTAAGACTTGGCTTGCTAATCTGCATTAGGTCATCGATTGACGGTGTTTATTACGTCTTTCGTTGCCGGCGCGTATACCGTTTTCGCTTGCTGCGTGAATTACGTCCTTGCTTACCAGTATTTGTTACTTTCTCACTTTGCGAAATACAAAGCGTCATCATTTACTGATGTTTAACGTATTACAGATACAAATACCGAAAAACTAATTTCTGAAATTTTTAAAATTGCCCCTCCACAAGGGGCGGATGGGTCAATACTATTATTTCTATTTTATAAAAAGATATTCATAAGATTCGTGGTTTACAATATCACAAGGAGGATTACATAAAAATCATTTCTTGGAATTTTCAAAACTCCTCCCCAAAGGAGAGGGGGGGGGGGGGCAAAATCGCAATTTTTAATTACTCTTAATATTTCTATATATTACAATTTAAATTGAAATTTCAAATATTTTTGCTTTAAGGTATTCCAAACACGAATATCTAAAAACCAATTTCTGGAATTTTTAAATTTCTTTCCCGAAAAGAGGGGCTGGAGACGAAAACGCGATTTTTATGTATCATTTCGTATTTCAAACAAAAAATAGAATTCATAAGCTTCTTACTTATATTATTATTACGGAGACAGATACCAAAAAACTAATTTCTGAAAATTTCAAAATTTGTGCTCCAACGAGGGTGGGGGGGGGGGGGGGTACAGATTTTTACATTTTTCATTATATTTCAATTAAGAAATCATATTCATAATTTTTTTGGTTTAAAATATCGCAAGGAGGAATATTTAAAAATCAATTCCTAGAATTTTCAGTATCCCTCCTCCAAAGGGAGGGGAGGGGGCAGAAACAAGATTTTTTAATATCTTTTCGTATTTTAAAGAAAGTAGAGATTCATAAGACTCTTTTCTTAAATTATTATAAACATGGATAGCTAAAAACCAATTTCAGAAATTTTCGAATTTTGCATCCCACCCCCCTTCCTTCTGGAAGTGAGGAAGGGGGCAAAAATAAGATTTTCATATATCGTTTTTTATTTGAAAAAAAAAATATTCATAAGATTCTTTTTTTTTTAAGAATTAATTGTTCATAAAAGTTAAATTTGTGTATTTCGTCCTCGCTTGCCGGTGTGTTTTACGTCCTGGATTGCCGGTATGTATTACGTCCTCGTTCTCCGGTGTGTATTATGTCCTGGCTTGCCGGCGTGTATTACGTCCTAGATTGCCAGGATATTAGAAACAAGATTTTTTAATATCTTTTCGTATTTTAAAGAAAGTAGAGATTCATAAGACTCTTTTCTTAAATTATTACAAACATGGATAGCTAAAAACCAATTTCAGGAATTTTCAAATTTTGCACCCCCCTCCCTCTGGAAAAGTGAGGAAGGGGACAAAAATAAGATTTTCATATATCGTTTTTTATTTGAAAAAAATATATATTCAAAAGTTTTTTTTTTTTTTTTTTTTTTTTTTTTTTTTTTGTTAAAGTATTAATTGTTTATAAAAGTTAAATTTGTGTATTTCGTCCTCGCTTGCCGGTGTGTTTTACGTCCTTGCTTGCCGGTATGTATTACGTCCTCACTCTCCGGTGTGTATTATGTCCTGGCTTGCCGGCGTGTATTACGTCCTAGATTGCCAGGATATTAGAAACAAGATTTTTTAATATCTTTTCGTATTTTAAAGAAAGTAGAGATTCATAAGACTCTTTTCTTAAATTATTACAAACATGGATAGCTAAAAACCAATTTCAGGAATTTTCAAATTTTGCACCCCCCTCCCTCTGGAAAAGTGAGGAAGGGGACAAAAATAAGATTTTCATATATCGTTTTTTATTTGAAAAAAATATATATTCAAAAGTTTTTTTTTTTTTTTTTTTTTTTTTTTGTTAAAGTATTAATTGTTCATAAAAGTTAAATTTGTGTATTTCGTCCTCGCTTGCCGGTGTGTTTTACGTCCTGGCTTGCCGGTATGTATTACGTCCTCGCTCTCCGGTGTGTGTTATATCCTGGATTGCCGGCCTGTATTACGTCCTAGATTGCCGATGTGTATTACGTCTTCGATTGTCGGTGTGTATTACGTCTCTGTTTGCCGGTGTGTGTGTTTGTTCTTACTGTTCGGTGTGTAATATGTCCTCGCTTGTCGGTGTGTATTCTACATTAGGCCATCGATTGACAAAGTTTATTACGTCTTTCGTTGCTGGTGCGAATACCGCTTTCGCTTGCTGCGTGAATTATGTCCTTGCTCACCCGCATTTGTTATTTTCTCACTTTGCGAATTGCAAAGCGTCCTCATTTACTGATGTTTAACGTATTACAGATACAAATACAGAAAAACTAATTTTGTTATGTTAATTTTTGTTATGTTAGTCTAATAAATAATACTAAACAAACAAAAACTTATGCGTCCGTAATTTTTTTTTAATTTTCGACCTTTCGAAAGTAAAGAAAAAAAAAAGGATTTCATTCACGTAATTAGAAACAAAACATTTTTATAGTACAAAAAAATTATTTTAATATATATTTTTGTCATTTAAAAAAATAATAATAATGCTTTTTTTTTAATTTAAAGTGTAAAGTACTATTTTCTCATTTTAAAATAATTTTTATAAACATTTTTTTAATGTTATTCATGACAGTTATGTATTAATTTAAAGAATTAGATGCATTCCTTATTCAATCTAGTATGTTATGGCTATAACAATATTTTTCTTTATATCTATCTAATATATTAATTTAGAAACATATTTGAGAGCACCTCCTCTTGAGTATACATAATCTGATACATACATAAAAAAATGAATGAGCTTACTTTCTTATGATAAATAATTCGTTTATTAAATTTCATGTAATTTCTCCAAATAGATGTCGAGATGTGTGCATCTCAGTAATTATGAAAAAACAGTGCAGAATTATAAGGATATATATAAACACGAATGTCATTTCTTATAATGAGCATTTCGTATGTTATTTTTTGTGTAATTCCATGCAATGTAATTCCAAGCCTTGATTTGAATATCGCAAAAATGTTAGAAAAAAAAACAGTGTAGCAGCACCCCTAGTAACTTATGCGCACAAAAATTGCAGCAATGTTTTTTTTTTAATTGTAAGTACCTTGTATGCAAAATGTTGTGCAATTCCATACAATAGAAACCGAGATCTGCCAATCCCAAAAATTCTGGAAAAAGTGGAACAACAGCGCCACCTGTTCAGCGATAGTCACCAAAATCTAATCAGCTACAATTTATATTAAGTTGCAACTAAATATAAAATTTCCTGAAATTCTGTCCATTAATTTTTGCACTAGCGATGCTGCAAATATTTCTGTCACACACAGACACACACAAAGACCCACAAATCTACAGCAGACAGACAGAAAATTTTCCAAAAATAGTTAAATTGTGTTAAGGATATACCAAAACGTATAAATCCGTCAAAAACCGGAAGTCGAAAATTTTCGTGTTTCCAATACTTTCTTCTTATGTACATTAAAAAAAGTAAAAAAAAAAAATAAAATAAAATGAATTTAATGATTAAATGCTGAAATATATTTTTAAACTTATAAATTAACAACGTGTAATACAGTAACGAACAACGTATTATACAGTAGCATAAAACTTTTTCAGAATGTCCATTGTAGATTGTGTGTATCATAACAGTAAATGTCCTCAATTGACTGTAAAATAATGAATTCCTGAATTGATTGTGTGTATCGAGTTCACTGTGTATGTAGATATGTATCAATGTCCCCATTTATATTAAGAAAATACATTTTGTGAAATTTTTAAATTTTCTCAAAAATTAAAGTTGATTCAGATTTAATGGAGTATAAATAATAGTTATTCACCGAAAATAAACACCGGAAGTAGAAAATTTTCGTGATTCCAATATATTTTTCTTATGTACATAAAATAAGATAAAAAACATTAAAATTAATTTAAAGATTAAATGTTGAAATATATTTTTTTACACTCATAAATGAGCAACGTGTAAATAATGCAGTAGCATAAAACTTTTTCAGAATGTCCGGGGTTGATTGTGTGTATCATAACAGTAAATGTCCTCAATTGATTGTAAAATAATGAAGTCCTGAATTCATTGTGTGTATCGAGTTCAGTGTGTATATAGGTGTGTATCAATGTCCCCATTTACATTGCAAAAATACATATTGGGAAATTTTGAAATTTTAACAAAAATCAAAGTTGATTCAGATTTAATGGAGTATAAGTAATAGTTATTCACCGAAAATAAACTTTTAAGTCTGTTATTTTTGAAGTCCTTAATTGGCGGTGTACACACAAAGTCCTGAGTTTGCACGTCTTGCCAACCTGTGTGTGTGTGTGTGTGTGTGTGTGTGTGTCTGTATGTGTCAAACATTTTATAGGCGCTTTATCACAGTAACTGATGCATGGAATTTAATAAAACTTTACATTGTGTTAGACCTTGATATAAATTGGTGCTGATGCGTTTTTGGTTTAAATAGCTTTATAGGTGGCGCAGTTATGCTGCATCTTTCACGATTTCCACGATGTCTATAGCTTGAATCATCCAACTTCAGATCCAGTTAGACATTGACATAACTTATTGCAGATTAGTTTTTGCGTGAATCTTCTCACAGGTGGCGCTGCTATGCTGCATCTTTCACGATTTCCACGATATCTATAACGTGAATCATCAAACTTCAGATCCAATTAGACGTTGCGATAAATTATTGCTGATTAGAATTTGGTGCGAATCTCCTAACAGGTGGAGCTGCTATGCTGCATTTTTCACGATTTACACGATTTTAGAGATAGTCATATCGCAAGAAATAATGCACGGAATTCTATCAAACTTCATATTCTGTTAGACCTTGACATACGTTGGTGTTGATTAGGTTTTCATGTCAATCATATAACAAATGGCTCTGCTATGCTGCATTTTTAATGATTTTCGCTATAGCTATATCGCAAAAACTAATGCACGAAATTTAATCAAACTTTATATTTTGTTACACTTTCACATAAATATATCCTTATTAGGCTTGAGTGTATACTGTCCAACAGGTGTCGCTTTTATGCGTTTTGGGTTGGGAATTTTGGTTACAGACATCTAAGAGGTGGGTATCGAAATTCAATGATTTGGTTGAAAAATGCGATGCGTATATATCCTTTTTAAATGTATACAATTAAAGAAACCTATTACCTTTAGAATACTTAGGATGGGCATAGAGGCACCGTGATACCAAATTTTATCAGTTGGAAAAATTTCAGTTGGAAAAATTTAGGAAAGTATAACGTAACCTCTTCCGAGTTATCCAGGATTTAAAAAATGTTCCGTTATCTTCAGAAAATTCAGAGAACAATATATTTCTTAGATTTAACGAAGTCTTTCTGAAGCAAAAGTTTCTGTTGCTGCCCGTTAAAAAAATAGTAAAGTATTAACATGGATGAGATAGAAACAAATTTTGGGATTGGCACATCTAACTAGTTGTCGTTGTTACAGAGACACGTAATATATTTTAATATCTGATTGTCTACTGTGTGTCAAATGTGTACCTCGTACGTAACTAGAGTAGCTTTATAAATAAAAGATTAGTGATTTACAAACAATAAAATCTGATTTATCAAGAGGATTTTGTACAAAAAAATGGCGAGAACGCTATTATCACCATGGTAATGTTTGTTGACTAGTCTCACTCTTCTAACTAAGCTTGTCCAGGCGAGTATTGTCCAGTTATGGAATGTGGGTTGCCATTTCTTGGACAAAAATTTCCAAGCTGAGGATTCTCTAAGTGTGTAATATCGCCACCTTTTTATATAAAAGGCATGAAAACAAAGCATATTGAATGAATGTGAATAACGAGAAAGGGTTATTATAAAACATACTATGTTTTGTAAAACCACTCTCGATCAAATACGACAGTTGGAAGTAAGTAAAAAAAACAGCCAATATTAATAACATAGGTGTCTTTTGCACAATTTCATTGAAATCGCAGATTAAAGGAGTCAATTGATGTTGCTTTGTGTTTTTGCTGCAAAATTACTTGTTCTGATTTTTTTTCTAAATGTTAAAGAGAAAATTTGGAATTTTAAATACGTTTTACTAAGAACAGGGATATTTTTATGACGTTATCTGCAAAAAAAAAGTATATTAAGCTCAACCAAACTTAATACTGGCAAATTAAAAAATGTAGATATCTCACGTATGTGGTTTATGCATGTATTTATGGTTCATCACAGCTTCCACTTCTTCTTTTTCTATCTACTTGACATCTCAATCTAAAATATTTCTATTTCGAGAAAAGAAAAAAGATTTTGCCATTCAGATATTCAGCTTTCCCTCCCTTTCCCATTATTTGTTTTGAATTTAATTCATATAATAGAGAAGTAGAAAGTAGGCTGGCATAAAGAGAAGTAAAGAGCAATATAAGGAAATATGAAATTCAACAAAGAATATGCTTGTACCTATGTATGTTATGTTTGTAGAGACTGACTTATATAAATATGGGCCCAAGGCAAAATCATTCATAGGGCTTCCCCAAACCAGCCCTGTACGAAGACGGTAACAAACAGAACAGCCTACTCCAAGATATATGTATTTTTGATAAAAGATTGAATTTTCACCCAATAACTTAAAATTTAAAAAGAAAAAGGATTTTTTTTTACTATTATATATATATATATATATATATATATATATATATATATATATATATATATATATATTGTAATATAAAGAAGGGAAAAGAGATATAATTAAAAATTGCCTCGGATACCAAGAAGCATATTACGCCACTTGCCGTCCCACCAATGTTAGAAAATGTAAATCATTAAGTGCAATATATATATATATATATATATATACATATACATATTTAATAATTTAATCCCTTGAATTTTAAAATTGAATTGAAGATATTTATGATACTAAAATTAAAAGAGAGCTTAATGTTAATGAAAATGTGCACTAAGCAAGAATGTCTCTAAGTGTATTTCAGATTGTATGAGAGTCCTGCAACAGGTCAGGCAACCCGATCTTACCCGAACCGCATGTCGGGTCGCGTTGACGCTAACTGTTTTCTTTGCCTGTCAAGTTCGAGTTGTACTGATTTGAATAGATTGCGGTTCGAGTCGGTTTCGGTTTGGGTTTTGACTATTGGGGGCTAGTTTCGAGTTGACCCGCTTTTTCAAAAAAAAAAAAAAAATCTAGCATATATATTTATTTTAACATAAAAGTTAAAATTGATGTTAGAGATATAATTGTAGACTACTTTTTTTATAACTCTATAATATATGGATTAACTGTCTTCCGTGTAAGTTCGGGTTGAAGCGTGTTGCGTTCGGTTGACGTGTGCCGCGTTGGAGTTGGGTTTCGGATTAATAGAATTTTTTTTGTCGTGTTTGGGGTTGACTTTAAATAAAATTTCGGGTTCAGAAAGGTTTATACGCAACCTGCACAGGACTCTAGCTTGTATTTATGTTCATATGCGGAGAAACATGTTAAAAATAATTAATTATAAGGTAAGTATTGCACTATTATGTAGTTGTCACCTTCGTTATATAAAATTAGTAATTTCTACCGTAAAGAAGTTGCTAATATCCTAAATTAATTTTAAGCATATACATTATAATTTTGTTTTCAGTGTTGAAAGGATCTGTGCTAGTTATAATTAAACAGTTACGTAAACAGAAATCTTTCAAAACACATCCAGATCAACCTCTTTGCCCTCGTAGTATAGGTATAAAGCAAAAAATAAAATTTAAAATAAATGTTTTGTGTTAGCGAGTTCGGCGGGGGTTAATGGGAGTGGCTAAAAATACTTAAAATGTCTGTATAAATTAAGAAAATAGTACAAAATACCATGCGTTGCGTGAATTTGAAGACCCCTTGCTTAGAAACTACTATAGCCATTGTGAACAAGCATGCTCGCTAATTTAGACATTAACACACAATGTACACAGTACAAAGAAAATAGTACAAAATAGCATGCGTTGTGTGAATTTGAAGACCCCTGGCTTATAAACTACTATAGCCATTGTGAACAAGCATGCTCCCTAATTTAGACAGTAACACACAATTAAGTACACATGATTCGAAAGCTAAAAAGAGCAAACTAATTAATAAAACAAAGATAATTATTTACAAAAACTTATTTAAAACAAAATAAAACTTTTAAAAAATAACTTTGGATAAGCTATTATTTATAGAGTATCATAAAAGTTCATTTTATCTGAAGAGTTGATATTGATACTATATTTTGGTTAACATATTTATTTTTCTGCCCTACAAAATTCACAATTAATGAATATTAAATTGCGCTAATCTAAATTTATAATTCATAAATTTGAATATGGAATAAAGTTTATAAAATTCACATACAGTAATTATAACTGAAAATAGTACCTAAACAAGAAGACCAGCCCTGAACCATAAAATAATAACACGTACCTGCAGATAATAATAAAAAAAATGCATAATATATTAGTTCCACAGCAGGGCTTGGTCATCAGGTTAACGCTATCAACCATCACTGAAGTCTCCTCCGGCTGTGGCACATCATAATAAATAAATTCGCTTAAGTGGACCAATTGGTTCAAAATTTATAAAAATAAATAAATACATTTTCATTTATATAAATGTTAAATTTAGAATACTACACATTTAGCCATAATTGAGTTCAAGAGATATAACAATTACAATATTTCAAAACTATAAAACACTCTATCATTTTGGAAATCTTAATTATCTTGAAAGGAATAAAATTTTACAAAATTCTACCAAATCTCTCTGAGAAACACGTATATACAAATATAATATTTTTGGGGGAGGGTGTACACCTCTCCCTTGTGAAATTTAATTGGATGCAAGATGTACGGTTATTACTAGATCCTCATAGCCAGAGCAACTCCATTCGTCTTTACGTTCATCCTTGTAAAATCACTTACTTCGTCATAAGCTAGAGTACATAATTAGGATGGACAGAAACTGACCCACTTGGTAGTTGTAAATATTGCATTGTTCTAAGTGCTAGAACTCCAGTCTAACTGGAGCCAAACTCGGACAATGACTAGTTATAAAAATATTTGTTTACATTAAGTGTCAATGGAGACATAGATTAAAAATAGAAACACATAGAAATAATTAAGTTATAACAATGAATTTATATATGACAAAGAGCCTTAGTCTCTGAGCCTAATATGTGCTTTTGACCATAAATTTCTGATGAACAGTTCTAAAGATATTGATTCGCAAATGTTCAGTTTTAGTCCTCTTACACTGTTCATGCGAGATGAATACTTGTTCTATCCTATCTAACATTCAGTTAAATAGTTCAGTTAATTTGGAGATGAGGACTTTCAGCTGGATTCCCGGCAGTCTATGTACACGCTTTATCCTTCAGCAAATCAGTCTCTGGTTAAAAATGGTAAAATAATGGTTAAAATGGAAACTACCCACCTTTATCATATAAAAATTTCCTAGCTTTCGGAACTGATAATAAAATTTAAAAAAAAATACGTATTTTCAAAAGAATTATTAAAATGTAGCCTTATTTCTAACGCTTTCTCTGCGTATTTAATTACTTAAGTTGAGTTTTGTCTACAGAAATAACTAGATTCCAGTTGACTCTAAACTCAAATTTATGTTTAAAATTAGAGTTAAATATTTATTTTAAATATATAACAAACATAAATTAAATTTAGCAAATTAATTATTTTTACATATATTTTATTTTCAATGAATGCAAAATTTTAATAACAGAAAGCTTTCAATTGGCAAATTATGGTTACACATTCGAGTATCACAGCATGCAGTTTATGAAACATAAAATATGTCAAAATATTTTTCTGTTTTTAAATGTCATTTTACTTTTTGAATAAAAAATTCTTACTTAAATCACATAAATTAAAATATGTAATTAAGGAAAGAAAAAAAAAGCTGAAATATATTTGTATAATATTTCTCTTATCTTCTCGTTTACTCTAAGAATATTTGAATAAAATAAAGTAAAAATTTTATTTATATAGTACTCACATGAATTACTTACATAACCTACATTTAACGATATTTTTTTCAATTTTTAGATCATAAAATAATTGGGAAATTTTAAGAAAAATAACTCAAAAAAGTAAAAACATACTTTTTATCCGAGAAATTCAATTTATAATCGGAAATTTCTTTTTCAATGTCCTTATAAGTCTAATCTACATTAAAAATTATCGTTATTTGATATTCAATACTACATAATATAGATATATTTCATTCCATTTTATTCAGTATAATGTCTTCAGTCTGTAATAGTTTAACAATGTAATCATGAAATATTTCGTGACAGGAAATTCTATAAATTATAAACCAATCATTTTTATTAATATTTTTTGTCAGGTGTATTTATAATACATTAGTTTTCAGAACATTATCCGCCTAGAGCAAATTTATGTAAAATATAATATAAGAGTTATTGTATTTTCAAAAGAACTGCGGGTTTCTGATGCGTGTCTTGAATTATATAATAGCATACTTAAATATCGACAAATTCTATCAACAATATTCTCATTTGTATTTTGAGGGGAAAATATAATATATTTTAATTATTTTTAATGGTTGTTTTATATTTGTCGTTACCAAAATTTAGTTTTAATTTCGGAGAAAAATTTAATTAAAAATTTAATGAAATTTAATTTCTGAAATTTTCAAAGTTTTGAATGTCTCAATTTCCCAGTTATAACCAATGTTGCTCGTAAACAATAATTGATGTAGTTTTTCGATAGTTTCCATGAAATTGTGTGATATGCTAAAATGAATCACTGTTATTTCATGAAAATAAGGCAAAAATAGAAATAATATGTAATAACTTTTATTAATACAGAAATGTTCTTTCTAGTGTAGACATTTCATGCTTTAAACGAAATAATGTCGTCCTTTGGTAAACAGTTTTTTAAATGTATATTATAATATATATATATATATATATATATATATATAAAAACAGAAAATATACTTAACGGTACATAAAAACAATAACAATTACAAGACAAAAAAAGATAAATGGCAAGGCAGATCAAAAGAAATCAATATCAAGATGGGGCAAGTATAAGAACACCATCCAAAAATACACTAAATCATTCAAAAGAAAAAAAAAACACTAGTTTTTTTACACTGTAAAAGAAGAAAAATGTTTCTTGAATCTATAAAAATTTAGGAAAGTATAACGTAACATTTTCCAAGTTATCCAGGATTTAAAAAATTGTTCCATTATCTTCAGAAAATTCAGAGAACAATATATTTCTTAGCTTTAACGAAGCCTTTCTGAAACAAAAGTTTCTGCTGCTGCCCATTAAAAAAAAAAAAAAAAAAAAAAAAAAAAAAAAAAAACTATTTCGAGTAGTTTTACAGAGTATTAATCAGTTTTCTATACACGAAATATGAGTTTTTTTTTATGTTATCAATTCTCAAATATACATTTTCAGAAGCGTAACGAATTTCATGCGTACTAGAGAGACAGAATAATATTAATTTTAATATTACTTTTTATGCTGGGAGTTTAGCATGTTTGGCCATTGAACATCAATATATTTATTTGAGAATTGATAGCATTCATAAAACCGATATTTTGTGTTGAGAAAACTGATTAATACACTGTAAAAATTACCCGTAAATGTTTTTTTTTTCTAACAGGCAGGAAAATAGACTTTTGTTTCTAAAATACTACTTTAAATCTCGGAAATCTATAGATTTTTTACGTTTCTGAAGATAAAAGAACGCTTTCTCGGAATCGTGGATAACTCGAAAAGGTTATGTGTTATTTTTGTAGAATTTTGCTACTTTTACTGATCTTTATAACTGGATAGAATTAAAAATGAAAATTAATATTTAACAGCCGTTTTAATATAATTAAAGTTCAGCGATGATAAATCTCGTTCTAAAGTTAGGCCAAGAAATATCAATTCCCAATTGGAATTAAAAATTAAAGATTTCATATATTTGTTGAAGACTGAATTATTTAGTAGCTGGGATGTAAAATCCCAAATTTAACAGACATTTTCTCTGGCACAAATGAATGCGATATGTTTGGCCTCAATAAACAACAAATCTGATTATGATGAATATGTAAAAGATCATATGAAAGAACCTGAAGTTTTTGCGGATATACTCTTCTTAAAATATGACGCACTAGTTACTCAAACACTTACTACTATTGCGCGTGTTGAAGAAGATAATATGCTATGATTATTACGAGACTTGGACTCTTTAACACGAGTCTTGGACTCTTAAAACGAGACTCGTGTCTTAGTTACAGCCAATTATCTTACATGGTAAACATAAAGAGTATCGGAATATTCCTCATGAAGATGCTTTGAACTTGCTATATCGCAATAAATATAAGAGCGTACACTCTCTCAAAGAAACCATATATGTTACGAATGTACGAAAAGAGATCAGTAGGTGGATTTTGTATTTGGTTGTTAAATACAGTTTCTCCTAAGAATGTTAATTGATGGTCTTTGGGTTTCACTGTTAAATAATAACCTTGTCATAAGGTAATTTAAATAAAAAACGAGATAAAATGCAATCATCGAAAAGTGATGTTGTAGTGCTTGGCAGGATACTTTTGTCCCCAAAAGATTTTAAAATGGATTCTCCATTTAAACAAAAAGCTGATACTGATGTAGCTCAGAAAGAACTGGATCCACAAAACAAAATGATCAACTTGATGAATCAAGGTATTCTATCAACATCTGTTGAAACTGCACAATATCTGTGGCTGAATTAAGAAATGTCTCATATAAAAAATAATCTTTTTAGAACAAATATACGTCAAACGGGCAATCTATTTGCTGAGGAAAGCTAATACAGTTTGGAGGAAGACTGTAACATTTCATCTTAAACTCAGTATTTAAACTTCACATTATTAGCTTTTAGGATAACCGAGTAGCAATAACCTTGAAACATTTTGTCTATCAACAATGATTTTCTATTATCAAATAATTTAATTTTTAAAATGTCGAATCGAAACTCTATTCCATTAAAAATATTTATTAACCTCGTTGATAATTGTGTCACTTTGTAGGTAGCAGCCAGGATTTTAATTGTATGCAGGTTTTTCTGAATAATGAATCATCCGAATTTTTTTATTATGTTTCTTTCACCATAACAACATATGGATACTGTTTCTTCTCTCCTGATTACAATTTTAATGCAACAAATTAGCCCTTTCAGACAGAGTAATTGGGTGCGATAATTCCTTACAATGTTTTCTTGCTCTTAAATATACTAAATGTGTAAAAGTTTGGCTTATTTGTGATGAAACTGTATATGCTTGTTAATTATATATTATGTTTCTAGTAATCAGAATCCGAAACGATATAGTAAAAACCACTTACTTTGCAGATCATTTTTACACTACAGACCTAATACATTATCTGCCAATAAGTATTTGGACACCTATACAAATGCCGATATCTGCGGTACTGATACACGTCACGCTCTCAATCGTTAAATATACTGTCGGAAACAACATCGGCATCAGTCGCATGCAAGATGCCATGAAGTACAGGGTTATCTGATTTCGAGATAGGTGTAATCATTGGGTACCACAGAAATGGCAGATCCTTAAGGGACATATCTAGTGAGCTGAATTACCCAAAATCCACTGTGGCCTATGTGATTCAAAAGTGGAAGGTGAGCGGCGATTGTCGGAATATGACCAGAGTCGGCAGACCCACGAAACTGGGAGATAGAGACCGACGAGTGCTGGTCAAAGAAATTTGGAAGAACTGCACGCAACGAATGACACACATACACCAAGAGTTTCATCAGGCATCCGGGTGTGTTGTTTCATGAATACCATTCGTAAGGAAGCTTATCTGCTTGGTTTTCATGGTGGTGCTGCCGCCCATAAGTTTTTGGTCACCAAGTTCAACCGCGCTGCTCTGTTAAGTAGATGCAAAGTACGTCGACGGTGGACTGTACAGCAGTGGGAACGGGTAATCTGGAGTGATGAATCAATGTTCACCCTCTACCATTCGGATGGTAGGGTCTGGGTCTGACATCTGCCTGGAGAACGTCTCCTGCCAGAACCACTGTCCCCACAGTTAAGTTCGGCGGAGGGGGTAGTATGGTCTGGGATGTTTTCCTGTTTCGGTCTGGTACTCTTGGTCCCAATTCATGGTACGCTCAACAACGTCCCCTACTTCACTATTTTGGATGACAGTGTGCTTCCTACGTTGTAGCAGTTCTACAGGTTGGACCTATGTTATTTCCAGGATGACAACGCCATCTGTCATGTTGCGAGGTACACCATGGATTGGTATGTTGACAATGAGGTTGATCGACTGGACTGGCATGCCCAGAGCCCAGACCTGAGTCCAGTCGAAAACCTCTGGGACCAGTTGGATAGTCGAATTAAAGGATGCGACAACCGTCCAAAATCAGTGAAGGAACTTACTTTCTTCTCCAAGCCGAATGGGGAAAAATACCGCTAGCTGTCATACAAGGACTTGTAGAAAGCATGCCCAGGAAAGTTGCGGCTGTCATTGCTTCTCGTGGAGGCTCTACTAACTATTGAATGTGAATAAGTGTTGTTTTTCTTTTCAATCACAGGTGTCCAAATACTTGTTGGTAGATAGTGTATATATATATATATATATATATATATATATACACTAATATATACCTTTTAAAATATTTTCAAAACTTTCTTATTTCTTTAAGTGGCATTCGATGAGCAAAGTTAGTAATGAAAATATTTCTCTTCTCTTACGTTTTATTCTGCAGAAAATTATGGCAAAGCTTCAAGTTTCTTTTCATAGTAATTTAAACACATTTTCTCTCGTATTAATAAGCTTCAATCTAAGTTTTCATTTCAATACTTATTTTTAGTAGAACGAAAATATTATATGTTACTTTTACATCGGAAATCTTTCCAGTGTTATATCTTGGTACAGTCGGTTAAAATAAAGTATACCTCTTCGCATCTACTTTAACACAAAATTGACGACAAGAAAAATGAAAATAGCCATTAGATTGGGAATTTAGTCTTCTTTAAATGTATAATAATAATAATAATAATAATAATAATAATAAAAACTTAGGGAACCGTCTCCATAGTGAAATTGTAACAAACTGAAATTTTCAATATGAACACATAATTCTGACATTATACTTGAGTTCTTTGATAAATTTTACATTCCCATATCAAAAGAGAAGTTATTCAGTGAAAAAGTTTAGAAATTGCGCAGATGTAATATTTTAAATTCCTAATGTTAAATAATCTACCCTATTAAAATCCGTGCGCATATCTATCTATGTAACCTGAAAAACTCAGAAACCACAGGGCGCAGGGCTACGAAATTTGTCTCACGGGTTGCTGGTAGGGGGCACAAGAACGATTGGGGGAAAAATTCGAAAATTTTAAATAGATTTATTTTAATTTTTTGTTTTTGATGAATTGTTGCCTTTTTATGTTTAACCGTAATCGCGCGAGTCCTAACCAGTTCTAAATGTTTACTGTAATGTGAGATATACATATTACCTACGCCACGCTGCAATACTAAGAAGCTGTAGTGTGTATTACGATAATTATTTTACCTCGCATGCAAATAATTAGAGATTATTTAATTGCGCTTAATTATTACCTTTTTTAAAAAAGAAAGAAAAACATTTTACCACAAACACCAACAAAACTCTTTATTCTATTTATTCCCTTATTCCAAAGATGTCGTTTTATCGTCTGCTGCGATAGCAACATGACAAATTAAATTTCATTAAAAAAATGCACAGTAGTAGAAAAATATTTTTCTGCATCAAATATTTATCGAACAAATCAACACTTTAACAGAGGAATTCTTATTTCTTATTGAGATATTTTAAAGTTGTTTGTTTTGTTGTACTGATTTTTTATTTTTTATTCTTGTTTTAGAATGAAATTCTTGAACTCCCGTGCGTAGAACGGTTTAAACAGCTAGTTTTTTTTTTATTAAATGTCAAACAAGCTGAAATACAGGTAACTTTATAAGCATAACAACTTTTTGGCAGGATAAAGTGAAAATTTTGATTCTCATATTTTAAATTTCTAGAAATCTGTTCCTGTTAAAATATATATAGGGTATAATATATATCTTTTCAGATATCAAATTCATGTTATATCATTTTTTAATTAATATTCAAACGAAAATATGTTTATAATTTATGAAAATTTAACAGAAATCGATTTCTAGGAGCTAGATAACCTCAGATCTGAAACAAATTTAAATAATTTAAAAAATTTAAATTTTACGCTTACATAAACTTAATAATATGCATAATTTCACGATAATTATTATTATCCAAACATTTATTTAAATGTTTAACATGATTTATTTAAAAAAAAATAAAATTACAGTATATAGTATACATTTCGAAAATTTATTTAGCTATGAAATGATAAGATAGCTTTTGTGTTTCTTTAAATCAGTGAGTGAATTTGAAACTTCCACATTCAACAGTTGAACAAAAATGGCTGTATTTCAAACTCATCCTATCGGTTTTATTAAAGTAAAAAAAAAAAAAAAAAAACGATCAATCATTGTAGATAAATGATCTTTTTGGATTTTTGATTCAATCATATAAATGGAAATTTTTATCTGTGACTTCCTTTTTAAAACGTAGAAAAACACCGATTTTTTTTTCTAATTTGGCAGAAAGGAAAAAGTTTTAAAAAAGATGAAAATGATAAAACTTCACTTTGAATTCAAATTGATAAGTTGTAGTTTCATGATTGTAGAATGTATGGAAAAGATTTTAAAGAATGTAGAATCCGTTTGATGTCGATCTGAATTTTATTATCTTAAAATAGTAATACATGTTATTTTACTGTAAAAATATTGCAAAACTTAATACTATAATAAATATTTTATTATAGTCAATTACGAAATTGTATCAGTATTGAAGATCGAATAACTATTATTTCATTTGTTGTAACAGCATTTCAATCAAAATGTATAGGATTTTTCGATTGTAGAAGATTACTTATTTTAGTTGCATATTTATTAAGTGTTATTAACTTCAAGATTATGAAAGTTTTTTCAACTCGATGTTCATCATTCGTAACAGACAGGTTGCTACTAATTTCATTAGTTAAAAACACATTTGTGAATGTATTGTATAATGTATATATGTATTGCAGTATTTTATGTATTGTAAGTGTGCATGTATTGCATTGTAAGATTTGTATTGAAAAGAGCGTAGGGATGTAAATAAGGAAGTATGTAAATTTGAAAATATTGTGGTAAGTAGGGAATATTTATGGGGGATAAAAAAAAATGTAGAAAACCTCCTCTATAAACTTCCATACCTAATACTTTATTAAATTAAAATTTTAGATTTAAAAAATGTTTAAAGACATAGATTAGTTAAAGTTTATTTACAAGCGTAAATATTATTAATTAAAAAAAATGAATGTTAATATTTTAATATTAAAAAATAAATTGTTACTACTTTTTAATCATTAAAAGCTTTTTAAACTTTCTTTTAAAAAGTATTAATAGTATTACATTTAATATCTCAAAACGATGACTAATAATATTTTAGTTTGTCAGCTAAATTAATCTCTCTGTAACAAAGAAGTTGGTAAGAGCAAAATAAGGTATCGCATTTTACAAAACATTTAGTATCATTTACTGTTTGATTGGTGAGGCTTAATGCATATACAAAATACATTCTTAGAAGCAGCAAAATGCGTCAACGGCATTTTCTGCATTCCTAGAGAATACTAAATTCGGCGTATTTTAAATTTAGGGTTTTTGTGTGTGTGTGTGTGTGTGTGTGTTCTATGTTTCTAGAATGTTCACCAAAAAAAAGAAATTAATTTTAAAAGGAAAAGTTCGAGAAACTAAATGTTTAAAAAAAATGAGCTTACGGAAACTTGCCAAACTTTTCAAAATTAGTTAAACACACGCAAAAAATATCTTACGAAATAAAGAAAGAGTATGTGGCATATTAATGATAACAGCAAAAATGGAAAATTGAGGCAAATTAATATCAGCAAAATTTATTCTATAATTTTGAGCTAGTCTAAAGAACTTATATTAAATGATTTCATGGCTGGAATGTGCCGATTTTAGTATATCTGTTTCAAACCAATTCTTTAGAAGGAAAATCTCTAACCCCTAAAGAAGTAGAAGACTGGAATGAAAAGTTAAAGTTATTTGTGGAATCTATGGAGAAAGAAACATTTATAATGTTGAAAGAACCGACTGTTATTTACGTTTGTTTCTGTAAAAGATTTCGTTTTTAGAAAAGGGTGGCAGTATAGGTGGTAAAATATCAAAAGACTGATTCACAGTTTGTTCTGTTGTAACGTGATAGAAGGGCTTAAACAGCTGCTAATTATTTGAAAATAAACAAACACAAACACATCCACAAACACCTAGCATACACCTCCAATCAAACAAGCTAGTTAGTTCCCAAATTAACTCCCATTCCATTGCATGGTTTCGCCCTTTGTCGCGAGTAGAGTACTCTGGCAGTATTACATTGTTCCTTGTCCCTAGAGAGCTTGTCTCTGGCACGCAACTCTCTAGCTCACCTTTTGTATGATAACAAGATGTTATCATCCTTAGTCAATTTCAGCAACCTCGTCACCTCGCTGCCCCGTGTAGCGAGGGATCTGTTCTCTGGCAGCGAGGGTAATTTGTTCTGTAAATGTCGGTCAATTCTGGTCATAGTATTTCTCACCCCGCCCCATGTCGCACTTACCGGCAGGTTCAGCTCCAGCTGAATGTTGTATTTTTTATTTTATTTATTTGTTTTTTTAAACCTTAATAAATGTACTGGGAGGGACATCTTTGCGCTACAGAGTTGGTCTCCTTCTCTGAGCAGTCCCTCTTAAACTGTGAAATATCTCTATTTCAAAAGCAACGAAATCAAAATATTGGTGTTATTTTGTGAGAGAATTAGAAATCTTTGAACCGTGTTCTCTAATGATTGAAAATTTAGTAACTTGTATATATATACATATATTCAACATTTCATCCACCAGATTTCTATACAATATTAAAAATGCGTCTTCTCTTTAACACCGCTTCTTTATGCCAACCGCTTGTTAAAAATGTAATACACAACTATAAAATTTAGTCCAGAAAGCATTAACTACGGCATATCATTTAACAATTACATTATAAAACCACACCTGAGCACTTTCGAGAAACATTTAATGTCTACAATGCTGTATTTCTTCAGTCGTAAATAATATAAAACGGAAAGTGTACGGAAGGGATTCAGAAAGTATGGATTTAAATTTTATATTCAAGGAAAACGAAACATTTGCTTCCATCGCAAATGACGAATCAAGCTAGCTATCTGAATATTTTAAATATATCAGAAACAAAGGGATTGTCTAACATTTGTCAAAGGGATTGTCTGACATTTAAAGATTGATGATCAGTCACATACTGAAGAAGAATTTACATGATGTATTACATGATGTGTGTTCTTTGGAATCTTTAATAAAGGCTCATTTTGTTAATTATATATCAGATTCCGAAAACGAAAATGTATCTTAAGAACAATTGAAAGTTTCTTGGAAGGAACAAAGTTCAGAGATATGTCGCCTAAGGACTTAAAAAAGAGATTAAAAACGATTAAAATTGTTGACAGATATAAAATTTCATAGTTAAAAACAAGTTAATTGTAATCACAAACAAAAATAAAAGTTTGTAACAGATTTTTTCGCATCTTAAAATCCTAATAAATCTGCGTAAGAATGTAATAAAAGGTGTAAAAATGTACATACATTTGCATATAACTTTTAAAGTATTCCAAGAAAATTTTACTTTAAGTTCTTATTAATCCTTTAATGGAGGTCTTCGAAAGTATTAAAGTAAACGTACAGAAAAAAAAATACAGATGAAAATATACGACATAATAAATAGATAACGTAAAAATTAACTACCCAGTTGCAACAAAAGTAACGTTAAAAGTGTATTTACACTTTTAAATCTATTTTAAATTATCTAATTTAGTGATAACCACAAACCGAATATCCCTATTTTGAAAACCGCTAATCAGAAAATATAGCAACCGACTAAATTAGTAAATTTCAATCACAAACAAGAACACTGATATTGTGATTAAATGTCAATCTAGAAAAGTAATAAAATAATGTACTGGCCTCAAATATAAAAAATGCAAAAATACTAAAATGTTTAAGGAGCATCATACGTTCTCGGCGACGAAAAATTACATATTTTGGATTTATTTTTTACGAAGGTAGTAAAATTAATTGAAAATATAATAATTCCACGTTTTTTTCATCGCTTCAAGTATTTAAACTTAAAAAAAATAGTCATATAATACGTCGGAAACTTGCAGCCGCGTTGGTCTGTGCCAAAATATTCAGGCTCGATGGGCAGCATCCTAACTTCCTGCAGAAACACAAAAATATTAAAATCCCAGTTTCTATTTAATAATTTATTATTATATAAGTTTAATTCTGTGTAAATTTATTTTGTATTGAAACTATTTTGTTTACGTTTAAATATTTTATTTCGTAAATCTGTAATTACATATCTTCCCAGCTGGGTTCTTCAATAGCATAGGTAATTTTCATTAATTCTTATATTAAGTTAGCATCTTCTCCAATTTTTTTAACTTTGTTCATGTATTCATAATAAATATCTTTAAAGTATTAATTCTGGTCCCAGCTGGATTGAAATTTCTTGTACATTTTAATATGCTTATATTTTATATTTGTTTAGTCTAGTATTATTATTCATTAATTTTTGTTCATTTAATACTTACTTCTATCCAATATTATTATCCACTTCAGCATCAAACAGTATTATTACATGGTAGTATTATTGCAGTATCATATATTATTATTTTGTACTGCTTAGTATGATTGGTAAATTGTATTTTCAGAATTTGTCTTCTCAGAATTTTGTAATTTCAGTATTACATAGTATAATTATTGCTCAATAGCACAAAATACTAATTAGTATTGCTCAGTAGAATTAGTAATTTTTTTCTCAGTTATTATATCATCAAAATTTCAATTTATGGAATTTGTATTTCAGAACTAATCTCAGGTGGTATTTGATTTAGGGTTATTGTTTTCACTACATGTACATATTCTTATACAATCACTTATGTTATTTCCTGGTATTCTTAATACTAGTACATTACTGTACTTAAATTGTGTTAATTGTTTACTGAATATACCCCTATCTAATTATTCAAGTTTTTCCCCAAATAAGTATTTTTATACACTCGATGCTACTATTCACAATGTGATTATTTTTTTTACATTATCGTATTTATTAATTGTTTGTTGTTCAATATGTGAGCTAAGAGTATTATTTTGTATTTATTGTTTCTCTCAACTTTAATAATTATCTTGTAAGGCTTTGCCGCATAGCAAACAAACCGACTGGGCGGGGGTGGTTGAGATTAAGCCGAAAGTGAGGCTTCCCCACGCTCGGTTTGACCTCGACCTTGTAAAATAATGTTGTAGCTAAAGGTCATTGGCTCAAATTTTAAAATTTTTGAAAAATATGAAAATTGCGCTGTTTTGAATTTTTTTTTCGACTAACATTTTTATCTTTATACTAATTGAAAAAATATATAAAAAATAATAATTTTCAAAAAATGTCTCGATGGCCTTTAGACAATTTAATTATGCGTAGATAAACGCAAATGTTATCCAAAAAGTTAAAAGTTGTTCAAGTTATTATGCTTCTATTAAAAAATGTTGTTTCCAGAAATTTGCTTTTAAAGTTTTAGAAGAAAAAAATATACTGATAGATTTTTTTTTTTCGACTTACACTTAATTTGTTATTTCCTACGCCATACTGTGGGCCCTCCTATGATTTAACCTGCTCATTTAAAATATTTTTGTTACACGTACGAATTTTAAGTAGAATCTTTTCGGCGAGGTCGGTTTTATTAATCGTGCGCGCACACATTTTTGCTCATATATTTCTTAATAATTGAGATTTCACTTTACATCTGCTTGCCCGTAATTCTGCCCAATATAAAGATTTAATTTCCGTTAAAAAATCAATTTTTTGAAAGTTTAGGACGTATGTTACATTTTAAGTAAATGAAAGACGATAAATAAATAGTTTAAAAGATAAGGTAAAATGTTAACGACAACCTTTTTAAAAAGAGACAAGAGGAACCAAGAGGACATTTTCTCCCAAGTAAGTAATTGTTTATGAAAAAATTAAATGATGATGTATGCAAAATTTAATAGAATGTTATTAATAAACAGATTTTATGTAATTTGATATTGGACGTCTGATTTTTTAAAGAAATAATTTTTAGGATTTTTTACTTCATTCTACTGATATTTAATTATCGGTTGCCAGTTGCCGAATTTTAGTTAGAATGATTTGGCATAATAGAGTGTTTTTGTGTCAAACTTTTACTGACCATATCACTCATTTTGACGCGCAGTAGACGATGAGGAATGAATTATGTTAGGTGCTCAGATAAGAACGCTATATAGAATGTGACGACTATTTTAGAAACATAAAGTTACAAAGTTTACATTAACAACACCAAGGAGCATAGACTGGTTGCCCATCGGTGACTGTTTGAAGAAATCGTTGGGAAATGGTGCATAGAATGGTAGGCTTGGGAAATTGATGAAAGATCGTAGTACAGGTATCCCTCCAATTTTTAGAGTGTCTGAACAGTATTCTGAGCAGCTAACGATTGGACCAGTATTAGGCCTTTGTTGGCAAATGGTTCTTTCACCAATGGTACGGTAAGCCAGACATTTTTTATTGTGAGCCAACGTGGGAAAACAATTAGACAATGTTGGCGTAATTATTTTGTGCAGATCGAAATTTCGTGACGATTGTCCTGCTTTTATGGAAGTTTCAGGCTAGAGTCCGGCAAAAGATAACAAAACGAACAATAATAAAAAAATACCATTTATGGATCTTGATGAGATAGATAATGAGTCAATCTGCAAACCAAACTTTTGAACCAAAAATAATTATTAAAATCGAATCAACCTTTCAAAAGTTATGCGTGAATATACATTAAAAAAAACGTATAAACAAATGTTATATCCTTTGTTGAAAACCGGCAAAACAGAAGAAAACAAAAAGAAGAAAAGAAGATCCTGTGATGCAGATTTCCTGCGATGAAAGTCCGATTTCTATCTAACTTTATTTAAAATTTCTAAAGTCTCCAATCTAAAGCGAAAAATATTAAGAAGACAAAATATAAAACAATAGATAGAAACAACGTAGAAATCTTCTTTATCCTTTCTGCACTAATTATTTTTTTTCCTGCAGGAGAAGAAACAACTTTGATAAGAATTATTATCTTGTCCAATATCTTTTTATCACACCTGACCTTTAAATGAAAGATTCTTGAAAAGGAGGCTATAAATAAGTGTTAAAGATAGTTTGCTTTAATTTAGCCGAAAAACTAAAATATTATTGGGCATCGTTAAGAGATATTGGATCTAATACTATTACTATATTTTAGATAGAAGTTTAAAAAGCTTTATTGATAAAATAACACTAATGTTTTACTTTTAAAAATAAAAATATTAACATTCATTTTTTAAATAATGTTGTATTATTTTTGCTAGTAAATTAACACAAAGAAACTTATGTGGATTACACATTTGTTAGAGCTAAAATGAAAGTTTTATAAAACATTAGATTTATAGGTAAGTTTTAAAGCGTTTTAGCATGCATTTAAATGAGGCATACGCTTTATTTGCGTGATAAAACGTTTTAAAACTAAGTTTTAGTTGAATCAGTATTACAGAAAGTATCCTCTTTCTACATTTTTTGAAGCTATGAATAGATACTGTGTATTTTAATATAAAATTACACGTCAAACTTGATAGGTAAAACCATTTTATTGCTTATGTTTTCTTATCGGAAGCATCATAATTACTTTAGTAATTGTAATGGCTCTCCTACTATTGAAAAAAAAAAACAATTTTAAACATATCTTATAGGATGACGTTACATATAATATTAACACATGTGCATAATACACGCTTCTACATAATCATCTACAAAACGACATTCATAGTGGAAGATCTACACGTCTACATCTACAACATCTATACATCGGTAGATACAAAATCCACATAACTAAATCTTCGTATCTACATCAACTTGCATCTACACATCTACATATAATATCTATAACTGCAGCATTTACAGACTCTAAACATATACATCTACATGATCAACCTATCAACATTTACACATCTTTACATACACTTCCTGTACATACACATCTACATACCTACAAATCCACATCTACACATTATACTCTTTTACAGCAACATATCTATATCTACATATCTCAGAACTCCTTAAGAAATCGCAAACTTAAAAAAAACCCAATTCAGCTAAATCGTAATAAATACATATTTAAATTTCAAAATCTTACATAAGCATAGTTCCATACAATTTTAAACAATACGATGAAAATAACAGCGATTCCTTAAAAAATATGTAAAATACATTTCATAATGAATGTATTTACTATCATTGGCAGAAAAAAAGCTTTTCCAATAATATTTTTATCAATAAAGAATGTCATTTATTGCATTAGGGATAGAAATTTAATTGAAAGATACATTAATACGAACTACTCACTTTTATTGACTATATATTGTAACAAAAAATTTATACTAAGACCCATTAATCAAGGATTTAAAATATGGTAATTAATCGCAGCAATTTCAAACTTTCTAAAAGAATAAAACCTTAAAATAAAAAGCTAATGACTTTGTACATTCGAATATTAAAACTAAAAATGACGAACAATTTTCAGAAAAAATATATATATATAACAAAATAATAAAGGCGTATTTTGCTATTCTCTGCGTTAAGCTGTTAATTTTAATCATAATTTAATAATGAATAATTTATGAGTCTTCCAAACAACATATTTAACAACATACTTGAAAATAGAAATATACTGAACAGTTATTTTTTAGAAGTACATTTCTTTATTTATTTGATTCCTTAGTGCACAGTAATGTAATTTATTTTATAAAACAAATGATTTAGTTTGGAATTAAATTTGATTATATCGTTCGTATAAATTTCGATTAGTTAATGCCGTAATCAATTTTTTTAATTAATAATTCTAATTAAAATATACAAATATGGTATTTTTATTTGCATTACGTAATATTTTCATGATGTCATATTAAAAAATGCTTTGAAATATCTATTTATTAACAGGTTCTGTTAGAATAGTTAAAAAATGTAAGCTTTTAATGATACAGACATGTCATAACAGAAATATGCGCTTGTGACGTGTTGTACGGATGATAAAAGTCTCTGACTTCTTTTTTTAAATTGTTGTACTTGAATTACTTTGAATTACTTTACAATAAGCACTTTATGAAATAAATGCATCTGATTTAATTAAATGATCTAACTCATGTTTACAAACAAATTTTTTTTATTTACATATGTTACTATTACATTAAAAAGTCTATACATATTTTAGCTATACATGTTAAACTTGTATAGCTGAGACATAAAATTTATTTTTGCTTTTTATTGAAATAATTGAAAATAATGACTGTAATTTGTTTTATAGGTAATAAAATTATGCAGCTATAGTTTTTTCTAAGAAATTATTACATTTACATATTTAAATTTCATTTCATGAAATCATGATAAAAACAGTTAATGAATATTTACTTTTGAATACCTGCTCTAATTAATCAGTAGATACATGTTATTTTAATTTGCGTTATGTAATGCTTACATCAGGCAGTTAAAAATGCATTTTCCGTTTTATTTATCTATACTTATAAATGTCTAGCTTGATTTTCTCATAATCAACGCCGAACCTCAACCGTTTGTCCTAGAACAATGAAATTTGGAAGACATGTTCTTTTGACAATGCAGGCACCCACTAAGAAAGGATTTTTGAAAATTCACACCCTAAGGGGGTTAAATGGGGGATAGAAAGGTTTAGATAATTTCTTTTTTTCGGCATATCTCAGCAGGAGTTTTAAGTAGGAGAGTGAAATTTGGGATAACAGTTCTACTAAAGAATAGTTAAACATGTATTTCGGGTGATTTTAGAAATTCAACCACTAAGGGGTTAAATAGAGGGTCGAAAAATTTCGGTGATTTCACATTTTCACCATATCTTATCAGCAGTTTTAGGTGAGAGCGTGAAATTCAAGATAACAAATCTACTAAAAAAATAATTAAACACGTATTTCAGTGATTTTAGAAATTCAACCACTAAGGGGGTTAAATGGAGGGTCTAAAGTTTTAGATCATTTTGCCTTTTCGACATATTTCAACAACAGTTTTAGTTAAAAGCACGGAATTCAGGATAACAAATGTATTAAAAGTTAGTTAAACACATATTTCAGCGATTTTAAAAATTCAACCACTAAGGGGGTTAAATGGGAGGTCGAAAGTTTTTAGTCATTTCGCGTTTTCACCATATCTCAGCAGTAGTTTTAGGTAGGAGTGTGAAATTCAGGATAACAAATCTACTAAAAAATAACTAAACACATATTTTAGTGTGTTTAGAAATTCATCCATTAAGGGGGTTAAGTGAGGGGTCAAAAGCTTTAGGTCATTTTGCCTGTTCACCATATCTCAGCAGCATTCTTAGTTAGGAACTCAGAATTCGGGATAACAAATCTACAAAAAATATAGACAAACATTTATTTCACAATTTTAGAAATTCAGAAACTAAGGTGGGTTAAATAGGAGCTCAAATATTTTAGTTCATTTTACCATATCTCAGTAGAAATTATTGGTAGAATCAAGGAACTCAGGATAACAAATCTACTAAAAAAATAGTTTAACATGTATTTCAGCGATTTTAGAAATTCAGATACTAAGACGGGATAAATGGGGGTTGAACGTTTTACGCCATTTTGCCATATTTCAGTAGAAGTTATAGTTAGGAGCGTGAAATTCGGGATTACAAATCTACTAAACAATAGTTAAACACGCATTACAGGCGATTTTAGAAATTCAACTTCTGAGGGGGTTAAATGAAGGGTCGAAAATTTTCGGTGATTTCATCTTTTCACCCCATTTCATCAGCAGTTTTAGAAAAAAGCATGAAATTCAGGATAACAAATCTCCTTAAGAAATAGTTGAACAAGTATTTCAGTGATTTTAGAAATTCGGCCACTAAGGCGGGTTAAATAGTGGGTCGAATGTTTTATGTCATTTTGCCATTTCTCAATAGAAGCGTGCATTTCAGAATAACAAATCTACTAAAGAGTAGTTAAACATCTGTTTTAGGCGATTTTAGAAATTCAACTACTAAGGGGGTTAAATGGGGGGTCGATAATTTTCCATGATTTAACCTTTTCACCATATCTCATCAGTAGTTTTGGGTAAGACCGTGAAATTCAGGATAACAAATCTGCTATAACAATAATTAAACACATATTTCTGCGATTTTAGAAATTCATCCATTAAGGGGGCTAAATGGGGGTCGAAAATTTTAGGTCATTTCGAATGTTCCCATATCTCAGCAGCATTTTTAGTTAGGAGCTTGAAATCACAGATTCAGGATAACAAATCAACTAAAAAATAGTTAAACATGTATTTCTCTGATTTTAGAAATTCAGCCACTTAGGGGGGGGGGGGGGTGCGGGGGTTAAATGGGGGTCGAATTTTTTATGTCATTTCCATATCTCAGTAATAGGTAGGAGTGTGAAATTTAGGATAACAAATGTACTAAAAAATAGTTAAACATGTATATCAGAAATTTTAGATAATAATTCATCAATGGGGTCACACTGTGTTTCGAAAGTTTTAGGTAATTGTGCCATATCTCGACAGCAGTTTTAAGCAAAAATGTGAAACTCCGCTTTACAAATCTACAAAAAAAAAGTAGTTAATCATGTATTTCCCCAGCGACTTTAGAGCTAACGAGTTTGTGGGCAACATCGGCTGTGAACTCGATTGCGGAAGATTAGACGAAAAAGTTAACGATTGCTGATTTTTTATTATGTATTTTGTGTGACATTTTTTCCAAGGAATATATTTTTTAATTTCTCATTTTATATATATTTTTTCGATTTTCGTCTTTTAGAGATCGGATTTAAAATTTTAAACAAAATATTACACTTCCACCTTTTTTTAAAATACATTTTTTGAAAGTAAAAAATTGCGATTTAAATACTGATTGCCATATTTATGGGCTAGGGTACGCACAAGGATGCCTTATGGTGATTACCATATAGCCAGATTACAAACGTGCAACCGAATGGGTCCTGTTAAAATTATTTCATTTTAATGATTTATGCACGCAAAAAAACTGAACCACGTTATTAACGCTGCATTAACGATTGATGGCTGAGAAATGCACAGGGCCGTTATTTTCATCACCTCATTAATAAGTTATGGGCGTGACAGTAAACATTTACAATGATCGCCATTTATCTTAGGCAGTCCCATTTTTATTTATTTCATTTGAAAGCTCTCCGCTCATCTTAGATGAATACGCACAGGGTCAGTAGTATTTTGTCGTAGGTTTTAAGGAAAAAAAAAATAATGTCACGAATTATTTATTTATGTGCTCATATATATATTTATTTATATTTATATATATTATTTAGTCATTTTTGTTTAGTTTAAAATAAGGTATTTTATTTACATATGTCTGTTTGAAAATGCAATTGTAAAATGCAATTTCTAGGCCCTCAGGGAAGTCAAGACAGTACGCTGCAGAATGTATTTGGGCTGCACTCAGGGCCCAACTCTTAGCCACTCTTGCCTACTCTTGAAGGGACCGGCTAGACGGGCGAAGACCGGTTAGTTGACATTATATTTGTGTAGTTAAAACGCGCAAGTCATTAAGCGGAGAACAATTCTTAAAATGTTAATAATAACTCTTGTTTTTGTTTTGTTTTTTACAAATGATTTAGGTGTTCTATGACTACTTCATAAAGATACATGCTCTTAGGTAGATAGGGACGGTTTGTGTACCTATGTTCAGTTTTTTTTTAATGCAGGAAAGCACAAGTAATTAAACCTTTTTTAAACAGTAAATTGATTGGCATGTATGATTACAGTGTTTACTTCTAACTGGAAACAGAATAAATACTTAAAATGAGAAATTATACCAAATAGATTTTTTTCCACTAAGGATGCAAATGGCACAAGGTATAAAGACATTATTGTACGCAAAGCCATTCCATGAAAATTTAGATGTTCACTCTATAATAAACAAGTTAGAAATTGTACGTTAAACGTGACATATGAGGTGCGTTCGTTTTATAACTAGTTTCACAATGTAAAAAAAAATCAACCTGATTATTTCAATGAAATGAATTATGTCGTCTGCTAGGAACGAAATGAGCGTGCCTTTTTTTTTCTTATTACATATGACACGTTTACAAATGCAAATTTTTTTTCACCATGAATCTTGCTTTGAGAATGATTACCTCCATGGTTTAATATTTCTATGACTCACGATGAATGAATATTTTGTTAATTTACTCTAATGAATTGAGATATTCGGTTTACCTAATTTCCACTGAAGGTATCGCAGAATCTATACATTGTTGAAGGTAACTGATCTCGCAAGCAAACATTTTTTTTCAACGTCTTTCTAAAAATGTAACGTTTATGTAGTTTTATTCAAGAAATTATTTCGAATAAAAATGGCCTCTTGGCATATTAAAAAAGATGTTGTTATCCCGTATTGGTCTTCCTCAGTCACATGACTTGCACTTTTACTAAACAGATTACGTATGATAGGATTTAATAGAATAAAGAAAACTTTTATTAATATCTTTTTAAGTTTTCATTGGATTTTCATAAAATTTGAAATGACTCGACAAAATTCTGCAACGATTGTATATATTAAATTTCAAACCATTCGGTTGGGTAGTTTTTGCGCTGTTATATGCGGACGGACGGACTAGACGACGACTATAGGTGCTACATATTTATATAATTACAAACGCATCTAATAAGAAACAAACACTAAATTTGTCTAACCATCATCAGATAATACACGAGACAGGAATCAACTGCTTTAAATGATATTTAAATGTGCATTTTTCTATAATTTGAAAAACAAAATATAATTCACAAGTCAACATTTAATTGACCATACATGTGGTATTTAAATTCCAAAAAATTTCAACAATTGCAATGCTATAAATGCAAGGCTTTAAATAAAAGGAAAAGACTTCGTGACATAATTTGAAAAGCAAATTCCAAAAGTACGCTGTTGCGGGTACCGACATTCTGAAATTTTAATAGACTTTAGTTTCACCAATTTAAAAAGAAGGTTTACAGGCCTGATAAAGATTAAATTTTATAAATATTAAATATTTATTATCCGTTAAATGTTTTGATACGAATATATCAATATTCAAGCATTTATTTAAATTTCATTAGGTACATTCGTTCTAGCAACTAAATGCATAAACAAAACTTAAATACAGGGTGATTTTTTTTAAAGTTGCGAAAGTAAAACACTATAACAAAAGAACCACTGATCCAAATGACCTGAAATTTCTCCAGTATGCTCCCAAAGCAATGGGAATTTTTAGGCATGATTAAAAAAAACTTAAAATCGCACTGACAGATGGCGCTGTAAGGTAGCAGAACAAAGAATGTCGTCTGTGGGAGGAAAACAATGGACGGTACTTTGAGAAATCATCTTCCGTAGGCCCTCTGTCGTCATTGGACCTTTTCTTAAATTCTTAAGTGTCCTAAATCTCCTAAGAGCAGTTGCTGGGCTGTCATTATTCTGATAATACAGTTTCACTAACAACGCACGGTCCGTCAATGGCGCAGTCATTGCGAGGATTTCCGTTGAATAATGAACACGAGGTGTGCGTACTTCACGTTTTTTTCGCCAATGTGCGTGTGCCGGGCGCAAGTTCGTCTCCCGACTTTGCTGCATATACAGCGCCATCTGTCGGTGCGATTTTAAGTTTTTTTAACCACGCCAAAAAAATTCCCATTGCTTTAGGAGCATACTGGTGAAATTTTAGGTCATTTGGATCAGTGGTTCCTTTGTTATAGGGTTTTACTTTCACAACTTTAAAAAAAATCACCCTGTATATGAAAATGGATAAAGCCTGTGTTCTCACCCATTATTATCTTAAATTTTTAAGTAAAATGAAAAATGGAAATCAAAATGATATTGTATTTCACCTAGGGAATGGACCTAGATAGGAAGCATTTACCGTGTGCGCCATAATTCGCTAAAATTTTAAAATTCATTAAAAAAGATTAAATGAGGCTAAAAATTTGCGGTTTGCACGAAAGGGATTAGAGGAAGATCGGAATTTTTAAATAACAAAAAAAGTTCTGGTTAAACAATTACAGATAGATGGCGCTGACATGTATCATATGAAGAAGATGTGAAGGAGGGCCTCCCACTTCGTGAAGGATTCTCCACATGACCCGTTTCTTCGGAGGGTATGACAAGCTTCAGTATCCCTGCACATGACACGGACCCTTTTATTGTCTTGAGTCCTTTTGCAGTGCGGAATTTTCGCAATGCGCCGGTTGCTGATTCCCCGTTTTTGTAAAAAAGCTTAACCATCAAGGCTTGATCTGGTAACGATAGCATACTGCTGTCATCGAATGAAGAATCGAGGTGTTTTATTGACAGCCTGATTTGCGTAAATCTGCGTCATTTTATGCATGCCAGCGCCATCTATCGAAATTTTTTGAACCAGAATTTTTTTTCGTTATTAAAACAAAACAACAACAAAAAAAAAAGATCTCCCTCTAATACTATTCGTGCAAATCACAATTTTTTTTAAACATTATCTGCTCCTTTTTAATCATTTTTTTAAAGTTTTAACGAATTTATTGCGCACCTGGTATATATGGCTCTACAATACTGGGTACTTTCATACAAAATAGATCCGGTGATATATTTGTTATCTCATATAGTGCCTGAGATAACAATTAAAATTACATATAATAATTAAAAGAAAAATACTTTGTTTTCTTTTGAAAAATAATAAAATAATTCAGCTATAAAATTTTACTTTTGTCTTTGTGTGTGTGTGAGAGAGAGATAGAAACAGTTTGACACACTTCTCAATAATTCACACTTCTCAGGACTTCCTTCTTCTGGAATGTAAAATGGTTGTAATAACAACCACTGTTGTCACTCGCCCAGCTTAATATTAAAATTTACATCCAAATATTATTTAAATTAAGGGTAAGGGCCCTATGTAATGACTTTAGTTTCGTTATTAAGTTTGATAATTTCAAAGTTTTAAATGGGAATATTATTGTTTTGTATGCTTCTGAAAACATAAACTGTAAAAATATTTTTTATATTATGAAATAATAAAATATCTTTTGGTACATGACATGTGGTGCTATTATTACTCTTGAATATAACTCCTTAAACAAGAAGACTTATATTATGAAAGCATCATGTTTCTTGAAACATTTACTGCAAAAATATAACGATTCAGTTGACATTTACTTAAAATGCTTTTATTAATTAATCCTACATAAGAGTTATACACAATTACAATTTCGCGTACGCACATTTTTCTTACTTCACATTTGTAAAAAACTGTACGTGATGTAACATGTTACATCTTAACGTTCTAAAATATTTTTTCAAAACAAATCTTTTTCGAGAAATTATGAATATAAATTTTTATTATAATAAATTATAAATTCATTTTGATAAACTTGACATTGTTTTTAATTGTTTTTTTTTTCAACAACAAAATCATTTAAAACTAGTATCCTTTTTTTTTCAGATAAAAAGTTATCCCTAAAATATTATTTGCAAATGATTAATTGCTTTTCACCCAGTCTAATATGTTTCAGAAAAGAATATAAAAATAATAATCCTTTTCTCCATAATAAATTTCCAAGCATTAGAGGTAATTAAGTCTCGCCATGCGTAAATAATCTATACATTTTGTCGGGTAATTTTTTATCCTACAGTGCAATCGATTTAAGCTCATATTTATTATGAATAATTATATTCTATCTATAGAATTGTTGATAAAAAAAGGCAATTTTTTTTACGAAAGTTTTAGTTGATGAAAACTTGTTTGTTTTTTTAAAGTTACAGAAAACAGTTATTAGTTTATTTTCGTTATTTTTTAAGTTTGATAAAAAAATTATAAATGAAAATAAATCTCAAACAAAATTTAATAAATATATTGTACATGCATTACATACATACATACATTACATAAATACATTAATGTAACGTTATTGTTTAAATGTTGTTAAGGTTCCGAAACAAATATACAATCACGTTGCCTAGTAAGACAGGATGTTTCAAATAAGTCTATAATATCAACCCTCCACCCCCCCCCCCCCCACCTAATTGACATTGAACATTTAAATGTTATTTTGGCTGGTGGAAATGAAGTGAGATAAATACTCATGAAACATGCATGCGTCGTAAGGGCATTTTGGGAGGATATTTATAAAACAGATAGGTGATTTGACATAGAAAGAAAAATTTACATCCTACTGTCATATAAATAAATTGTTGGTTTAGGACATTTAAGAAAAATAGCCATGAAACAAGCCTTAATTGTTACTATGGAGATAAAAAGAATGTTCTGGAAATTTTGAATTGTTTTCTTGCAAACGTGATTAATTATCGTTTTCATTCGTTAATTTAAAGCAAGACTATCAATAAGTAAATTTAAGCTGAATGCCAAGTTATCGGATACATCGTATTAATCGGCTGCAAATTAATATCCAGGATCGAAAAGCATAATTCTTACTCAATTTTTTGAAGCTTCTATGTTAGTATTTATATATCAATTTATCACGTATACTGAATCTTATCACATAATTATTGCTGAAATATTTCAAAGGATTTTTATAAACGTATCTTAGTTAAATGTTATATCATTAGAATGTTATTTTTTTCGTTTTATTAAATCTTAATAAAGACCTCAAAAAATTAAATAATAAGTAAATTTTTAAATATATATATGTTAGGCGATTTTGAGAAAATTTACAATTGATATGTACATGTGATCACCGCCCCCCCCCCTTCTTCTTAATAGTTCGTTAAATGGAAAAATTAACACGCATTGTATTTTTGCACTTGTGACCGTTTTATAACATGGAAATGTTGAACTTGTTATGTGTTTTGCAGCATCTTTCTAATTAAGAATAGCAGAATTATTTATCTTTTTGTTTAGAAATAAATTTAAAAATGAATAGTTTTACATTGAAAGTCACGTTAATTTAAAATTTAATGTGCTAATAACAGTATCAAGAACAAGTGGGTAAGTGTGATCGATGATCGCTCAAAGAGTTTCGTTTAATATTCCTTTCAAAACACTTTATCCTTTCTTTAATAAATTCATACAAATTTCATTCAGCAAAAAAAAAAAAGTCATGTTTTTTATAAAGTAACAATTTACTGGTCTATTTTTTTGTTTTTTCGAATATCTAAACCAGCCCGCTATTATATTCTGTCGTAATAATATGCGTCATGCGGACTAAATGCGATATTAAAAAAAATAATTTCAAAATTAAAAAACTTGTACACCTTCAAAATGTTAAAATATGCGAATATTTCCATAATCGGATTTCTATCACGATTCAGTATGTTTCTCAAACTCATATATTTACTAATTCTCTGTCACTCATATTTATACTCGCTTTGTATTATTCTCAAACATCTGAAAAATTCGTTAAATTTCCAATATGACGTCAGATTTTCTTTTTAATTCTCTAATGACGTGATATTAATCTGATTTATGTACATACACATACTCATATTCCTTGTATTATTGAGAAATGTTTGAAAATTTTCGTTTTATTACCATTATGACGTCAATCAATTTTATTTCATATTTATCTTTTTTTCAATTGGTGAAACTTTTTATTTCATTTTCATTTTTCACGTGAAAATCGTCTGATAAAAAATTAATTATTGTGGAAAGAATTTCATCGTGGATTTTTAATTTATTGTATCTGCTATAACGAAAAATGTTTAAATTTAATAGGAAAAGGCTGTTAGAATTTTGTTTTTTTTATGTGTATTTATTAAAGTAAAACGAATTTTTTTTAATTTTAATATTTTGAGCTCTTTATAGCTTTTATTCAGCTATATACAAAAAGTTTCAACTCTGTAAGTTATATAGTTTTTGAGAATGGCTCTGTGACAGACAGACAACGGAGCGGGAGTAATAGGGTTTCGTGAGATGAACGAAACCCTAAAAATGCTAGTCACGACTGTAAATAATATAAATAAACGTATTCTAACTGTGTGTAATTAATCAAACTTCGACAAAGGTAACAACATCTGGCAGAAAATTTTAATATCTAAAACCTTAAGTGTTATTTATGTTTTTGATTAGGTTCTCATAAAAATGAATTTGTGGAAATTAAATGGATATTTTGGCTTATGTCCAGTTCACTATTCCAAAAATATTTGAACTTCTATATTGCACGCTTTCCCAGATATAAATATCGAAAATAATGTGTCTGTGTACAATTTAAATATTACTATCTTTAAACAATTAACTGTTAATTTTAAACGCTGATAATTATAGAATTTTTTAAAATCTATATATACAGTATTTTGCAGATAGCTAATTGTAATTCTCATTTAGCAACGTGAAATCTGAAGTACTCATTTCATTTTAGATCTTGTTTATCATATGTGTTATGAATTTCTGTAGAAAAATACGTAAATTTAATATGTTTTGAAATAGGCATATAAAGATTGATTATGCTTCTTAAAATATCTTTGTCATATAACGTTTCTCGCATGTCTTTTTTTGTATTTATTTATCGTATTTACTCGCATAATTACTGGCTCTGCGTAATTTACGCACAACATACATTTGGCAGAAAATTTTGCCTAAAAAAAAAAGATCGATAATTGTGCCTTTCCTTACTTTTGAAAGAAAATTTAGGTTAAAAGGTGGAAAAGTGGAATTTTCGGATGAAGAATACATGGGGAAGTCGGAAATAATGAAACAGGATTTAAAAATACTGTATGCCTATATCGTAACAAGTTTGACTTCATAATACGCAAATAATTAAAGTCAATTTCGAACTTATTTTTAGTTATCCTTTTTAGTTATCATTTCAAGCATTATTTGCTGATAAAATTATAAAGCTAGTTATACAATTATAAAGCTTGTTATAAAACTATAAAGCTGGTTATACAATTATAAAGCTTGTTATAAAATTATAAAGCTAGTTATACAATTATAAAGCTTGTTATAAAATTATAAAGCTATAAAGCTAGTATGTTATACTAGTGAAATAAAAATGTAATATATCTCTATCTGTCTTTACTTAAATTAGTAATCTCTTCTTAATGATGTAAAATTTTCTTACCCCAGTTCGTGAATTTCGTAAACTCTTTCAAATGGATGATCTCGCTAATGAGCGTTATTCTAATGGAAGATGCAAGCTTTTGAAGAAACAAAACATTTTAATACACATAAAACGGACACTAGCACAAATTCAGACACTAAAATATTTACATAAAATCAACTTCTGCACATTTGCATTCTACGATCTTTCTTCTCGCTTGCTCAAAAAATACATAAAACATATCTTTCATAAACTTTTGATCTTTTCACTTCAATTCACAGATTTTTCGTCTGCGTGCCAAAGAGTCTGCAAGTATAGTCAGAAACGTCAACAACTAGCAACTAGAATATAAAGTTAGTTATAAAATTAAATATAAAATTATTATCTCCAGTCTCATAAATCACCAATACAATTATACACCGTAAACAATATACAATAAAAAAATTATATTCCATTTCATAAAATAGTAATAAACATACAGTAAAGTAAACCCCCATTACGACTTAAAACTATGGGGCATATATGGCTGCTAAACAGCCAAGACAGCCAAGAAAAACCCGTTAGATTATAGTTTTACATTAAATTAACACAACCCTAATATAAATGCAGTTTTGAAGAAAATATTTATTTATGATTTTTTTAAACGTTATCTCGCAGCGGTTTCTAAATGTTTATGGCAAACGTAAGAGAAGACTTAGAGAATAATAAAAAATAATTTCGCCATGTTGAAAGGTGAAATCATCGGCATCAAACGACAATGCAAATCTGCTTTAATTAAAAATGACATTTTATTGCAAATGCATACCGACACCACGTGAAAAATAGGCACTGTTTAAATTTACAGAGCTTATGCATTAAAATAAAAAAATAATAATAAAATAGTCTTGAGTAAAATTAGAGGAATATACAACATCTATTTAAAAAAAAAATTGATATCGTAATCCACATTTCATACTTTCTGGATGATAAATTTTCATTCCTCTGGAATAAATTTCTTTTCTATTTCCTTAACAAGTCTTCTATTTACTGGAGAAATTAATTTGCGGTTACCGCGTAAGACTTACCTGCTTTATTATTAAGTCGTTGAAAATAAATTACTACGATTTAATAAGGAAATATACAGAAAAATGTTTTAAGTTTAGAAAGTAAGTTATAAGTTTATAAGAAAGCATTTATTGACAGTAGAAACAATTAATATCACATTAACAATATGCGAAAGTAGTTGCTATTGCTCTTATATTTAAATTTTAAAATAAGAATATCATGTTTAGTGTTAGAAGTACGACATGTTTTCTTCTTTTGTACTTGTCATCCCAATATATATTTCATATTTTTGTCAGGATAAATTTTCTTTCTTGTAGAATTACGGTACTTTTCTATTTTCTTAATAATTCTTCTTTCTACTTGGAAATTTAAATTGCGGTTACCGTGTAAGGCTCATCTGCTATAATATAAGTCGTTGAGAATAAATTACTAGGATTTAATAAGGAAATATACAGAGACATGTTTTAAGTTTGGAAAATAGGTGTAAGTTTATGAGTAAGCACTTACTGACTGTAGAAGCAATTAATATGACATTAGCAATATGCGAATGTACTATTAACTATTACTCTTATATTTAGAATATAAAATAAACATATCATGTGCGGTGTTATAAATCAGAAATACGACATTTCCTATTTACCTACTTGTCAGCTCAATCGATATCTCATATTTTGGTCAGGATAAACTTGCTTTCCTGTAGAATTAAGGAACTTTTCTATTTTCTTGAAACAATTCTTCTTTCTTCTGAAAAAATTAATTTACGGTTATTTCGAAAGGCTCACCTACTTTACAATTAAGTCATTGAAAATAAATTACCAGGATTTAATGAGAAAATATACAGAAAAATATTTCAATTCAGTTTATGAGAAAGCACTTACTGAAAATAAAAACAATTAATATCACATTAACACCATACGAACGTATTTACTATTAAACATGTATATATAATTTAAAAGAGAACGTATCATGTATAGTGCTATGAGTTAGAAGAATGATACGTTTTCTTTTTTTTCCCTACTTTTCATCGCAATCGATACCTCATATTTTGGTGAGGATAAATTCGCTTTTCTGTAACATTAAGGTACATTTCTATTTTCTTAATAATTCTTCTTTTTATCGGAACAATTAATTTGCGGTTACCTCGTAAAGCTCATCTGAGTTATAATTATGATTTGGAATAAATTACTAGGATTTATTAAAGAAATGTACAACAAAATGCACTAGCCGGAAAAAAATAAAGGAATTAATTTTGCAGCAAAAAACATGGAATTTGGACAAGATCATTATTTTGTCAAGCTGACATAGCTTCTAAATGCAGAATATTTTATTTGAGCAGTAAATAAATTTAAATTACAAAATAGGAAATGTGATAAACGATATGAAGAAAAGTTCATGTTACTCTTTACAGATACGTAGAAAAATTTGTGTTGAAGCCCTGACCGAAATGCTAGCTTTCTAGCTTTTCAAGTTTGCTGTCCAGCTTACTTTCTCCCAAATAAGTGCTATTTCTCACTGTAATGACTTAGAGAAGATGTAAGGACTTAACTGTGATTTCCTTACGAATTACATTCATCGGCACTTAGCAGGAGAGAGAGTGCGGCTCTCTAAGATATTAAAAGAAATTATCCATATAAAATCCATAAAACTTTTTTAAGAGTCCATCGATATTCTTTATTGTGATTTTCTGAAATTACAGAACTAATAACTCTTCTAAAAAAGTTCAAGGGTCTAAACTAAAGTGACGGGAATTTCTCAATAAATTTCCATTACTTGAAAAGAACGTGTACATATAAAACCTACTTGGAAAACTATCTCATGCACGTGTAACTGTTTTCCAAGCTCTCCTACCTCACTTGAAATTCATATCGACATATATACGAAATGATGAGAGGGTATGATGGGTATTTGTTGCTTGCTCTGCTCCAGAAAGCGCGTTGATGAGCACTCCTGAAAGAGAGCGATACACGGCAAGATGATGCCAGGTAAATGACTTTATGCTCGATGCGAACCCGAGACCTGCCTGACAAATTTTAACGAAAAGAACTGCTATGTTGCTTTTTGTAAATTCTTATGTGTACTTAGAAGTTTCGCTAAATAAATTAGTGCTGTTCGTTTAACAAGGCTTCTGATTTTAAGCGTTATATGACAAACCGTCAATACTTTCTCGACGATATGTCGCACTTTCCACATGCGAAACTGTTATCGAATTTGTATATTTCTGTCTAGTGAAGGGGAATATCATTGGACTGCGTATCAACGTTGTGCTTTAGCTACCAACCTAGATAGATTACATTAGACTTCACTTAATTGAATTATCCCTTTTATCCCAAATTATTAATCCTTTTTATAGTTGTTCCTTTCATTTTTACCCCAGTGTCTTTTAAGTTTGGAAAATAAGTTTAAATTATGATAAAGCATTTACTGAAAAAATACTATAGCTGCGTGACAGCCCGTTGTGTTACATTTAAATTGCATAAGGTTTTTGAATTTTTTTGGAGGAAAATAAATATAGTTTTATTATACATTTCAAGTTTCTGGCCCTAACAATTCCAAATAAATCATAATTTAGAATCTTTTTAAAACATTTTCACCTTTTTAATTCGTATTTTTCAGAAACCGTTAGATTTTAACCATTTACACATTTAAAATAACGCCCATGCGAAATTTCAAGTTTTGATTCCCACCAGTATCACAGAAAACGCAAATTTAATATTTGTTTTTTGTTTCTGCACCATTTTATTTTTCGATTGTTTTATAAATAATTGCGTTGCAAGTATTTATGTCTTAAAAGTAATAGTCGTGACAAGTTTCAAGATTCTAGTACTAACAATTTTAAATTAATCGTAATGTAGAACGTTTTTTAAACATTTTCCACACATTTCACCTTTGTTAAACTTCGAATTATCTAGAAACCGTAACTGGAAAACATTTATACTTTAAAAGTAATCACCATGCAAAATTTAAAGTTTTAATCCCAACATTGTCAGAGAAATCGCAATTTTGAAACTTTTTTTTCCTGCACTTTTTTACATTTCGATTTTTTAAGAATCTTTTCTGTGTACGCATTTTCGTCTTGAAAGTTACAACCATGTCTTTATAACTTCTAGACCTAAACAATTACAAATAAATCGTAATTTAGAACATTGTTAAATGTTTTCCGCACATTTCACCTTTTTAAATTTCTAACTTTTAGGTAGCTTTCAATACAAAAAAGTCCTTCCGGCCTGTACCGGGAGGAAAAGTTAGCTTTCCTACATCTTCGTTTTAAAATTTTAGCTAATGTTACATTTGAATTTTTAACTTTTTTGTACATTTATTTTAGTTTTAAAATTTTAAGTGAAACAAAATGGCGGACCAAGCTGGCCAACGAACTCGGTCGAGACATTGGTGAGCTTAATACACACAATTAGTTTCATCAAAATCGATTTATAAATACGAGCGTTATCGTATGACATAGGTCAGATATATATATATATATATATATATATATATATATATATATATATATATATATATATATATATATATATATATATATATGGATATATATATATATATATATATGTATAAATCAACATTTGAACGGAGGGTGGTTTTGGGGTCTGGGGGTCATGATCGGTGAAAATATATCGAAATTTTCCGGAACTGCTTTCCTCCGAACGGCTGCAATAGGTAGATTTATACTTTTAGGTAGCTTTCAATACAAAAAAGTATAAAGCCGCCACTATAAAGTACTATTGCCGCCGTTCGGAGGAAAGCAGTTCCGGAAAATTTCGATATATTTTCACCGATCATGACCCCCAGACCCCAAAACCACCCTCCGTTCAAATGTTGATTTATATATATATATATATATATGTATATATCTGACCTATGTCATACGATAACGCTCGTATTTATAAATCAATTTTGATGAAACTAATTGTGTGTATTAAGCTAACCAATGTCTCGACCGAGTTCGTTGGCCAGCTTGGTCCGCCATTTTGTTTCAAGATGGCGGCCTTTTAAAAATTTAAAACTAAAATAAATATACAAAAAAATTAAAAATTAAAATTTTTTTTTAATTACGTGTTAGGCCTTTATAATAGGATTCCAGAGCATTTTTTGGTTTACCTCTATCTTAAAAAATGGCTGAGGTAGAGCAGTTTGAAATTCTGGGGTGGCTGACATTTTGAAACAAAACAGCACATTAACGCGATTACTCGCAAATTATTTTCTTTGATTGTTGTAATAATTTTCCCAATCATACACATAAAACTATATATTCATATCCGTTAGCGCCAAAACTGGCGACATAGGCGACAAAATTGGCAACAGTTGGCGAACAAAATAAGTCTTCATAAATGAAGCCAATTTGGCTATTGCTCAATAATTTGGCGAATTTCTTATTCAAATTCAGTATTAACGAATCTTTTGTGAACGTTTCTTTGCATTTTAACTTGCTGTTTTCGTGTAACATTAGCTAAAATTTTAAAACGAAGATATAAGAAAGCTACCTTTTCCTCCCGGTACAGGTCGGAAGGACTTTTTTGTATTGAAAGCTACCTAAAAGTATAAAGCTACCTATTGCAGCCGTTCGGAGGAAAGCAGTTCCGGAAAATTTCGATATATTTTCACCGATCATGACCCGCAGACCCCAAAACCACCCTCCGTTCAAATGTTGATTTATATATATAGATATATCCATATATATATATATATATATATCTGACCTATGTCATACGATAACGCTCGTATTTATAAATCAATTTTGATGAAACTAATTGTGTGTATTAAGGTCACCAATGTCTCGACCGAGTTCGTTGGGAAGCTTGGTCCGCCATTTTGTTTCAAGATGGCGTCCACTTAAGAATTTAAAACTAAAATAAATATACAAAAAGTTAAAAATTCAAATTTATTAATTAATTTATTAATTTATTTATTAATTAACACTTAATTTTTTAATTAAGTGTTAGGCCTTGATACGAGGATTCCAGAGCATTTTTTGGTTTACCTCTATCTTAAAAAATGGCTGAGTTAGAGCAGTTTGAAATTCTAGGGTGGCTGACATTTTAAAACAAGACAGCACATTACAAAAATTTTCATTGTTGTGTTTGGCAAAATATCGCCAAATTTGGCGATCAAAATAAGTCTTCATAAATGAAGCCAATTTGGCTATTGCTGAATAATTTGGCGTATTTCTTATTCAAATTCAGTATTAACGAATCTTTTGTAAACGTGTTCTTTGCATTTTAACTTGCTGTTTTCGTGTAACATTAGCTAAAATTTTAAAACTAAGATATAAGAAAGCTACCTTTTCCTCCCGGTACAGGCCGGAAGGACTTTTTACAAACGGTTCATAGCTAATACTTACACTTGAAAAGTAATCACCACACTAAATGTTAAGTTTCTACCCCAACAACATCACAAAAATCACAATTTTACAAAGGTTTTTTTGCTTCTGCGCTCCTTTCTGGGTTGTTGTACCGGTATAAAGTATAGCCGATGTTCGAGCAGAGATGGTCCCTAGCATTTTGCCACTTCTTTTTTTTTTTAATCGGCTCGGTAGTTTCAGAGATTATTCCCTACGAACAAACACACAAACCTTACTTCTATATTATATTAAGTATAGATATAGGTTAGAGAAAAACGAACGTTTTCATTATTCCTCTTACTTTATAATCCTAATAATATTATAAATCTGATTGTGCGCAAATGTTAGGCTGAAGCCAGCGTCAAAATGAAGCATTTAATTATCCTGTATCTTTGCATATAAGTTGATTATAACCCTCAAATGAATATAGGCTGGTTTCCGTTTATTTTATTTCAATATTTTTCTTAAAAATTTAAATTTTCATTATTTTCATACAGAATAAATGGACATTTTTTCGTATATTTTACAATGGTTGGTTGGTTTGGTTGGTTTGGCCCAAAGGGCCCGGTTTTGCAGCTTTTTTTAAAATGGTTAAATTTATTTTATCGTTGCTAATACTTTATCGTTGCCAATATAAAATAAAACCCCTGAATAATAATTTTTAATCAACAATTTATTTTCAAGTGAAAATTTTCCACGTGAAAAATGAAAAGGAAATGAATATTTAAGAATTAAACAGAATATGAAATGATGTCATATTAGAAATAAAACGTGCGTTTTCAAATATTTGATAATAATACAAAGTGAATAAATACGAGTAAGTATGGAAAGCAAGCGAATATCATGTCATATACAGAAAAATAAAACAGATTTGTTTTGATGTTGAAATAAAATGATCTTGGGTTATCAAATTATTTGTGATTAATTTCTCTTTTTTTTCTTTTTCTTTTTCACATGAAAGGAATTATTTTAAATGTACGTAATATATGTATTTTAAATGTATGTGTTGTAAATTAAAGTTCTGTGTTTTAAATGAAATGAGTGAAAGATTTATATTTTTAATGAATTCAATACGAATGATGGGATAGGTTGGCGATTTATCGTCTGCACACGTCTAACATAAAGATACCATATTTTTAATTTAAATTATAAAAAGAAAAAAAAAATTGGATGGCAAATGTCAATGCTATGCATCGCAAAATTATCCGTATCGAAAATCAGAAAATCTTAATAAAAATAACTATATTTTTTAAAAGAAAGTTGCTTTTCTCATAAAAGCTAAAGATTTAATATGATTGTGTCGAAGTAACAGCATTTTTCCTCTATCATTTTCCCACAATCGAAAACACATTTGTAAATCGTCGTTTCGAACCGGAATTTAATTTTACATTTCTTTTAGTTTTAAAATAGGAAAAACTTTGTTGTCTTTTTTAAATATAGCTTTTTTTAAAGTTGTTTCATAATAGATTTTTGTAAAGTCTTGCAGGATAAGAAAAATTGCATAGATTTTAAAGCAATGTTTAAGTAAAATTACAATATTTTTTAAACTTAAAAAACAACAATGTTATCGAAAAGAAAATCGATTTTACCAACAAATTCGCGTAATGCAAAAGCAAAGAAGAAATAAAAAAGTAGTGAATCTTTTCTTCCAGCCGAATTGTGCAAACTTGAACAAGCCGATCGTGCCAATTCATAACATTATAAACGTGAAAGCGCGTTCTATACAGTAGAATTCTTTTTACATATAGGTAGAGCATTTGTGAGAATAGGAAGGTTAGGGGTCTGTAATTAGGTCCATAGTCAATTTGATTTTTTTTTAATCAAGTGAAATTTGGCGCAAAATTAAATACATTGTTGTAACCAGATTTGTTTTTTGCGTGGTAAACACTTAATGATATTTTAGATGATCATTTCCCCGCTCACCTTTGATGCCAACTATGACTGTAAAACATATTAAAAAATATTAGCCGATAATTTTCTAATTTTCTTATTGCTTCATGATGTAAATATACTTCCTGGTTCATACTTTAAACCTGAATCGGTCATGCCATTGTCGTTCAATTTTTATTCCTAATCCTAATCGAATCCTAATCCTGATAATAACTTTAAAGAATATTCTTTGACACGAATATGTAAATGAAATCAATATCATAAATGGAATGAATGGAAAACAGAATAAATAGAAATGGCAAAATAAAATAACAAGAAAGTACATTTATTCGACACCTAACCCTAGAGAAAGCGTAAAAAATTTCAAGCGCATGAAATAAATCAAAATAATTCTATATATACTAACAAAAATATGTAAATTTAGATTATCAGATTTGTGTCGTCGGTATTTATTTGCTTCTGGTGTTCTTGACGCGATAGAGAAAATATCGAGGTTAAATTGGGCAGAATTTAAAGTATTTTCTAGCAACCTTTATTTACATTTTAGAATCGCATCAGATTGTTATATCTTTGTGAAATATCTATCAATTTATAAAATCCACAAGCAGTTTGTTCACTATTTACACCACTTAGCGTGAGCACTTAATTTAATATATACATAAACAGGATAATGTAGTAAGAAATATATAACATGTCTATGCAAATAAACAATATAATAATGTCCATTTAGCAATGCACACATATACAAATTGTACACCAAATATCACCTAAAATGCACTGTTGTATAGAAGAATTCTGCCAGTGTTGTTTTTCGTTTTACGAAGAAGAATTCCTCGATTTTCCCGATTTTACTTGGGCCTCCTTTTTTCATTGGTTGCAGTTTCATTTTCGCGATTGTATATATTATTTGGCATGAAATTTCACTTTTTTAAGACTGGATTATGTCAAGGCCCCTATAGCAAAGAAATACCGTATGGTCTCCTATAAAATGTGATAAAGCTTTGGTTAATTATATATGTTGCTAATTATCAAGTGAAATGTTTTACTAAGTTAATGCATTTATTCTTTTTTTAATGTTACGTGAACGAAGTCACGGGTAACAGCTAGTTTAAAATAAAAAAAAATCATTTCCTGTGTTGTAAATATATACTTATGAAAGAACATGTCCTGACTGAGTCTTAATCAACGCCAAGTCTCAACCGTTGCTCCTAGGACAATGAAATTTGGAAGGAATATTCCTTACACAATATAGGCACCCATTAAGAAAGGATTTTTTTTTTAAATTCCCCGCCTAAGGGGTTAAATAGGGGTCGAAAGTTTTAGGTAATTTCTCATATCTTAGTAGCAGTTTTAGGTACGAGCGTGAAATTCAAGATAACAAATCTACTACAAAAAGAGTTAAACATGTGTTTCAGCGATTTTTGAAATTCAGTCACTAAGGAAGTCAAATGGAAGGTTAAAAGTTTTAGGTCACTTCGCCATATATCAGTTGCAGTTTTAGGTAGGAGCGTGAAATTCAGGATAAAAAATCTACCAAAAAAAAGTTAAACACGTATTTGAGCGATTTTAGAAATTCAATCACTAAGGGAGTTAAATGAGCCGTCGAAAGTCTTAGGTTATTTTGCCATGTCTAAGCAGAAGTTTTAAGTAAGAGCGAAAAATTCAGCATAATAAATATATTAAAATAGTTAAACACATATTTAAGCTATTTTAGAGCTAGTGAACGTTGGCTATGATCCCGATTATGGAGGATTAGACGAATAAGACAGCTATTGCTGATATTTTATTAGACATTTTGTGTGACATTTTTCCAAGCAAAAGTTGTTTTTTTATATATATATTATAAATTGTTTTTGCACTTTTCGTCTTTTACCAATCGGATTTCAATTTTATACAAAATATAGTACATTTCCTCTTCTTCTCAAAATACTATTTTTGGAAGTAAACATTTGTGATTTAAATACTGATCAGCATATGTATGGGCTTGGATATGCATAAGGCTTCATTATAGTGATTGCCGTATTGTCAGTTTATAGACGTGAAACTCATAAGGCTCTGTTAAAATTAAATAAGGCTCTGTTAATTGTCATTTTAACGGTTTATGAAGACAAAGCTTCACAAAGCCCCGTTATAGGGATCGCTGTATTAAAGATATATGGCTGAGAAACACAAAGCGCCCCGTTATTTGATCACCATATTAACAATTTATCGACGTGAAACTACAGTTCCCATCTCCATGTATATTAGACTATTCTATTTTTGTTTATTTATCTGAAGGCTCTCTCTTTTTTCTAGATAATCACGGGCAGGGCCGAGAGTGTCTTTCTTATGGGGCTCATAAAAAAAGTTATTATTTATGTCGCGAAATCTTTATTTGCGTGCTTTTTTATATTCTTAATAGTTATTTTCGTACAGTTTAAAATTAAGTATTTTATTAATATTTTCCTGTTTGCATTTAAAATGCACACTCTGAGCCCCATGCGAAGTTCGGGATATATACTGTAGAAAGCATCTGGGTCCCACGCAGAAACGACCAGCCAGTTATTAAAAAAATATTTTTCTTTTTTACCTACTTATAGTCCCAATCGATATTTCATATTTCCGTGAAACCAAATTTGCTTCTTTTTAGAATTAATGTACTTTTCTATTTTCCCAATAATTATTCTTCCTAGTGGGAAAATTAATCTGCGGTTACCTCGTAAGGCTTACCTGCTATATAATTAAGTCGTTGAGAATAAATTACTAGAATTTAATAAGGAAATGTAAGGAAAAATGTTATATGTTTCGAAAATAAGTTTTAAGTTTATGATAAAGCACTTATTAAATATAAAAGCTATGAATATCAGATTATTAAGATGAGACGTTTAAGTTGTAATTTTACTTTGTATATAAATTTTATTTTGTTTGCAAAATTGTTTAAATTTCTTCGTTTAAAATTGCATTTGTTGTTTGTTTCATTGTAACATAATGTATCTTGTGATCTCTTGGATTTCTTCAATATAATAAGTTTTATATGAGTGTGATTAAAAAAAGCCTAAAAAAAAAGTTGTTAAAGTATAAAAAGTACAAACAGAAAAAAAATGTGAATGAAAAAATTACTTTTTTGGCAAATTGTATTTTTAGACCATGGTACTTAATGTGTGTTAGTTTTTATTACGTTCGATTGTCTTTTCGAGAGATATAAGCCAAAGGGGTTAGTTAATTCCTTTGCTGTAGAATTCGTACGAAGTAGAAATTCATTAAGAGGGGGCAATATAAGGGGTCCTGTGGGACTCAAATTGAGTCAACTTCCAGTTCGAAGTCCAACGAAACCGAACACAAAGTTGCAATTTTTAACTCCCATCCTCACATGTACCTTTATTTCATGACCAAACTCGGTTTCGTGTTTGGCTGTCGATATTGAGAGGGTAGATTTAACACTATAGATTCCGTCAGAAATATCTTCCCAAAGATTTTTTTAAGTCTTTTTTTCGTAAGGTTCTTACAAAGTTAGATTTTTCCTAACACGATTCAATTTTCGTGTTCAAATGGCAGTGCGTTTCATAAATGCATTGAAAAATAAACATTTTGCAATACATCAACGATTTTTATTTCAGAAAGACCGAAAATTTGAGAATAAAACTTATTGGAAATGTTTTTGTCATAAAATCAGCAAAGCTAGATTGATTTTGGAAGACGATGAGTTTTTCAAAAATGGTAGCCATCTGCATTACCATGAGCCAAGCTCAAATGAAATCGCTGTAATATTATTTAAAAATACTATTATCCGAAAAAGTGAAGTTAAATCCAGCTACACCAGTTATAAGAATGTACAAATAAGTGAACAATATGTGTTTTAAATAATCTGTTATAATATTTATTTTGTCAAGGAAGAACTCTTAAAACGCTGTACTTGAGTCCAATGAATATAATGCATTTAAATCAAACAAAACTTATAAATTATTAATTTATCTGAGTTTATATCTAAATGAAAAATACATTTTACTTCTTTATCATATCAGGAAATTAACAACTTATTTGTTGTTCTGGAATTTGCAAAAAATATATTAATTTACAGTTTTTTCTTAATCACATTTCCCCCTCTAATCCCCGTAAAAAGAAAACAGAAAAACAGAATTTAGCCTTATAATCAATAACCAGGGGGACTATAAAAAGTGTCTATTGAATGAAATCTATGTGCAATCATTAATTTGTGGGAAGTATTTTCTGAATTCTTAATGTGCAGGCATATTTAATTTAGTAATTAATTCACAAATTATAGGCTGAAACCGAATTTAAGCTATATTTCGAGAGTCGGTCTTACGAAATTTTTCAAGAGATAAATTTAAGCTATTAATTTATACAGATAAAATCAGTGACGCAGCAATTTTTGTGTCTGGGAAAGATATTGAGTTATTATTAATGAACAATTTGTTTTTCATGTGAGTATGCAGTTTATTTTCATTTTTTTTAATATTTTTAAATTCTAAATATATGAAGTGAAATAACCCACTTCAAGCAAATGACTAAAAAAAAAAGTTTTCACATACTGTACCCCACCCTGAGTCCTTTTGAAACAATAGGAGTAGTGATAGATTTTTACACGGCACTCGGAATATGCCCATCCATATCGCTTCTTTTTATGACTGATGTTTTAGATTTGTTACTTGGTGAGATCATTTACAACGAGTTGTTTTTGATGAGATATTACTTGTTTTTGTAAGGTATTTTCATTTCCATTATACATATTGCATTTAATTTAGAAAAGAAAAGAAAAAAGAAATATGACAGAGGTAAAAAAATAATTTAATAGTGATGCTATAAACTTTTAAAATGTGTAACATGACTTATAAAACATAATATTGGACTATTTTAAAATCATTCAAAACCATTTTATCGATTCTTACACATCTCAGAAGAATTCAATTATTTTTTGGAAATGATAAAATGCGACGAACAAAACAGCAGTATTTTTTTGTTGTTGTTGTATAAGCTATAGGGTGATTTATCGGCAAGGATTTTATCCTGCTAACTTTTGAACTTTACATTTTCAAAATTTATATCAATTTATACAAAATATGTACAGACTTAAAAACAGACTGAATAATGAGCATTTGTTTTATTAGTGCCTGTTTTTTATATTGAAGTCCTATCGAATTGATTTCTCGACTGTAAATACTCTGTGATTCGTTAAAAGCTTATTTTATCTTTCTGAGCATTTTCTGTGGTTTCTCTGTAGTCGGTGGCACCTAGAATCATTACATAGTTGAGGTCCACTGGAAAGTTTGCATAATCTAGTTTCTCCTCGAATATGAGCGGGACATTCGGCGATGATTATTGTCAGCAGTACATTGGTCAAAAAATCTTTGCGATTTCGTGCGAAATAAAATCTGTATAATAAAAGCGCAATATATCTGACTGAGAAAAAAAATACGGGCTCCGCTTTTCATGTATGCCAGGCGACCATTTTTATTAAAAAATATGTCTTCTAATAAAATTGCATAAGAGATACATTTTATAAAAGATCGTTAAAAAAAATCTTTGAGAGGTTAGTTATATTCAGATATGTATATATTTTGAGATAACTTGAGCTGAAATTATGTTGATGTCCCAATATCTCATTCCGTCAAAGTAAGCAAACACAAGAGATTCATTCATCGTGAGCGTTAAAAATATTAAACTATGACGGTAATCAATCATTCACGAATAAATTCTTCCTTGATGAATTTTTCAGCGCTGTCTAGTATAAAAAAATAATTCAAGTTTAGTGTAATTCTGTTAGGTGAAGTGCTGTATAACTCAACATCCTTCACGATCTTTTCTTAACGAAGTTAAATGTAAACAAACCAACTCATGTAATAAAATTTAATCAATAAAATTTCAAAACGAATCGTCAGTTAATTTGGTACTTATGTATTATCCGTGCCCAGAAAATAAATCACTGAAAATGATTAATCGCCAATCATATTTACCATTATCAGTGGATCGCGTTCGAAACAGTAATTGAATATACATTTGTCAAATACATAACATAATTAAAAATGGGAAATAATATCTGAAACAAACTATTATAATACAAAACAATAATTTAATATAGATTTGTTAAACACATTTAATATCAGTTTGACGGCTATTAGCTAAGATATTTTTTTCGATGGTAGTTTTATCTCCATCACAAAGATCGGCATTTAGAAGAAAGTCGATGATTTTTGATCAAATTGCACACCTAGGGTCAAATATGGGCGATACTGCTAGCAAATATGCTTTAAAAAGGAATGTGATTATCATAAGTGGCTACCAAAAGATCTATATATCACCAAACCGTACTCACTAAAATACGCCAATTAATGTGTAGCCGGCGAAGCTAACGAAAAAGACAGGCTACCGCGGTGCATTCCACTTATCTTTTTTTACACACCGCTAGAGTGATGTGATGCTCTTTTCGTACACCTTCATTGGTGCATTCGAGCCTCACGTGACGCCGGCGGTCTGTAAAAAAAGATACGCGTAAAGCACCGCGGTAGCCTTTCTTTTTCGTTAGCCTCGGTAGCCGGATTATGACACATTATTCAAGACGATTAGATGAGAATAATGATACATTTTTTAATTTTCTGTAATAGAATTTACAGTCAATGGTATTAGCGAAAATACTCCAATTGGCATTGGGACCGAATTATGGAAGATTACTTAATAAGCTTTAAAATCTCCGCATTAGCGAACGTATTGCAACTGATAAGAAAACGAACATGAAGCACACATGCCAAATTGAGTTAAGTGGTTTTTGTCAAGAAAGACGAAATACATTACAACAAAAAATATCCGAAATGTTGCCATGATCGCAAAGACTTCTTGATTTCTCGATCAGAATCTACCGATTCAGCGAAAGACCAATCAAGTAAATTAAATTATGAATAAAAATGACATGTTGCAATGCTTAGCATACATTAAGGGAGACCAAACTGGTCGCCAGAGCCGGCTAGTTCCATTTAATTGTTATTTAAATGTTGTTTTCCAAAAATCCCTATAGTATTGATTTTCGAAAGGGTGCGTGCTAAAATCTTTAAGAATCCTTAATAAAGTGGAAACTTGAATCGACGAGCTTTCAGACGGTCAAACTGAATTCATATTAATTTTTCAAGTAACATAAAACTTTAAAAAGATTAAAATAGTATAAAGTCATTAAAATACACGTCATTCAGTAAATACTTATTGGTCGTAATGAATTCAAGATCTTTTAAGTGATCCTGTAAACGAACCGTAAATGCTTCAAAGCCACTTTACAATAGATCTTAAATTCTCGAATGCAGTAACATGTTGGAATACTCGTGTGTATATAAACACTTTGACAAAAGTTAAGCTATTTAGTATTGTTTTTCCTCTATGTTAAGTATAGGAATCCAGTACTTTAAACTGTTGTAAACCAAAAACTAATCAATATTTCAATATGAAACTTTACAGATTTCAGCTGTTTATAAAAACAATTCAAATCTAGTCATCCGCGTAAAAATCCGATAATCACACAGTTCTGTATACCTATCCAAAATCTTTTGAGTGACCCTGTAAACGAACCGTAAATGCTACAATTCTGTTTTACAATAGGAAGCTTACTTGGGTAAATTATAGTAACATATCTGAATATCATTTACATTTTGACAAGAGTTAAATAAACCATTTGATTTTTTTTTTTTTTTTTGCTCTATGTTAAGCATAGGAATAAATTATTTTAAACTGATATAAATCAAAAACTAATTAATATTTTTGCATCAAACTTTAAAAGATTTAAACTACTCATAAAAACAATTCAAATGCACCAAACCGCGTAAAAACTACCGATAACTACATGTCCCTTTAACCCTGTTAACAGGTTTGGGCTGAAGAAAAATTCAAAAAGAGTAAAAAACAGCACTTTGAAAATCGCATTGACTAAAAACCTTTTCGTCGGATTCCGCTTTACTTTTGTTTCCTTAGTCAGGGATGAGATGGACAGAGATGACCGTCCAGGGAACCCAGCTATCACTTTAGAGTTCAATCTCAGAGTCAAGAGAGAGAGTTCAATCTCAGAACTCTAGAGTTCAATCTCAGAACTCTAGAGTTCATTCTTTAGAGTGCTATCCCAGGAGGAAATTTCATTCTACTCGTAGCCAGGCTTACAGCCGAAACACCGGACCCAGAGAACAATGATGGGAGGATAGACCCCAGCCGACCCCCTGAACTCCTGAAAGAGTCCGAGAGGTAAGCGACGGGTCTCCGAACTGTTGACGAAGAGTTTTGAATTCTTTAGATATATATATATTCAAGCCTCTGAAGCATGGTCTAAGGTTAGTTGCAATTGGCCAAACAGAGTAATTCTGAATTAATTGCGAAATTTACAAGTTTTTAGATCTTTTCTTTTCTTTTTAACAGATGACCCTAAATTTCTATGTTTTACATAATTTAGTACAGAGTTTAAGATCATTTTGAGGTTACGGATGACCACTGCCTTATGTTTCCATTAAATTAAAAAAATATATATTCAATACCAATATATAAAATTAATAAACATTACTTAGTCACGTGGTACGCCCCATTCCATGGAAACAGAAATTTTGTTTCCATGATAAATTGAAAGCGAACTACAGAGGTGTTAAAATCCCGTTTTGGCCAGTCCAGAAAATATAAACTACACAGTCTTAAAAAAAATTGTAAAATCGTTTGTCATCAATTGGCGGAAATTTCTTTCTTTTACGGTTCATTGCATTGTTGTTTCTTTTGCCTAGCGAGAAACTGTCGAGTTTCTACGATACGTTAAAAATTTTGTTAAATTTTCATTTTTCAAATTATAATACCCCCTTTTGACACTTCTTTTTTTAATTCCTTGGATCAAAGCAGTCCAAAAAAAGTTTTAGCTTATATACTTTTTCTTTGTTTTGTAAGAAAGAAAGATTTTACTAAATAAATGCGCATGGAAATCCTTATATATTATTTATCCTGTCAACATCCATTTTACTCATAAAATATGAAACGCAGAACAACGAATGAGATACCATATGAAAGGTTTTAGAACAGGCTTCTGACATAGCCCACTTAACAATTCGTTAAAACATGTTTTTGATTAAAATTTGCTGAAATTAAAAAAATAAATCGGCATTGTTTTCATGAAAGAAATGAAAGGTTTTCCTGAAATTATTGTTGCCAAAAATATAAAATACCATATTATATGATGCTCATAGCAATTATTATAAAAAACACCGCACGGGTTTATTTTATACTTATGATTAAAAAGCGAAATTGAAATTGAAATGTTTAAATTTATATTTCTAAGTCTCATGATTTTCCCGAAGCGGATGACGTCATCCTCTAATGCAGTCAAAATACGATTGTTAATTTTTTTTCTCGCGCGTGCCTTTAGCAATCTTGGATCAGATTTTAGTCTAACTTTGATGGAATAAATTAGATGATATTCTGGCTTGACTAACAACTAAATTTTGTTTGCAGATATTTTTATCCTTGCTTTTTCTTTAGAAGTTTAAACCTGCATCTAATAAATATTACATATTGATAAAAAATGATACTTCTCTATTATCCCGTCGACCACTTTTCATAACAAAAAACTATCGCCAAATAAACGGGAGAACGTTGCCATTGGAATATCAAAAAATAAATAAAATATAAGAATTTAAGGACACAATTGCTATTTTAATTAATAAAATAACTACTAAATCAGTAAAACATAATGAAAAATACACGCAAATGTCGAATGTAATACCACTAGATGACGTAACAAACACGCATAATGATTCTGACATCAAGTAAATGGGACTGCATTTTTGGCATTTAATCTTACAGTTTGGCGGTAATTTTTTATTACGAAAAGCGGTCGACGGGTTAATAGAGAAGTACCTAAAAAATATTAGATTTCAGTGCGAAATCTTCGCACGGGCCCTCTGGTTTATGTATTAATTTTGTTGATAAAGTAAGAAAAAATAGAAAACGAAATAATTTTTCAAGCTATAAAGATACTAAATGGTCTCTTTTTTTTAAAAAAAAAAAAGGGCTGTAAATCTCATACACTTGAAACAAATTGTTTCCAGATCACTCCTGCAACCTAGGTGACACTTGAAACACAGAAGAGTGTGGAAGGAGGAATGTAGGGAGTCCAGGTGGAAGGACACGCATGGATGGATATGGGACTCCTTATCCGAGTGCCGTATTTTAATAGACCCCTTTTTTGTTTTGTTTTTCGAGTTAAAATAATCACACGGCCAAAGGTGGAGAGGTTTTTCCCTCCTTTTTTGAGGGGAGGAGGGGGCTTTCTAAAGGAATCTAACCCTTATTTATGCAATCTAATCAAAGTTCGATGAAAACTACTGAAAACTTCGAACAGTTAGGTAAGACATGGGTTCGAATCCAGCACAGCCTGTCCACCAGCTTTGAGAACCGCACCTATTAGCCGCTGCTAGGGCTAAATGGTTGTTAAGAAAAATAACTAATTTTTATTTATTAATATTATTTATTTTAATATTCTTCCGAAACCTCTCCTATGTGGATAGCTACGATACAAAAGCTTCATATCCTCTAAATTTCCTGATTTTCAGATTTCGTGATAAAGCATTGGTTGCGATTGAGCATTACCATGTCTTTCCTTCCAGTTGTTGATTTGCCAATTTAATCTTTTATATAGATTTCTATAATGTAATATTTTTCTATATTTTCTACAATTTGTGTGTATTTTTCTTCATGATCTTTCTTCAATATTTATTATTAATATCATGATCTTACTTGACATCAATATCTTTTGTTTTTAAATAGGAAACAAGCAGTTTTTTCCCTATGAAACCTAGGCAGTGGCGTATCCAGGATTTAATTTCGGGGGGGGGGGCTGACTTAAATTTCGATAATGTTCTGAGTCTTACGAAATATGCTGAACTGCGTTATAAACAGAAATCATGTTTGACAATAAGGCCGTAGGCAGAGGAAAACGTGTGTGTGTGGGGGGAGGGGGGGCTGGGGTACGGGACCGAACTGGAGCACCCCCCCCCTCCTCGCCGAAATAAGTTGAAAAGTGATAATGGATTGTTTCATATACTTTCATTTAAAAGAAAGTCGTTGTAACTTATAATCTTTAAAGTTGTCTCCTTCTCCCCTAAATTCTGTCTACGATTCTTGCTTGACAATAAATTAATTTTGCTTGGGACAATCTCAAACAATTTTTTTTCTCATAATTTTTTTTCTATTTCAGAATCGATTCCCTATTTCTGCCAAGGCACGTGGGGCACTTTCCCAGAACTCACATATTTAAGGGGCCCAAAAATTTATGGTGTTTCAAATCAATTTTATTGTAAACAACCTTAACAGATTAAGAAATTAAAATTTCTAGATTCATTACACAACTTATGTAAGCTAAAATTGCCAGTGATATCATAAGTATATTTATAATTTTTCTTCTCATTTGAAGATTTAAGTTTCTCATAGTGCGCCCAATTTATTTCAGCTTCTTCATATGTGTTTTAAACGTTTAAAAATGTTTTAATTTTATGACTGTCTTATTTATAAAATATCATTTTCTTTGGGTTGCGTATGTTTCTAAAGTTCATGCAACATTAGTTCATGTTTATTTAACATGATATTTGAGTGTGTAAAGTTAATTTTTACGAAGAAATTTCAATAATAATAATAATAATCCAACTTCAGTTCACATTTATTCTCAGTCTTTCATTTAAATGGGTGCACTACATAGTTATATTCATACACTTCTCATTCACAGTATTTGTTAAAATGTGATAATCTACGATTAGGGCCAAAAATATTTTCTGTTGCCATGGCCCAAAATTTTGATGGTCAGTCTGTTCAGGATAAACAAACTTTCTTTGCAAAATCTCTTTTTAATACCAACAAAAATTTAATTCAAAATCTTAAAGGTAGCAAGCATTCCTTCTTGATCTCCCCCTTCCCTTCGTATACATGCTCCTGGGATTTTAATCAAACGTATGGCTATTAACCTTCAAGAAACATATGTTAAAAAAACTCATCAAATTTGTGAAGAAAGGGACAAGTTAAGAATTAATTGGAAACTAAAGATCAGATTTCACTATTTTTTCAAAATAATTAAAGTTATTGAATTATGGCTAACAATATTACTGAACTTAAAAAAAAAAGGTAAGTAAAATTGTAAGAAAATTTATTTTTAACCTGTGAATTTATTTAATGCTATGCTTCTTTTGTTAAACATTCCAAATGGTAAAAATGCCGATAGTAAAGTGTGTCGTGTCAAAATAAGAGCGATTAGAAAAGAACATTATTCGTAATATTGTACTTTCATAGAAGAGTAATTAAGAATTTTTATCTTTTGATGGATCCCTCGTACACTGAAATATTGAAAAAAGTATCTTCCTCCCTGCTCATCAACGGGAAGCTTTGACACATTTTTAAACGCAAAGGCATTAGACTGGCAGGCCTGACTATGGAAGAGATTTGGAATCGAGATGAGTTTTCCATTTTTTGGTAAATATATTACTTATCGAGTTATAAGTGATTCTGGTAACGTATTAATGACTCGTTTTTCGCGTTTCACAGGCTGCCGCGTCGGGAATCCGATTCAAAACGTCAACTTAGACAGTGCTTTCTGAAAAATTTTCTACCTTTACAAAAAAAAAGGGGGGGGAACGTGTTTCGACTGCAAAAGTTTCTGAATAAAAAGACCTGTGAATTTCATGCGTTTCCGAGCAAAAATGAATTAAAAAATATGTCATAAAGTAGCCAGTTTGTATTGGAGAACAGCCTTAAATCTGGAAAAACACGTAACGTAAATAAAACTAGTTCTCTAGTAAAAAGACCAGGAACAAACAAATCAACAGGAGATTATTTTTTTTAGTATTACTACTGGGCATCTTTAAAAGACTTTTTCAAAACCGAAAATCAATAATCTTGCTTGACATTGCCATTCACAAAGAAAAATTCAGTTCGTGCATTTGCTGATTTGGCGATAATGTTTAATGTCACTGCGCACTAATATACCTCCTTAGTCTTTGCATCATTTGTGGAAGAGAGTTAAATATTCTTTAAATTAATTAAACTACTTCTAGATCTTGCCAATTGAGCATATTATACGTATTCAAGTATCCACTAAAACATGTGTAGAACTGTTTTTCAGTCATTTGAAAATAGATTTTGTGGTCTCAAGTAATTTTGATTGCAGGACTGAGAGGCATATGGGGCTAGCGAGAAAACAAATTCGTTGTGCGCCAGAAAATAAAACAAATTTATCTCAAAAAGTAAGAAACAAAGTCAGTTTTTTTTAATTTCACGGCGACCACTTCGGAAGGGGAATGGAGCTGTTACCCCATAACCCCCACCCCTTGTGTACTAATATGGGAGTAAAGAAAATAGATTGGGTTGTCCATTGCATGACAGAATTTTTTTTTATTATTTCAAACATAAAGAGAAAAATCGGCACTTTTTTCATTCCATTTTTGACTATTTTGGGAGGTCTGTGCCCAATCAGCCCCTTTCCCCTCTTTGGATATGCTGTGGTGTTACTCTGTACTAATATGGGAATAAAGAGAAGAAAGTGGGTAGTCTGTTGTATAGCAAAAAACATACAAATTTATCCAAAGAAGAAAAAACAGCATTATTTTCATGAGATGTTCGACTATTTCGGGAAGAGGGGGCCCCCTGTAACCCCATCAGCCCCTTCCCCTTTTTAGATACGCTCTGATGTCTATGTGAACTAATATGGGGCTAAAAAGAAGAGAGTGGGTAGTCTGTTGTATAACCAAAAAAAATTACAAATTCATCTCAAAGAAGAAGAAAATAGCAATTTTTTCACGAGATTTTCGACTATTTCGGGAAGGGGGGGTCTGTAACCCATCAGTCCCCTTCTCCTTTTTAGGTATGCTCTAATGTCATTGTGGACTAATATGGGGTTAAAAAGAAGATAGTGGGTAGTCTATTGTATGATAAAAAAAATAATACAAATTTATCTCAAAGAGAAAAAAACAGCACTATTTTCATGGCATGTTCAACTATTTGGGGAGGGGGGGGGGGGCTGTAACCACATCAGCCCCCTTTGCCTTTTTAGGTATGCTCTGATGGCAATGTGGACTAATATGGGACTAAAAAGAAGAGAGTGGATAGTCTGTTGTATAACAAAAAAAAATACAAATTTATCTCAAAGAAGAAAAAAACAGCACTATTTTCATGAGATGTTCGACTATTTCTGGAGGAGGGGGGGCTGTAATCCCATCAGCCCCTTCCCCTTTTTAGATACACTCTGATGTCAATGTGAACTAATATGGGGCTAAAAAGAAGAGAGTGGGTAGTCTGTTGTATAACCAAAAAAAAAAAATTACAAATTCATCTCAAAGAAGAAGAAAATAGCAATTTTTTCACGAGATTTTCGACTATTTCGGGAAAGGGAGGCTGTAACCCATTAGTCCCCTTCTCCTTTTTAGGTATGCTCTAATGTCATTGTGGACTAAATATGGGGTTAAAAAGAAGATAGTGGGTAGTCTATTGTATGATAAAAAAAATAATACAAATTTATCTCAAAGAAGAAAAAAACAGCACTATTTTCATGAGATGTTCAACTATTTGGAGAGGGGGGGGGGCTGTAACCACATCAGCCCCCTTTGCCTTTTTAGGTATGCTCTGATGGCAATGCGGACTAATATGGGACTAAAAAGAAGAGAGTGGATAGTCTGTTGTATAAAAAAAAAAAATACAAATTTATCTCAAAGAAGAAAAAAACAGCACTATTTTCATGAGATGTTCGACTATTTCGGGAGGAGGGAGGGGGGCTGTAACCCCATCAGCCCCCTTTCTCTTTTTAGATATGCTCTGATGTCAATTTGAACTAATATTGGGTTTAAAAGAAGATAGTGGGTAGTCTGTTGTATAACCAAAAAAAAATTACAAATTCATCTCAAAGAAGAAGAAAATAGCAATTTTTTCACGAGATTTTCGACTATTTCGGGAAAGGGAGGCTGTAACCCATCAGTCCCCTTCTCCTTTTTAGGTATGCTCTAATGTCATTGTGGACTAAATATGGGTTTAAAAAGAAGATAGTGGGTAGTCTATTGTATGATAAAAAAAATAATACAAATTTATCTCAAAGAAGAAAAAAACAGCACTATTTTCATGAGATGTTCAACTATTTAGGGAGGGGGGGGGGGGCTCTAACCACATCAGCCCCCTTTGCCTTTTTAGGTATGCTCTGATGGCAATGTGGACTAATATGGGACTAAAAAGAAGAGAGTGGATAGTCTGTTGTATAACAAAAAAAAATACAAATTTATCTCAAAGAAGAAAAAAACAGCACTATTTTCATGAGATGTTCGACTATTTCGGGAGGAGGGGGGGGGGCTGTAACCCCATCAGCCCCCTTTCTCTTTTTAGATATGCTCTGATGTCAATTTGAACTAATATTGGGTTTAAAAGAAGATAGTGGGTAGTCTGTTGTATAACCAAAAAAAAATTACAAATTCATCTCAAAGAAGAAGAAAATAGCAATTTTTTCACGAGATTTTCGACTATTTCGGGAAAGGGAGGCTGTAACCCATCAGTCCCCTTCTCCTTTTTAGGTATGCTCTAATGTCATTGTGGACTAAATATGGGTTTAAAAAGAAGATAGTGGGTAGTCTATTGTATGATAAAAAAAATAATACAAATTTATCTCAAAGAAGAAAAAAACAGCACTATTTTCATGAGATGTTCAACTATTTGGAGAGGGGGGGGGGGCTGTAACCACATCAGCCCCCTTTGCCTTTTTAGGTATGCTCTGATGGCAATGTGGACTAATATGGGACTAAAAAGAAGAGAGTGGATAGTCTGTTGTATAACAAAAAAAAATACAAATTTATCTCAAAGAAGAAAAAAACAGCACTATTTTCATGAGATGTTCGACTATTTCGGGAGGAGGGGGGGGGGCTGTAACCCCATCAGCCCCCTTTCTCTTTTTAGATATGCTCTGATGTCAATTTGAACTAATATTGGGTTTAAAAGAAGATAGTGGGTAGTCTGTTGTATAACCAAAAAAAAATTACAAATTCATCTCAAAGAAGAAGAAAATAGCAATTTTTTCACGAGATTTTCGACTATTTCGGGAAAGGGAGGCTGTAACCCATCAGTCCCCTTCTCCTTTTTAGGTATGCTCTAATGTCATTGTGGACTAAATATGGGTTTAAAAAGAAGATAGTGGGTAGTCTATTGTATGATAAAAAAAATAATACAAATTTATCTCAAAGAAGAAAAAAACAGCACTATTTTCATGAGATGTTCAACTATTTAGGGAGGGGGGGGGGCTCTAACCACATCAGCCTCCTTTGCCTTTTTAGGTATGCTCTGATGGCAATGTGGACTAATATGGGACTAAAAAGAAGAGAGTGGATAGTCTGTTGTATAACAAAAAAAAATACAAATTTATCTCAAAGAAGAAAAAAACAGCACTATTTTCATGAGATGTTCGACTATTTCGGGAGGAGGGGGGGGGAGGCTGTAACCCCATCAGCCCCCTTTCTCTTTTTAGATATGCTCTGATGTCAATTTGAACTAATATGGGGTTTAAAAGAAGATAGTGGGTAGTCTGTTGTATAACCAAAAAAAAAAATTACAAATTCATCTCAAAAAAGAAGAAAATAGCAATTTTTTCACGAGATTTTCGACTATTTCGGGAAAGGGAGGCTGTAACCCATCAGTCCCCTTCTCCTTTTTAGGTATGCTCTAATGTCATTGTGGACTAAATATGGGGTTAAAAAGAAGATAGTGGGTAGTCTATTGTATGATAAAAAAAATAATACAAATTTATCTCAAAGAAAAAAAAAACAGCACTATTTTTATGAGATGTTCAACTATTTAGGGAGGGGGGGGGCTGTAACCACATCAGCCCCCTTTGCCTTTTTAAGTATGCTCTGATGGCAATGTGGACTAATATGGGACTAAAAAGAAGAGAGTGGATAGTCTGTTGTATAACAAAAAAAATACAAATTTATCTCAAAGAAGAAAAAAACAGCACTATTTTCATGAGATGTTCAACTATTTGGGGAGGGGGGGGGGCTGTAACCACATCAGCCTCCTTTGCGTTTTTAGGTATGCTCTGATGGCAATGTGGACTAATATGGGACTAAAAAGAAGAGAGTGGATAGTCTGTTGTATCACAAACAGAAATACAAATTTATCTCAAAGAAGAAAAAAACAGCACTATTTTCATGGGATGTTCAAATATTTGGGGAGGGGGGGGGGCTGTAACCACATCAGCCCCCTTTGCCTTTTTAGGTATGCTCTGATGGCAATGTGGACTAATATGGGACTAAAAAGAAGAGAGTGGATAGTCTGTTGTATAACAAAAAAAAATACAAATTTATCTCGAAGAAGAAAAAAAGAGCACTATTTTCATGAGATGTTCGGCTATTTCGGGAGGAGGGGGGGGGGCTGTAACCCCATCAGCCCCCTTTGCCTTTTTAGGTATGCTCTGATGGCAATGTGGACTAATATGGGACTAAAAAGAAGAGAGTGGATAGTCTGTTGTATAACAAAAAAAATACAAATTTATCTCAAAGAAGAAAAAAACAGCACTATTTTCATGAGATGTTCAACTATTTGGGGAGGGGGGGGGCTGTAACCACATCAGCCTCCTTTGCGTTTTTAGGTATGCTCTGATGGCAATGTGGACTAATATGGGACTAAAAAGAAGAGAGTGGATAGTCTGTTGTATCACAAACAGAAATACAAATTTATCTCAAAGAAGAAAAAAACAGCACTATTTTCATGGGATGTTCAAATATTTGGGGAGGGGGGGGGCTGTAACCACATCAGCCCCCTTTGCCTTTTTAGGTATGCTCTGATGGCAATGTGGACTAATATGGGACTAAAAAGAAGAGAGTGGATAGTCTGTTGTATAACAAAAAAAAATACAAATTTATCTCGAAGAAGAAAAAAAGAGCACTATTTTCATGAGATGTTCGGCTATTTCGGGAGGAGGGGGGGGGGGGCTGTAACCCCATCAGCCCCCTTTGCCTTTTTAGATATGCTCTGATGTCAATTTGAACTAATATGGGGTTAAAAAGAAGATAGTGGGTAGTCTGTTGTGTAATCAAAAAAAAAAATACGAATTTATCTGAAAACAGAAGAAAACAGCACTTTTTTCATGAGATTTTCGACTATTTCGGGCGGGGGGCTATAACCCCATCAGCCCCCTTACCATGTTAATGCTGTGATATCAATGCGTACTAATATGGACTAACGAGAATGGCTAATCCGCTGTATAACAGAAAAAAAATTAGAAATTTATCTAAAAAGAAAGAAAAAAGAACTTTTTTCATTTTACTCTTGACAATTTCGGGGGGGGGGGGCTGTAGCCCCATCAGCCCACCCCCTGGATACGCCACTGAACCTAGGTATTAAAATGTCTTTCCGCAAAATAAAATAAATAACATTCAAAAATGGCCATTTTCTAAACGAAAACATTCAGAACATGATACATTTTTGTGAATTTTTTTTAACCTAAAATTGTATAATTATATTTATTTGAAATCGAAACTTGTCATAAAAAAGAATTAATTAGTAAATCTCATTGTAATTAATAATTTCTGTCTGTTTTCTTTGAAAGATAAACTAAATTAATTTTATTGAAAAGAAACAATGCATCTTATTTAATTAATGATATGAAACAACTTATATTCCAATAAATTAAATGAAAATGTAATTTAGTCTTTTGGAAAAAAAATTTTGTAATTGGTAGATAAAATAAAACTTTATCAGGCTCACATATAAAAAAAAAAAAAAAAAAAACATTAAATATGATTTAGCAAATAAAAAAGATATTCAAATCAACTTCTAAATTGGGCAATAATTCACTTTTGCGTAATATTTTTATTCATTTAGTCTTCATTTTATTCATTCATTATTATATTTATTTACGTGATTATTTAGTCGTATTAAATCAAAAATAATTATAAAATGAATTATTCATATAATTAATTACATAGGTAGTTGCAGCATATTGGAATTTTTTCCCTTGTAAGTATCCAAGCAAATTAGTATCAATTGCTTTTTATGCTTATATTTAAAAAAATTAAGATTTTTATGTTCGTTTTTAAAGAGCTGTACGTACACGAAGATCATATTTTATCTGAATACATAAATAGCAAACATATTTCAAATGTTGTCCATTTTCCAAATTTTTTAAATTTTGTAAAAGTTATAAAATTTAATATTTTATACTGTCTCTGTCATCATAGTTATTTTTTAAAAAGAAAGCTTTCTCTATGCTCTAACAAGGAAGGTCTCCATGAGCGCATACTCAGAAACAATTAAAAAAATTACAGAATATTCTAGTCATGGGGATATATATGTCTATAAAAAAAAAAAAAAAAAAAAAAAAAAAAAAATCTGCGGAATCTCGATATAACAACCCTATAAATAATGAAAAGCTTTTTATTTTTTATTTTTGGCGATTTGTCATTGGTTGGCGACACAACAAAATTTAAAATATACGTTTTTATGATAAATACTCTTTAAATAAAAAAAAAAAATTCTGCACTTCATACTAAACTAGTTCAAGTAATTAAATACACTTTCAAAACTACAATTTTGTCATGTATAATAAGATTTAAACAACGTATTATACGGTTTAGAGCAAAATTTAAAGTTTATTAAAATTGTTTCAAGCTCAAAATTAAGGTAAGATTCTGAGCACTGTGAATTAGTCTATGGTTATTGTAGAAGACAAGAAGACAGTATTGTTGCCATGGAAACAACGACTTATTCAATATCGAAATTTATAATAACAGAATTCTTAATCAGATAGTTACTTTTAAAATGCACTTAAAAATTGTGAAATTAAACTGTGTTAAATTAAATAACTGCGGCAACATGCAACTTATATATACAGTAAAACCCCGAAAATTCGGATTAATTGGGACCAGACCCAATCCGGATTTTCGAAAATCCGGATTATCCGGAGAATGAGAAAAAATGAAGGCTTTCTGTCGGAGTTTCCTTTAAGGCTTTCTGTCGGATTATTGAACCTGATATAGGTAAAGCACGATCTCTTTCTGTGCAAAACCAAACGAATTACACTTCACCCAGTGTTTCAAGTTTAGCTTTTTTAACATTCTTCCGATTGTCCAAACCGTCGTTAGAAATTGATTTTGAGCAAAAATCCTCGATTGTTTTTCGATTTTTCTTTCATTCGGACACTGTCGAGGTCCCTACTCGTAATTCACAAGCAATCTTTATTAAGGGTTCACCTTTATCAATTCTACTCAATGCTTCCAATTTCTTTTGCATAGTCACAAAATTATGTTTTCGTTTCATCGTCATAGCTAAAAATGTACGCTCAAAAACACTGCACGGCAAAGGAAAATGTCTGGCAGGATTTGGGTTGATACATTCTCTTAAAACGGGAGGTCGGATTCTAGGAAACAGAGCAGTGACTGGGGGGTTTCCGTAAGTGATAGTATAGAAGCATTTTCTCACAAAGACAAAGAAACAGTCCCGAAAGACCTATGGGCTGGCTGACAAAGATCGGAAAGCGATACTCATCAGTCAGTGGGTCTATAGGGATTATTTTACCTTGCTTTCTTGCAATGCTAAGTAAAACTTTATTGTGCGGTGAGCTTTTGAAGACATTTCTAAATGGATTAAATAGAAAACTGTGAAAATTGGAATTGCCAAACTTAAAGTGATACATTGCTGTTTCTTTGAAAGATAACATCAAAGAATGTAAATAAGAAAGCTTAAGATATTCTTTCAAAAATATTTCAGAAAAGACTTTATTCAGAATACGAAGATGAAATAAATTAATGTTATGGAAATTTGCCAATCGCTTCTCAAAAAAAAAAAAAAAAAAAAAAAAAAAAAAAAGGATCAGACCGATCCGGATTGTCCGGAGACCCGGAATAACGAGGTCCAAATTAGCGGGGTTCCACTGTATTATATAAGTTTATAGAAATAATAACAAAATATTTCGTCCTTTAAGTTTGACTTCATTAATAACTGCGCATTTAAAAACTGCTCATTTAACAAGAAATTTCAAGATGCATTTGGCGAGTTAAGAGTATTGCTAGCCAAATCGAATCTTTTTGCGCCAAATACTCGAAAGTATTTTTTTTTTATTTATTTACACATTTTCTGCAGGAATTCCGTAACTAAATTTGACTGAACTTTTATACTGTACATTAGCACTTTTATTAACATTTATTGAATATAATTCTGACTATGCGCTTTCAGGCGACCTTCCTTGTAAGACACGAAAACAAATTGTGCGATCAAAACTTATCGAGTTACGCTACTTTGAATTATGTAAACTCTCAAAATATTCTGGCAGTAAAAATAGAAAGTTGTACCATAAGTGCATAACTACTCTCTTATGAAAGTAGTCTAGAATCAAATGGATGTTTGAGTTTCGTGTGTGAAAGTATTTTCCAGATTCTAACATTTGTCTGTGAACGAGACACCTATTCTGTCATTTCTTTTGCTTTCGCAAAGTATGCCTGAATCTATAGGAATCTGATTTTCACGGCTATTTTGAATAATGATATGTTTATTAAGTTATTGTAGTCGTCTAGTTGGTATAAATACGTTGGTAGAATTTAGTTCCAGCCAATTTTGTTGAATCTCGTCCCTTAGACAAAATCAAGATTAGATTTCAGCTTTCATCGAGGCTTCCACATTCCAATTGCTAGTGATTGTCATTTTTGACTGAGTTTGGAATAATTTTCTTCTGCTGAGAGTTTGCCTACGTTATAAGGTGTTGTTTAAAACTTTCATTGACAAAGTACTTCTGTTGCTAAAATGTTGAAATGATTGAATGACACCAAGATTAGCAAACAAATTTATTTGAAAATAAGGAAAAGGATTTCTAAGTACAATATAAAAGCACAAATTATTACCGAAATTCCGGTGTCATTGTGGCATTTGGGGATTAAAATTAAGTCAGATATATATGTCCCACCACCCTTCAAGGGGTAAATATTTCAAACAAAAGTATATCAGAATCCAGTGTTTCTTTCAGTTAGTGACATTGCCATATTTTCTAGTGATATTGTGTATTGTATTATTTAATAGTTATTACTGACATTTTCTTTGCAAGCTGGGGTTATTCTATCAGGTCCTGAAATACAAGCCACATAGCCATTTTATTTAATGCTAGTGTTAGCATTTAGAGAACTTTTACGGGTTAGCATTTTCCCTCTCATTATTTTAGTGCTGGAACTACTAATTTGATCATCGTTAATTTAACTGTCCTGCTTCCTTGACAAAGTCCTATTATTGATTTTAAATAAAATGATTTTATTGTTAATTTCTGTTATATGGCTACAAGTGTGATCACTGCAAGATCTACCTGCTGAAAAGTTACTTATTTGTTCTTCAATTCCTTGATATTCGTCTTTTAGTGTATGTATTAATATTCTTCTCAATAATTTTATTACTGGACAGGAATCCTTGTAACAGATCTTCCTCTTTAGTTTGTGCAGAGTTTTTTGTTGTCTCTCCTAAAAATTTATATTAAAAATGCTACCTCTTGTAATATTTGATCTCCTGCCAAGATCCTGTAGTACAATTGAGTTAATATACCATACAATGCTTTTACCACCATATTTTAGAAGGTCAAGATTTACACCACCAAGTTCAGGTGGTATAACATTTTTTCCCTCATTTTCTTGATTTTTGCACTTGTGATGAAATCCTATATTTTGCTATTCAAACACATCTGAATCTTTAAATTCATCCCTGTTCTCACGGAGGAATTCCTCAAAAGCTGACCCCAAGCACTAATTTTAATCATTTTACGTTTCGTTTTATAATGAGTATCAGTTCTCATTCCCTTTAGAATCTTCCAGGCTTTTGATGCTTTTCTAAATCCTAGTTAGTAATTTATGTTAGCAGATGCTCTTTCTCAATCTTTATTTTTGCATCGCCAAGTTAATTTCTTTGAATATCCATTTTTTCTTCCTTTTGTACATCTCTAAACTGGCATCACCTTTTTTATTTAACGACTTTGTAAATGATTGTTTCTTTTCTTGAATTTCTTAGTATAGCCAGCTTTTACAGTTACCTTCATTTTTATTCCTTATACGCAATATGTCAAGAGCAACAGCGCTTATATTTTTTTTAATATGGTTATATAGATCCTCTGCCGTACCTCCATAATCTATATTCTGTCTATCTCTCATCCCTTTTTTCAAATGTTCGTTTAATATTTTCATCTTGTAGTAACTCCACTTTAAATCGTGGGTAACAGTATATTACTTTTGTTTGTTCACTAGATATTTTGGCTTACTCTTTAGCCGATTCCAAACAATTTTTGCTTTAACTAAATAATGATCTGATCTACAATCTATACCTCGATATACTCTAAAAACCTTAACATAGGTTTAGGTACATTGTCTATTTATAATCAGATCAATAATTTATTTCTGGTTTTTCCGTTCTTGGTGTCCTGTATAATGATGGATGTCCTTATGTTGTTGGAAAAACTTATTCTGTATTTTAGGTTCTAATAGTGCACAGATTTCAATCAAAGTTTCCCGTTTTCATTGTGAATTTCTTTCCTAAATCTTCCAATAACATTATTTCCTAGTCTTTTTTTATGCTCTTGCATTAAGGTCTCCAAACAAAATATCACTTTTGTGTTTGGTGTGTTTTCGATGATATCCCAGAATGCAGCCCAATATCTTTTTTTTCTTTCTTACTGGTGACTTTTGTTGGTGCATAAGGCAGATTTCTCTCTGAAAATATTCATGTACATCGACAGAACTCTTTCACCGCGAAAATTCCCATTTGATTTTTTTTTAGCAGCGCTTTCTAATAATAACTGAAACTAATGCTTTAGCATGTTTGTTTTTCCTATTCCATTCCCAAAATGAAGATATTAACATTCTCCTTCAGCTTTTCTTATCCTTTTAGCCACTGGGAACACTGCTATGTCAATGTTAGCTGCCATTAGCTCTTTGTTAATAAATCGATTTTACAAGTTATTTCCTGAATGTCCCAGCCTACAAAAAACGTATTATTTGTTCTTTTGCCAAGCCGTTTCTCCTGAAATTGGTCCAAATATGTTTGCCTCAGGTCTTTTAGCAATAAACGTTTTGTGTTGTACGAGGTGTTACAACACACAGAGGCTTGCTGCAATAATTCCCAACTTGGAGGACAAGGGTGTCTCTCTTCATCTAAACACTCACCTTGAACCGGTATTAAATCTAAATTTTAAAATTAAAGTTGAATATGAACCGATTTGTTTCATTTTGATATTCATTCTTCCTGCTTCAAAAGCACTATATTATATCGGTGCTTGTTACACGCTCGTAACATTCTCACCGTATTACTTATACCTTAACCACTCAATGATCTCCCCTACCATTACCACTCATTCAGAATGTATCTCAATAAAAATAGACACTACACGAATACAATATTTCAATTCCTTTGCGGTATCTATTATAGATCCTACATATGTAGTCCCTCTAGTATCTATAGGTTATAAGAAACTTACTGGAAAGAAAAGTAAAAATCTGGCTTTAAGAAGCAACAAGTAGTTACTTCTTAAAACCAGAATTTCCAGCAAAAGTATAATGAAAAATTACGTAAATACTCTACACTTATCCTTGTGCAATAATAACATTATGAACATGTAATTTTTTTATCACATTTTCATAAACAAATATTTTTCTATTACAAATAAAATCATTTCGTCTTACCTCGCCAATGGAATAAAACCACTGGAATATGTTAATCTTACACGAAATGAAAAAGTTAAGGACTTAATCTGCAATGTTTCAATAATACTTATTTCCATTATAAAGCTACCGATTCATTATTTAAAGCCAAAAAAGAGAATTATGTCTTAGAAGTGTTATTTCCACATAAATATTATACTTGATCATCATTCCTTTTTTCATAAGTTTAATCATTCAAATAAATAGGTAAACAAAATGTTCACTTATCTCAATTACTCTCATCCAATATTTTCGTTTTCCACACTCTAAAAACTATATTTTCAAAACTGACCAAAAAATACTCAAATCTGAGTAGGTCGCACTGTCAAAATGGCTCCGAATCAAAATTACTCAAGTTTGAAACATTGTTTGTTTACACTTTTTTTTAAAAATTTTGAAAAGGAGTGTAAACAAAAGGGCTCCATTACAAAATACGTATACATCTGCCCAAGAAAAGTATTAATTTTCAACTTTTGTTTCAAAAATTTCAACTTAGGACAATATCAATTTTATCCGCATGACACTAACAAGCTATATTTAGACTAAATTATTTTTCTATTCATTGCGTAAGAACTCTTTTATAAAGACACTTATTAGATTATAAATTAAAGAATTATTAATTATCAAAGAAATTATCAATTACGCTTGTTAGTTATCAATGAAATCCAGATCGTGCGGTTGATTTTAAATGAAATATTTAGAAGACGGAATACTGAATGTAACAATAAACTGATGAAATAATGGGTAATACATTAATTATATCATATATCTTTATTTTTATTTTACGTAGACAGTGTAACAAAAGAAAAATAATAAGAACATATCCATAATTTTTAAAGAGAAAGAGAAAAATAGTTAAAAACAATACCAAATATAATAGTATGATATTATTAAAACTATCTTTAGGCTAAACTTAACTTGCTAAAATAATTATTTTTATTCGTTGCTTAATACATTTTTCAATAAAAAAATGATTAAGCTGTGAATAGAACAGATAATTATTGATTATGGATGTCATGGGAATATGCTTTGGACTTCAAATTAATTGTTCAAGATACGGAATGATGAATATTATTAAAAGAAACCGATATACATTTTTTTTTACTTTAATTATGTTCATAATTTTTTTAAGGCTTAAATGTCATTAAATGTATAGAAGAAGTTGTTTATTCATTACTTTCAAAAATATTTTCTTTAACATTAGAAAAAAAGTAAATAATAATGTATACAGAAAACAAAATCTAAATAATATGCCAAATATTGTATTGATTTCCTTTTTTTTTTAGATTTACAATATTTTTGTTCACTTACCGTACATAAAATTTATTCTCCTGATACGAATAAAGCATCCAACTGACTAAATTATATTTTTAATTATTTTTTTTTTGTTGTTGTTAACAGGAGAGTTATTGCTATAAAAATATAGTCTAACTATGATTTCAGGACGTAATGCTTACCTTGATTATTAAATGAAATATATATAAATTGAAACTTATGATATGATTGAAACTTAGATAAAGTAAATCAGAAAAAACTCAATTACATAGGCATGCCATTTAGAAAATGTACTGACAGACTTAAGGAATATATCGCGGACATAAATATAGTAAACCCTCAGTACCTCTATCAAGGTTTAACCAAGAACAAGACATCGACATAGATTTCAGTAAAGCAAGAATCATATCACGTAATTTACATTACTACCCATCAATAATCATAGAATATTTAGAGATTTTAACTCATTGAAGGAAGGCTTGAAATGATTATGCTCTCCTATTAAATATCTCTGGAGATTTTGGAACGTAATTATCGTATTTTCCCTCGCCCTCCTCCTCTAGAGCACCTCTTCCCCTCCTTTGAAATAGACTTGTCTCCGGCTATTTAACCAACGAATATTCAACAACATTCACACTTCTGAAATTTCCACTGATGATGACTGTTTTATAACAGTTGAAAGTACTTGGGTTTTGACGTCTTTTAACATCTTTTGACGGTTTTTATGTTTTTAAAATCTTTTTATGTATTTTTAGCACATTTTTGCTAAAATAAATCATAAGTTTCAATTCTTATATATTTCAAGAGAGTTATTAAAAAACAAAAGGAATTGCGAATAAATATAACTTTAATTCTGTTAAAGCCTTTTTTGTAAAAATGTTACTAATGCTCGCTAAACCAACAAACTTAGAAGGAATAAGACCATTTTAATTAATTTATATTAAATCTGATGTTTGTAAAGTCGTGGAGAAAAATCTGAACACCCCCCCCCCCCTACTAACTCTTCAAATAATCGTAGAAGAAAGTTACTGGTACCAAACCATTGGAAATAATGTTAAATTACATTTTCATATATTTATTAATATCACCTGAAATTATAACCTTAATGTGCTAATTTTTTGTTTGGTTTTAATAGTAAAAAAACCAAACATAGATACTTTGAATTTACAATTTTGTAATATGAATTATGAATTATGAAATTAATATTAAAAAAAAGTATGAATTGTAACCGACAATTTTTTATGGATTTATATTTATTATGTTCTGCTTTATGCGCATTCAAAATTTCAATTTTCTTCCAAATACTTTTCAAATTAAGCTTAAAAAATGGCAAGATGCTGGTTTAATGGGCCGTCTGTATGATGTGCAGGAAAACATAATTCGAAAAACTATTTTACTCATTTTATTGTTGATTAGAATAAGATTTTTTTTTACTTTTTCTGTGTCAGCTTTTATTTTTTTTATTAAAATTAGGTAAATCGTATTTACATGAGATATAATTTTACGTCAGTTATATATAGTTTTTTCGCTTTAAATTAAGAAAGCCCCTTTTTAAAAAATTAACAATCTTGTCTCAGAAAAAATATTTTACTCGTTATTTTTGTTACCTTTAATTAAATTTCTAGCATCTTCTCCTCTCTAATAAAACTATTTTATTTTTTCTGCTGTATATATGTTTGAAGTAAAATATCTTGTAAATGCATATGTGTTGTGTATTTGCTGAAAAAGTTTTAAAAATATGGCCATTAGCAATCGAGTTAAGCTTTATATTCAGGCTGAAAAGCAATTTGTCTGGGGATTTTTTACATTTCCTTATACTTCTTCATTCTATTTTTTATTCTAAATTTTGTATTCACCGACATTCTTCTCATATAAATTTAGAAAAGAGCTAGTAAAATAAATTCAAAATCTGAGAAAAAGCATTATAATAACACCTATCAAATTCCAATCTCATTCACATATTCGAAAACTATTTTAATCACAGATAACAATATATATTTTTAAATCGGAAAATTCAACTTTTGTAAACATTATAAAATGAATATTGAAAAGGATTTTACCGTGTTATAACACTAGTCAAAACATATTATGTAAGTAAAATGGTCATATTGGCAAGTAATAATACATTAATAAAAGTGACTTAGTCAGTCTGCAGCATTTCAACAATCGAGTACCGAACTTTAATTTGGATAAAGCCCCTAAAATATGCTCATTTTATAATAATTTCTTTCAAACTAACAGTAGGAAGTTCATGCAATTTGGTATCTAGGCATAGTTTGAACTCAAGATTTAAAATATCTTGTCAAAATTTAGTCTTGCCATTGAAAAAAACTAAGTTTAGGTTTGTTTTGATATGTAGATGGCGCCCTAAGGAAATTTTATATGCATCATTTAAAAGTAGACTTTATTTCAATCGTTTGGTACCTGTAACTTTCATCTACAATACTTTGTTGCAGATTTAGTAGGGGTGTTCATTTTTTTCCCACGAGTGTACCTTAAAATAAAATAAACAAAACAAAACAAAGAAATAAACTCACTCTTCCAACTAAGCCGGAAGGTCTTGGTTTGTTACTTAATTTTTTTTTCACCGAAGCAAATTTTTAATTCGTAAGAAATAAACAAAGTTGGCTTCAGATTTTATTCAAAGTACTAAGTAAATAACACTTTTTTCGCTCCTTACTGACTTCTTTATAACAAAACTTCAGTTTAAATAAAACAGATAATAATGAATTATAGAATTAGCTGAATTATGCAGTGAATTTCAAGTGAATTTTTTTTTCAGGCACTGTATAGTGTTTCTGATGAATGTGAAAAAATAATTTTAAACTAAATGTGTGAAAAAAATGAAATGTTAAATTAAATTTAAATATAACATTTCTCTTTTTGCATATGCAACTAAATAATGTAATAAATTCATTTACAATGAAATTATATATAAAAAACATTAGAATATCGCACTTAAAGATATCCGTTATTTATTTAACCTTTCTTTAGGTTCACTTAAAATGTAATTAAAATTCTTTCGTTGCATTAATCTATAGATAACTATAATATTTCGCACAAAATTGACATTTTTTTTCAGTTTATTTTAAATAATTCATAATAATTGAATTTGAAAAAAAAATTCTAAAACCTTCTTTAACGTATAAACTGAAATAGCAATTTTTTTTTTTTTTTTTTTTTTTTTTTGTAATTTAAGTCCTGCCATATTACAGAAAATGAGTTTTTTTTGCTTTTTATCCAAGAAGATATTTCATTAATCTTTTATTCAAGTTGAGTATCTGTTTCTAATAAAGAGTTCTTAACGTAATTTAAATATATACCACTTCCCTTTAATTGTGCATTTTATATTAACCTTATTTTCATCTTTTTATTTCTTTGTTCTGTCTATTATTCTCCTTTTTTTCAATCCATTATATTTGCTTTCTACTCAGAAGGAAAGTACTGTGAAGTATGGTAAGAGTTAGTCTTATTGAATGAATAATTTAAAAAAAAATTCTGTCCAGGTTTTTTTTTTCATAACGCACTTTTTAGATGCGTTCGTGATTATATAAATACGTAGCACCTACAGTCGTCGTCTGGTCGGTCCGTCCGCCTGTCCGCATATAAGAGCGCTAAAACTACCCAATCGAATGGTTTGAAATTTAATGTATATAATCGTTGCAGAAATTTGTCGAGTCATTTCAAATTTTATGAAAATCGAATCAAAACTTAAAAAGTTATTAATGAAAGTTGTTTTTATTATGTTAAATCCTATCATAAGTTCTCTATATAATAGCAACATAGGTAATAACAACAAAAAAAAAAAGAAAACTGCCCAGTTAAACTGAGGGCATTGAGCTCACAGGCTATTCACAGTAATTGTATATTATGCTATTTTTTCAAAAAATAATGCCCCTTGAAAAAGAAAGAAATCGACAATATATTAAACGGGGGGGGGGGGATAAGAACCGGTTCCCACCCTTTATACTTAACCAATAAAAACCAAAATCTAATCATGCAAGCGCCTTACCACAATGAATTTATACACAAAATTTGAAAAAAATCTGATAATTTTGCTTGAAAAACCCATTTATCTAAATTAAGGAAGGTGAGCCCCCCCCCGTTCCCCCCTTTATATTTAACAAATGAAAACCCGAAACTAATCAGGCAAGCGCCTTACCACATTGAATCTATATACAAAATGTGAAGAAAATCGGATAATTCTGCATGAAAAACCCATTTATCTAAATTAAGGGGGATTAGCCCCCGTTTACCCCCTTTATACTTACCCACTGAACACCCAAAACTAATTAGGGAAGTGCCTTATCACAATGAGCCTATATACAAAGTTTAAAGAAAATCGGATAATTCTGCATGAAAAACCCATTTATCTAAATTAAGGGGGGCGGGGGTAGCCCCCCGTTTCCCCCTTTTATACTTATCCAATGAACCCCCAAAACTCACCAGGGAAGTGCCGTATCACAATGAGCCTATATACAAAATTTGAAGAAAATCAGATAAACCTGCATGAAAAACCCATTTATCTAAATTAAGGGGGTTATCCCCCCGTTTCCCCCCTTTATACTTAACTAATGAACTCTCAAAAATAATCAGGGAAGCACCTTATCATAATGAACCTGTATACGAAATTTGAAGAAAAACGGATACTTCTGCATGAAAAACCCATTTATCTAAATTAAGGGGGAATTAGCCCCCCCCTTTCCCCCCATTATACTTAACCAATGAACTCCCAAAACTAAAACTAAGCTCAGGCTTTGATAGCCTGTGAGCTAAAAAAAGGCATCTTCATTTCGGTCATAGCAGACGATATAATTTATTTCACTGAAATATTAACGATGATTTTTTTATTGTAAAACTAGTTAGAGCACGAAACTGACGCAGCTCATTTGTCACGTTTAACGTACAATTTCCAACTTGTTTGATGTAGGCTCACATGACAAAAATTATACGAGGATTTTTTTTTTTTAACCTCCGATGAATCATAATAGAAGACAAAAGTAAAAAACAAAATGAATGTATTATCAAACAATACGTACAAGCATTGTTACGTTTCTACATAATCGCCGTGAAGATTGAAGCATTTGTCATATCGGTGGATGAACTTTCCGTTCTCCTCTTCTAAGAACTTTGCCGCCAGTGATGTGAGATAACCTGAACGGTGGATTGAAGTTCATCATTCGTCGGGAATCTTTTGCCTCCTAACCAGTTCTTTACTTCATGAAAGAGATGGAAATTACTCGACGCTATTTGGCGAGTGATCAAACACGTTTCATTTAACGACATATTATTTGACACCATTCAAGCACAACACCATCACTCAGATAGTTTTCCCCATACACTTGGGTCATTCTTCGGTGAATTTCTGCTGCACTATTCCCTTTTACTTGAAAAAAGCGGATAACACTACGTAACTCGCACTTGGTGGGAGCATTAATCATACCATCCATGTTTACGTGCCTACAGCTCAGCCCAAAATGACGAGCTAGCGTCGCGTTGGTACTAGCAGAGGTTTTAGTTCGGAAGTGGGCCGTTGCCATCCTTACCTCTTATCACTTGTCTGTAGAGTTGCAAAGGTTACAAAACACCCGCTTTAAACCTGGGAATAAATCGGGTTTTTTGGGAATAAACTTGTTTTTTTGTGAATAAACCAGGTCTTTTGGCAATAAATCTGGGAATAACCGGGTCTATTGGAAATAAACCTGGGAATAAACCGGTTTTTTGCAACTGTACTTGTCTGGTTGTTTAGCGGCTTGATCGGAGGTTGAAAAAAAACGACCTTCGTTGTTTATCTGTTGCCACTCAAACGGCAGAAAAAAAGTAATCGCTGACAGAAAAACAGATTTCATCAATTGCCAAGATATATCTCAATGCCCAACAGCAGATCGAACAGAATAGTGAATATACTATGCGCCTTAATGTCAACAATTAGGATGCAAATCTTAAGAATGTAAGTCTATTTTGCAAATATCTAATAAAAATATTATTAATAGTATATTTTTGTTTAAACTGTATGGCATTAAATGTCACTTTTAGCAAAAGCAGCAAAAGTTCAAATGCACTTTTAAGAAGGTTTTTTTTTTCTTTTTTTAATTACTATAAAAATAACTGATATACGACCTACAGATTTAAATATCGCAAAAATATAATGGAAACAAAAAAACATAATATTGAGTCGTACACTGGACTTAACAAACACTGTTGCTAGGTCGCCACCGGCGATCAATTGTTTTTTATCTGGTAAGTAAATATGTAAAACGATATTAAAATTTCAAGAATAATTAATTTCAATAAAATTAAAGTATAATATGAATTCTTTAAATATTTCTTCCACGCTTTTATTATCATATACCTTTTGATACAGCCTTTACTGTATTTCTTTTTTTTTTCAGATATATAATTTTGATAAGTTTCATTAAAAAAACTTAGTTTATATTATTTTTTCTTAATTGTGTATTAATCTAAACTATGTCACTAATAATTCAACACTATGCTTGTTTTTATTTTTCTCTATTAATGCATAAAATCTTTTGTACTTTTTGAAATTCAGTGACGTGGAGTGAAGGGTGTGTAAATACTTTTTCACTGGTGACTAGAATTTTTTGCTGGCTACCAGATTTTATCAAATTTGTAAAGTTATCTCTGGTCATACAGATTTTATTGATTCCTGAATTTTTCTTTTATTCTGTGATTTATTTAATATTTGAAAAGATTGATTCAATTATTTCTTTGGTCCGAATGCAGTTTTATCTTTAAACAGGAAATAAATTAAACAAAGAAGTGGAAAGGGCTCAAAACCCCCCGTAGCTCGTGTAGAGTTAAACTAAAAATTTCATGGCAATAATCAACAGTTGTAATGCAATTTTAAACAGCGAAATATGATTCCTTTCCTTAGAATTAGACAAAAGTTTCAACGTAATACCAACTTGTTTTTTGAAATTTATACACCTGATTCTACAAAGAAAAAGGGTGAAATAGGAATTCCCAATTTAAGACAAGTTATTTAAGTTTGATTGAGTTTTGAAAGACAGTTCAAACTATTTAATTTAAAATTAACCATCATTTAATTATATATTTTAAACACAAGTAAAATATTCTTTCATTTATTGGCTTATATATATTAAAAACTGATTTGTGAAATTCTCTAATATAGTTTTCCTTTATATTAAAAATAGTCATGACAATTAAAGATTTATAAAATAACAAAGCACTAACTCTTAAAACTTGACTTTCTTATATAAAATTTGCACTAATGGTAAGTTAATTCTTTCTGTAGAAATGAACGAAAAACAAAGAATATTTCTAACTATCGAGTTTTTTTATTTCATTTTTAGATATATATATATATATATATATATATAACAGAGCTATGAGGAGGACAATAATTGAAATGTGCAAATGTATGTATTCAATATTTTTAAGTTAATAATGTTTTCAATGCATTAAAGAATATAGAATTAGTTATATTATTCAATGTAACAAAAATCATACTACATAATACATTCAGGTTTCTTATTCCAAAAATAAAAATCACAGTAACTTCTGGAAGAAATGTGACAGAATCAAAATTTTAATGAGAGACTGCTGACATTGCCGTTCAAAATAAACTTTATTAAGACCTAAAATTTGAAGGCATCTGTCAAATAGTCAATCAAAATCTTTCACAACAAGTTAAAATTCCGGGAACCGTCCAGTAAAAAATAACATGGTATTTTGATAAGTGTCAAAAGAATTAAAATGCTTCCAAAAAAGACTATGTTACTGCAGTATTTGTTTTTATAGTGTAGAACTACTGTAGCTCCATACAGATTTATGCATATAAAGAGTCTTCAAAATTCGCTTTCGCCTCAAATAACTGATGGACTGTTCGTTACAAAAATGAACATGATGTGTAGGTATAAGATATGTATGAAACAGATATGCGCAACACGATGACGTACATGGCACCACGCCCTAGTGGGTTAACCTATAGAACTATCTCAAAACTGGTATGAGATATGGGGGGGGGGAGTTAATTGCAAAGTTGTAGAACGTCCTCGATTTAGTATGAAATTATACATTTCAACTAAACTGTATTAGAAATGCCAAAATATAACATATTATATCCAATCACCAGCGTAAATAAGCCACTAATTGTATTTAAAAGTGTGGCATTATAAAGCAGATGCATACTTACTAATAAAATTAACGCATACAAGCGTACAAGAAAGGTACAGTTTATTTTTATAACAAAATCAAGTTAAGTAGATTCAATGTGGCTGCCATCGGCAGAAATGCATCATGATGCGTCAATGGTGTATACACTGAGTATACTTGATTTTTTTAATTAAAATAAATTGTACTTTTCTTACTTGTATTAATTTTTATAATAATTTTGCATCTGCCTTAAAATTCCACATTTCTACATGTGACTAGTGACATATATAAATCTAGTGATGGATATAAATAATGCATTTCAGTGCTTGTAATAAAGTTGTTTTTACATGTATGACATCACTATAGGTATACCTACTAGATCGATGCATAGACGAATGGATAATATATGCACCCTAAGAGATGTCCATTTTATAATGACTGTACATGAGATTTTGCCTTCATATTTTTTAACACTTGAAATATATTTTACTGGAATTCCAAATTTATTATCCTATATTTCAGTTACATTCGTAGAAAATTCTAAAAGTTTATATGAAAAAAAATGTCCTGAACTGGCTTACACAACATATAATGTGTATTAATCCAGAAAATATTAATTGTGACATATTAATGCACTTATTACAAATATACATTCATTACACATATGCGCAAACTTTATTGTGCCTCTAACGAAATGAAATAAAATATTTAATTTCTAGAAGTAATCTTGCGGCTATAAAGTTTCAATATTTTAATAACCAAAATCAAATAAAAATAATTTAAGTTCTACCAACAACTTATGTGTGACTATAAATAGTTCAGCATTCAGTCAGGGAAAATGTTACTTTTACTTTAAAAAAAATATAATAAAAAAAGTACATATGTGCCTCAGGCAGAAAAGTTTGGATCCATCTTTAAAAGTAGCATGAAAAAATATTTAAAAGACACTCATGCATAAAATTGATGTTCCCAAGTTTTGATTAAGTTTGCCTTCGGATATTGGGTTTCTCCCTTTTCCCTCGAAAATCATAATTCTAGTAACATCTAAGAAATTTTAGAGTAACTTTATCAAAATTCAATTATCGGTATGCCAGAAAAAATATTCTCGAATTCTTGCTGATTTTGCTATAGCACAGAGTATATATAGGTGTTTCATAAATGTTTTCCTAAAGTTGAAATTCAATAATTCATTAACTATAATTAATATAAATTTGAAATAAAAGACTACTCAGACAGTAGTTCACAAATTTTGTTTATAGTTCTTTGTAAAATAGTTTAAAAATTGTACGATAGATGGCGTTGCACGGTCTCAAATTTTCAAAAAGGTTAAATTAACACACTAGTTAAAAAAAATACAAACTGAGTGAAAAAGTGTCCCAGCCCATGAGTTGCTCACAGTGCTTTTCGTGCATCATGCAAACGTTCTGCCAGTGGAGCTACTTGGAAAACTCTGGCGGACACAATTCACATAGACAATCTTTTCGGCAACAACATCTGATATTTGAGATAACATAACAGTATAAATGACAAGCAAAGAAACTCCGATGAACGATGTATACGTAGGCTTAACTGTTTTTTTTTTCCCTTAATAAAACTGATTGATAAAAAATCATGCGAGTTGAAAACTTCCAAAGTGGGTGAAAAAGCATCTGTGTTAAAAGTCGAACACAGTCCTTTCAAGTACCGTGCGAACGCTCTGCCCCCTGAGTTACTTGAATGCTTCCGGCGGACACAAAATTCATAGAAACAATCAATTTCAACAATTTGATATTAAGAGATAGCTTAACAATATAAACCATAGACAAAGGAACACCAATTTCCAATATATACGTAGATTATACCTTTTTTAGGGTTTCGTTCATCTCACAATTTTCATCTCACGTTCATCACACATTGTCTGTCCGTCACAGAGCCGGTTCTCAGAAACTATATAACTTACAGATATGACATTTTGTGTACTTATAGCTTAATACCTACTATGAAGCTCAAAATCATAAAACTTGAAAAAATCGTCTTATTTTAATATAGAGAGATAAAAAACCAAAAATCTAACAGCCTTTTCCTATTAAATTTAAACATTTTTCGTTATAGCAGTTGCCAACAATTAAAAAATTACAATAAAACTCTTTCTACAATAATTATTTTTTTATTGAAAGATTTCCACGTGAAAAATGAAAATGGAATAAAAAGTTTTACCCATTGAAAAAAAGATTAATATGACGTCATATTGGCAATAAAACGGAAATTTTCAAATATTTCTCAATAATATAAGGAGTATGAGTATCTGTATATGCAGAAAGAAGCTTAATATGACGTCATTAGCGAATTAAAAATAAAATTAATCTGACGTCATATTGGACGTTTAACGGACTTTTTCAAATGTTTGAGAATAATACAAAGAGACTATCAATATGACTAATAGAGAAAGCAAGCAGATATGACGTCAGGAAGAGATTATAACGTCATATGAGTTTGAGGAACGTATTGAATCATGATAAAAACCTGATTATGGAAATATTGGCATATTGTAACATTTTGTAGGTCTCTATATAACATGTTTAAAGTGATTTTTTTTTAGTGTCGCATTTAGTCCACATGACAGATATTATTAGGACAGAGTGTAATTGCGGATTTCGCCTGCTATCGGGCCGGTTCAGATATTCGAAAGAACAAGAAAAATAAACCGGTAAATTTTTATTTTATAAAAAACATGATGCTTCGATCACACTTACCGACTTGTTATTATTTTTGTCTTAATCAAACGCGTTGATGAAAGATCATACGAGTTGAAAACTTCTAAACTGAGTGAAAAAGTGCCCCGGCCAGAAGTTAAACATACGTCCTTGAAGACGTGAAGAAGTTGAACACGCGCAACCTCGAACGCACTGTCAACTCAGTTACTACACTGCTCAAAACAATTAAAGGATATTTGAAGTTTTATATAAAATAAAGATATAAACGAAATTTTTTTTGCCGAAAATAGAAGAAGAGAATCACAAATGCAAATTTTTCTGGTTTTCAAACTGTGGAGTATGCAAATTTTGAGTTCGACGTCAAAAACGTCGCTTTAGCGGCAGCGAATGAAATTTGACTTTCAACTGGATAAAAGAGAATGAAGACAAGGATGATCGGCATTCAGTGATTGCTTTGTTTCGATGAGTACGATGTCTCAGCGAAGTCATTTGACAGATTCAGAAGCTTGGAGAATTGTTGGTAGGTTAGAAGGGGGCCAAACTCAAGCCGAAGTAGCGCAAGCCATTGGAGTGTCACAAAGTGTCATTTCCAGGATCTGGAACCGTTTGTTGGAGAGTGGAATGTGCAGGCCGCAGACCAGGGCAAGGTCGTAGACGGGCAACAACGCCCAATGAAGATCGGTATTTAGCGTTAACAGCTCGGAGACACCGAAACATGAACGCTACTCTTCTCCAACAACACCTTCGCTCGGCTACAGGCACCACGATTTCAACTCAGACTGTCCGAAACCGGCTCCATGCTGTAGGTCTGTATGCTCACTGACCGATGGTATGTGTTAGATTAACATCAAGGCGTCGTCGCGACCGCAGGGAGTGGGCAACCGAGCATGTCAACTGGAGGAGAAATGAATGGAGCAATATTCTGTTTTCTGACGAGTCCCGTTTTTCTGTGCATCCGGATAATAGGCGTATTTTCATCTGGAGGGACCGTGGCAGTAGGAATAATCCTGCGTTCGTGCACGAAAGTGTCAGATTTGGCGGTGGAGGAGTGTTGGTGTATGGTGGCATCTCCATTGACGGGCGCACTGACCTCTACATCATTCGAGATGGAGCTCTGACTGGTCGCCGATATAGGGATGAGATCCTCAGACCTATTGTAGTCCCTTACGCTGTAGCAATCGGAGATAACTTCATTTTAATGGACGATAACTGCAGGCCACATCGTGCAAACCTGGTGGAGGATTTCCTTTTCGAAGAAGGAATCGTTCGAATGGAATGGCCAGCGTGTTCTCCAGACATGAATCCAATCGAGCACGTTTGGGACGCTCTAGGAAGACGAGTTTCTGGCCGCCAACAACCCCCACAAACTCTCCAAGAACTGGAAAGAGCTCTTCTGGAAGAGTGGGGCAGAATACCCCAACTCGTCATTAATAGCCTCATTGAGTCCATGCCTCAAAGGTGTTCAACGTTGCTGGCCGCCCGTGGAAACCATACCCCCTACTGAAAATGATTTTCTTTGAAGAAAACACCTTTTCTTATTCTTTTTTTCTCATATGCACAAATTGTGTTTTTTTCCTTTTGTACACAAATGCGCAATAAAATGCATTTTTTTCTGCCAAACATGTGTAATTTATTCTCATATAACCTACTATGTCTGTCGACCATGTATCAATCAGCTAAAAAGTTTCCCAGATACAAAATCCACCTAAAACTGCAATATCCTTTAATTGTTTTGAGCAGTGTACTTGGATAACTCTGGCAGACACAGTTCACTCAAACAATGTTTTAGGCACTGATCTGTCATGAGTGAAATCTCAACAGTATAAATCCCAGGCAAAGAATTCTAATGAATGATGCATACGTAGATGGTAACTTTTTTTATAATTTTTACCTTATTCAAACGGGTTGCGGTTAATTAACTACAAATTAAATTAATTTTTTTAATACAAATATTTCCCTGTTAGTCAGATTGTTTTATTGTTAAAATGTTTTTCCCGTTACTTTCATACAGTTTTACTTGTTAGACAGCTGCGTAAATTTCCCAAAATGTTAGCCACAACAAGTGTTACTCATTTCCTACGCATAACTTTGCATAATCGTATATCAGTATCTTAAAATACGTATAACTTAGTAATTTTACTTATAGTGAAATAGCATTATGCTTTATTTTAGGTCATACCAGCGTGATCTATACGATTGTATAAAGAGGAAACGGTGACTGACTGACTGACTCATCAACGCCCAGCCGAAACTACTAAAGTCAGAGTCACGAAATTTGGACTGTAGACTGCTGTTATGGCCTAGGCAAGCAATAAGAAGGGATTTTTGAAAATTCCCTCGAATGTTTTAGGTCATTTTGCCATATCTAAGCAGCAGTTATAGGCAGGAGCTTGAAATTCCAGAAAACAAAACAACTAAAAAAAGTATTTCAAACACCTATTTCAGCGATTTCAGAAATTGTCCCAGAAGGGGGTTAAAGGGAGGTGGTCGAATGTTTTAGGTCATTTTGCCATATATCAGCAGCAGTTATAGGTAGGAGCTCGAAAATCAGGAAAACAAATCTACTAAAAAGAATAAACACTTATTTCAGCGACTTTAGAATTTCCCCCAGAAAGGGGTTAAAGTGGGGTGGTCCAAAGTTTAATGTCATTTCGCAATATCTCAGTTGCAGTTATAGGTAGGAGCGCGTAAATCAGGAAAATAAATTATCTAAAAAATGATTAAACATATATTTAAACGATTTTAGAAATTCCCCACCCGAGGGGTTAAAGAGGGGTGGCCGAATGTATTAGGTCATTTCGCCATATTTCAGCAGCAGTTATAGGTGCGAATCAGGAAAGCAAATCTGCTAAAAAAATGATTAAACAGGTATTTCAGCGATTTTAGAAATTCCCCTCCCGGAGAGGTTAAAGGCGGGTCGAATATTTTAGGTCATTTTGCCATATCGCAGCAGCAATTTTAGTTAACAGCACAAAAATCAGGAAAACAAATCTACTAAAAACATGATTAAACATGTATTTCAGCGATTTCAGAATATCCCCGCCCGGAGGGGGTTAAAGGGTGGTGTTCGAATGTTTTAGGTATTTCGCCATATCTCTGCAGCAGTTATAGGTAGGAGCGCGAAAATCAGGAAAACAAATCTACTAAATAAATGATTAAACACGTATTTCAACTATTTTAGAAATTCCCCCCTGAAGGTGGTTAAAGGGGGTGGTCGAATGTTTTGGGTCATTTTGAAATATCTCCGCAGAAGTTTTATGTATGAGCGTTAAATTAAGGAAAACAAATCTACTAAAAAATTGGTTAAACACGTATATCACTTATTTTAGAAATTTTTCTCCAAAGGGGGTTAAAATGTGGTTCGAATGTTTTAGATCATTTCGTCATATCTCAGCAGCAGTTTTAGTTAGGATCGCGAAAATCAGGAAAACAAATCTACTAAAAAATGAATAAAACACGTATTTCAGCAATTTCGGAATTTTCACCCAGAAGGGGGAGCTATTAAAATAAAATTTAACATTAGTAATTTCCAAATTTTACCTCTGCATAATTCCTAATCTCATTCACTCATTGAATTCCCATTTAGTATAAAAATGTAAAATTCTTAGAAGAATCCCAGTATGATGTCAAAATTAGGTGTTCGTATTGAAACTTTCAGAATTTGGTACATTTTTAATATGTAGACCGCCTCCTAAGATTATTGTTTTTAGCTTTGATTGAAATAAGACATAATTCCCAATTGAAGGAATACGTTTGTTTGCAAGATTTTGGCGATTCATTTTATGAGGTTACCTTTTTTTACACCGAATGTACATGCTACTTGAAGATAATTAAAAGTGCCATGTAAAGTATTTTAATTAATGAAAAAATATTAATTATTCTTTAATTATTGAGTATTTTTCAGCTTTTTAATAAGACGGATGATATAACAATAACTCAAACACACTTCAACTGTTAATATTAATATCCAGAAACAAAACAAAAACGAAATAATAATTTCAGAAATAATTAGTTTTTTGATTAAGAAATAAAATAAACGAAATGATAATCGTGTCAAGAAATAATTTATTTAAAAAAAGTCCTTCCGGCCTGTACCGGGAGAAAAATGTAGCTTTCCTATATCTTCGTATTAAAATTTTAGCTAATGTTACACGAAAACAGCAAGTTAAAATGCAAAGAAACGTTTACAAAAGATTCGTTAATATTGAATTTGAATAAGAAATTCGCCAAATTATTGAGCAATAGCCAAATTGGCTTCATTTATGAAAACTTATTTTGGTCGCCAAATTTGGCGATATTTCGCCAAATGTCGCCAATGTCGCCAATTTTGGCGCTAACGGATATGAATATACAGTTTTATGCGTATGATTGGGAAAATTATTACAACAATGAAAGAAAATAATTTGCGAGTAAACGCGTTAATGTGCTGTTTTGTTTCAAAATGTCAGCCACCCTAGAATTTCAAACTGCTCTATCTCAGCCATTTTTTAAGATAGAGGTAAACCAAAAAATGCTCTGGAATTCTTGTATCAAGGCCTAACACGTAATTAAAAAATAAATTTGAATTTTTATTTTTTTTTGTACATTTATTTTAGTTTTAAATTTTTAAATGGCCGCCATCTTGAAACAAAATGGCGGACCAAACTGGGCAACGAACTCGGTCGAGACATTAGTGACCTTAATACACACAATTAGTTTCATCAAAATCGATTCATAAATACGGGCGTTATCGTATGACATAGGTCAGATATATATATATATATATATATATATATATATATATATATATATATATATGGATATATATATATATATATGGAGATATATATATATAAATCAACATTTGAACGGAGGGTGGTTTTGGGGTCTGCAGGTCATGATCAGTGAAAATATATCGAAATTTTCCGGAACTGCTTTCCTCCGAACGGCTGCAATAGGTAGCTTTATACTTTTAGGTAGCTTTCAATACAAAAAAGTATAAAGCTACCTATTGCAGCCGTTCGGAGGAAAGCAGTTCCGGAAAATTTCGATATATTTTCACCGATCATGACCCCCAGACCCCAAAACCACCCTCCGTCCAAATGTTGATTTATATATATAGATATATCCATATATATATATATATATATATATCTGACCTATGTCATACGATAACGCCCGTAATTATGAATCGATTTTGATGAAACTAATTGTGTGTATTAAAGTCACTAATGTCTCGACCGAGTTCGTTGGCCAGCTTGGTCCGCCATCTTGTTTCAAGATGGCGGCCATTTAAAGATGTAAAATAACTTAAAATCTAAAATAAATATACAAAAAATTTAAAAATTCAAATTTATTTTTTAATTACGTGTTAGGCCTTGATACTCCAGAGCTTTTTTTTGGTTTACCACTATCTTAAAAAATGGCTGAGATAGAGCAGTTTGAAATTCTAGGGTGGCTGACATTTTGAAACAAAACAGCACATTAACGCGATTACTCGCAAATTATTTTCTTTCATTGTTGTAATAATTTTCCCAATCATACGCATAAAACTATATATTCATATCCGTTAACGCCAAATTGGCGACATTGGCGACAAAATTGGCAAAATTGGGCGACATTTGGCGAAATATCGCCAAATTTGGCGATCAAAATAAGTCTTTATAAATGAAGCCAATTTGGCTGTTGCTCAATAATTTGGCGAATTTCTTATTCAAATTCAGTGTTAACGAATCTTTTGTAAACGTTTCTTTGCATTTTAGCTTGCTGTTTTCGTGTAACATTAGCTAAAATTTTAAAACGAAGATATAGGAAAGCTACCTTTTCCTCCCGGTACAGGCCGGAAGGACTTTTTTGTATTGAAAGCTACCTAAAAGATAAGAAAACACTTGAAAGTGTTACCCTATCTTTGTTATATGCACTGTACAGTGATATCGCGGCCTAGTAAGTGCTGACACTCCACGTTAAACTCAGTTCATGATATGTCAATAAATCAATAGTCTTTCCTCATTTATTATTCATACTTTGACATGGCATAATTTAGTTCTTTTCTTTAAGGAAACTAAAAGACTTTATAAACTTTATAACAGGAAAACTAGACGAAAGTATTGGAACTGTAAAATCATATTCCGATTACTTTAGTTTGAGAATTTTTGAGGAAATGATTAAAGGACTTCTTAAATAACATTGAATCGGTTAGTATATTGGGTATAACTTGAAGTTGAAAATTAATGGGAAATATACAAGAAACTAACACAACTTATATATTTAATATTTTAATTATATTTTTTTGAAAAGTAGGATAATTGTGTGAAAACATTTTTTTATGTTTTGACAAAATCATTAGTTTAGGATCCTAAAGAGCATTAGAAATATTTTAATGTATAAAAATATTTTTTTTAAATACATTCAATTCACTCAAGTTCGCTTTACAGAGTGAAAACCCAAAGACATTATAACACGTGTGCAGAATTTTCAGCCGGTACAAATAACTGCACATATTGCAATAATCATCTTCAAGTAAATAAATTTATGAAATTATAATATACATCCAGATCAGAAATTGTTTTACAATTAAAAAATTTAGTATACCGACAAAACATTAGATCAGGATTGCTTAATTTCGTAGGCTTCCTCAGGCAGAATTCAAGGTGAAAAATTTGTTTCGGGAAACGTTTGACGGGAAAATATTTATTCGGACCGCAAATACACTGTACATGTACTAACGATTCTTATTAAGCAACATCGCTAGAAAATATAAAATGGTCAAAACTAAAAAAATAAAAAATGTCAAAGAATATAATTTTTGATTTTCTTTCTTTTAGAAATGCTTTTAATTTTTTTTTAGCACTCTAGTCCGAACAGTACAATTAGCAGCATAAAAGTGTATCGTCCAACTTAGATATGAACAACACTTACAATTCTTCATGGAAAGGAAGGCGAAAGTATTTTAGTACCCGAATATACTAAATGTCCATGCATAGATCATTCAGTGTTTCAGTTCTCAAATACTTTTTCATTATTTCGCGATTTAAGAAAAACAGTTTCTGTAGCTCGGGCTTCCGGAGTAGCAAAACATAATGCCCAATGTTCAGGACATGGGAGAAGACCATTTGTAATTATTTTTTTTACAATTAATATAGTTGGTACTTCTCCATTATCCCGTCGACCACTTTCCATAAAAAAAACTATCGCCAAACTATAGGATTTAACCGCAAAAAATGCATGATCGTGACATCCCATTCACTTGACGTCAGATGCGTAACACGTGTTTGGATTGCCAACGGAAAGGATAGTTGAAGAGAAATTCAGTTAAATTTTTTTTCTCGTAGAAGAAAAGCTTTAAAGATCGGTACTTTCGTGTTATAGCGGCCCCCACAATTACGATTATGCCAAAATTGCAGTTCCGATGTCCCCAAGATCATAGCAAAGCTTATATAAGCCTCGTATTTGTGCATATATATACTTCTAACTCATGTATGTGCCATATACATCATTATATACATATTATTTACATCTTATATGCTGTATATACATAATATACATTTTATAAACATGTCATATATACACATCATATGTGCGTCATAATGACTATAACTGGGCAATATACATCACGAAATGTTACATACATCAAATAATATTATTATGTCATATATGCTTTATAATTTGGCAATAAATCTTGGTCGCTTGGCGATTCATACTCGGAGGCCGCTATAACACGAAAATACTTAAAGATCTTCCACCAACTTACCACCCTCAACTACTTATAATCCCATTGCTAGATCAGAGACATCAATTGCTAGAGACTTTTCAAATGTGTGAAAATGCCATTAATTATTGCATGTGCATATCGACGACTGAGATTGTCCAATATGCATTCGTTTTCTTCTTCTTTCGTTAAAAAAATGAGCTACATCAGTGCTTCGGTATTTTACATTATTCCAGAATCAAAAATAAATTTGAAGCATGTTTATTTAGTAATTGACAACAATCAGCTATATTAACGACTTCAAATTCTATGAATTTTCAAAATATTTAAAAAATTATGTGTCATCTGGTATTGAATTAAGAAGTAAATAAACTAAAAACGCAATATTCTTATTTTTTAATTTCCACAATATTTAAATGCATACACCAGTTAACACTCTACTAAATACTTTTTTTGTTTTCAATAAACTCTCACTTTGCAGAAATTTCATAAATGTAATTTTTGTCATGTTGTAAAAACAGTTTATATAGAAATATTTTCTAATATCTATAGTTAAAGCTGCAGCATTTTTGGTAGATTACAATTCGGACAAATACTATACCTTTTATAGAAATATACCTTGCAGTAATAAAAGTAATTTTCATCCGCGAAACACATTCCTCGAGTGCTTTTAAATGACGTTTAAAAGTTCAGAATTATATTTGAATCATTATGCATAAATCTTGTAGTGTACATGAAAAGGTAAATATTACGTTAAACTAGTTGTTGCATTAAATGGGTTTGATTTGATTGCCTAAGAGGGACTGCTCAGACAAGGATTCAAGACTGTAGAGCATAGTACCCCTCCCTGTCCCTTTATTAAGATCCTAAAAAATACATTGTTCAGCCGTAGGCCGCCAGAAAGCATGGCAATCGGTGGCAATTTCATAAATATAACTATGAAAGAAAATCGGCCTACGGTCAGTCCTGCCAGGAATTCTCCAATCGCAAGCAAGTCACAGGGACTGATCGAGGCTTTTACATTAGTGGTCCATAACTGCATTAACAGGGTTAAAAACTGAAAACCGTACTAAATAAATTGGCAATTTTTTTTCTGTATTATACAAAAATGTTACTAATCGCATTCATTCGACAAAACAACCTGGAAAACTTCATGTTATTTACAGAAAAAAGGCCCTGGAATGGGGGGGAAAACATTTATGAAACGAGTTCTATGTTATGTTCCAGACTTTTCATCAATTACTGTTACTTTCATTTGTTGGAAAATAGTGTTGTTAAATGCATTGCGTGTGCGCAATACTATTGTATGTAAACATGTGTGAAACATTCATGTAAGTATGTAAAATGGAAATAATCCTGTAAGATGTATTGTATGTAAGATGCGTACGAGTAATGAAAATATATATGTAAGTACGGAATGCTTAGCATGAAATTAATTTCAAAATCTATATTATAAATCAAAAACATCTTCGTGAGTAACGCTGCGTCATAGTAACAGTTGTAAAAACTTGTCCAATACACTTCGTTTTACATAAATTTTTACTTTCTTCTATCTTTACAAGAAGAAAATACTATTGGAAATTATGAAAATTTTCGACTTCCGATTTTCGACGGATCTATACGTTTTAGAATGTCCTGAACACGATTTGACTGTTTTTAGAAAATGTCTGTCTGTTAGTCTGTGACTCTGTGACTCTGTCTGTCTGTCTGTATGTATGTAACAAAAATTTTTGTGGGCGCTCTATCTCAAGAACTAAAGCATGAAATTTAACAAAACTTTATATTCAGTTAGTCCCTTATATATATTGGTATTGATTAATTTTTGGGGAAAATCGCCTAACAGGTGGCGCTGCTATGCTAATTTTTTTGCGATTTCTGCAATAGCTCTATCTCAAGAACTAATGCACTCATTTTCATCAAACTACAGATTCAGTTGGACCTTGACATAAATAGACACTGATTACGTTTTGGTGTAGATATCCCAACAGGTGGCGCTGCTATACCACGTTTTTCATGATTTTTACGATAGCTATATCTCAAGAACGAATGCACGAAATTTCATAAAACTTCATATTCTGTTAGACCTTGACATACATATATTCTGATTACGTTTTGGTGTAAATAACCCAACAGGTGGCACTGCTATACTACTTTTTTCATTATTAACATAATTCTCAAGAATTAATGCACGGATTTTCATCAAACTTCAATTTCAGTTTGACGTTGACATAAGTTGTTGTTGATTAGGTTTTAGTCTAAATCTCCCAAAAGGTGACGCGGCTATGCTGCTTTTGCAGGATTTACACGATTTTATCAATAGTCATATCTTAAGAACTAATGAACGGAATTTAATAAAACCTTAGATTCAGTTAGACCTTGATATAAATTGGTGTTGATTATTTTTAGTGTATGCGAAACCTGTGTGAGAAGAAAGTTTTGGGATTGACACACCCGACCAGTTTTAACAAGTAAACATCGCATAATTTCAGTTTTTCCACTGTCTACTAAATAAATGTAATTTTAAATGCAATTTGTTTGAAATCTGTATCTAAATTTACTATTTTTGTTTTGTGGATTTTAAAATAGTTTTCAAGCATGAATATTTTTAAATCTGCGTACAACTCAACGAATAAATAAATAAACCACGAATTTAATACATAGGGGAGACCGGGGCAAAATGACTATGTTAACATTTTTTGTTGTTTATTAATTTATTTTGAAGTAATAGTAAAATTAATTTTACATGAACTGATAGAGTATACCTTTGTAGTATTAAAAACATTACCATTTAATTTTTCAAATAAAAAAATAAAGGATAATTTTATTTTTTCATAACATTAACAAATCGTCATCTTGCCCCAGTACTGGGGCAAGATGACTTTGGCCTTGGGGCAAGATGACAACACTGAAAACGATTAAACATATTTTATCTTTTGAATATGTTACATGGTTTAACAAACGATAACTGTGTTTTTACATCTTACAAAGTATCAAACTAAGCATAATGCATTGATTTGATTTGATTTGATTGCCTAAGAGGGACTGCTCAGACAAGGAAACCAAGTCTGTAGAGCATAGTATCCCTCCCGGTCCCTTTATTAAGGTAATAAAAAAAAAGTTACAGTGTTCAGCCGGAGCTGATGCCGCCGGAAAACGCGACAATGAGCGGCAAAATATAAATATAAGAAAGAAATATAATACAGGTGACCCTGACAGGAGTGCTCCAATACGAACAAGTGACAGGAACTGATTAAGACTTTTACAGGAGTGGTCCATCACTGCCGGAAAACAGATTTTCCCGCGCGACACTGGGCAATGAGGGGCATCAGTAGGTGGTGGAAACTACAGGGGGCAAAGAATTGAAGAATTGTGAACCGACAGACGGGCTCCCTAAGTTAAATTTTTAGAGGTAAGTTAAGTGGTCAAAAATGCTTTTTAGTTTCCTCTTTAGAAGTGGGCGAGTTAGGATATTAGCGAGCCAATTTTTTGGAGGGTTTTGAGTGCACCTGAGATGCCATTGGCTTGTCAGTGTGCAGTGGAAATATGGGTGAGACGCTGTACCCTGTTCACCAAACTCGCACTGGTCTGAAGATGCACATTTGAATCTATGTAGGTACTGGCGGAAGGGTCCATGACCAGTAAGAAAAGCTGTAGTGTGAGGGGTGAGGTAAAATAGTGTGTTAGGAGACTTTGGGGATTGGCGTATGAGTATGTCGGCCTTTGGTTGAGGTGGTCCAATGTACTTGCCAGTCTTTTAAAATATTTTTGTTTAATGTACGTTTGATGTAGCTATGTGGGATTGGAAGGTGGTGATAAATTTTGGGGTTTTTTGTGGCTTCTTTTGCTAGAGTGTCAGCCAACTCGTTACCAAATATGCCCTTGTGTGCGGACACATGACCAATTCGTGCGCGGCTTATGATAGTTAATAGCCTTTTCTTTATATCAAGAACTAGTGGGTATTTGGTCCTGTGAGAATTAACTGCTTGCAGACTAGACAGACTGTCGCTATATATCCAGTACAGGGTCGTGTCTGTTTGTGCGTGGATCCATTCGAGTGCTTGGAGGATGGCATATAGCTCAGCTTGATATACCGTGTTGTTGTCGTCCAATCTGCAGGCCTACTGGTGCATGATCGACACACCTTCCGTGACACAGTAAGCTAATGCCACGCTGGTTGTTGTTCGAGATCCATCAGTAAAAATTGTTGGCAATGTGGATGGTGTGTACGTGTTACGATCTGTATTTACTTGTAGGTGTGATGTTTCTTCTGCTGGATGTAATTGCCAACCATGGACTATTCGTTCGATGGTTTTGGATGGAAAATGCTGTTCTACTGTTTGACTGTGTGAAAGATGTAGGATTCTGCTCTTTTAGGTAGCTTTCAATACAAAAAAGTATAAAGCTACCTATTGCAGCCGTTCGGAGGAAAGCAGTTCCGGAAAATTTCGATATATTTTCACCGATCATGACCCCCAGACCCCAAAACCACCCTCCGTTGAAATGTTGATTTATATATATACATATATCCATATATATATATATATATATATATATATATATCTGACCTATGTCATACGATAACGCTCGTATTTATAAATCAATTTAGATGAAACTAATTGTGTGTATTAAGCTCACCAATGTCTCGACCGAGTTCGTTGGCCAGCTTGGTCCACCATTTTGTTTCAAGATGGCGGCCATTTAAAAATTTAAAACTAAAATAAATATACAAAAAAGTTAAAAATTCAAATTTATTTTTTAATTACGTGTTAGGCCTTTATACAAGGATTCCAGAGCATTTTTTGGTTTACCTCTATCTTAAAAAATGGCTCAGGTAGAGCAGTTTGAAATTCTAGGGTGGCTGACATTTTGAAACAAAACAGCACATTAACGTGATTACTCGCAAAATCTTTTCTTTCATTGTTGTAATAATTTTCCAAATCATACGCATAAAACTATATATTCATATCCGTCAGCGCCAAATTCTCACCAAAATATGTCTTGATAAATGAAGCCAATTTGGCTATTGCTCAATAATTTGGCGAATTTCTTATTCAAATTCAGTATTAATGAATCTTTTGTAAACGTTTCTTTGCATTTTAACTTGCTGTTTTCGTGTAACATTAGCTAAAATTTTAAAACGAAGAGATAGGAAAGCTACCTTTTCCTCCCGGTACAGGCCGGTAGGACTTTTTGTATTCATATTCTAATGTTAAGGTGATGGGTGGTATACCTGTAATTACATTTAGTGCATCGGTTGAGATGGTTTTATAACCACACGACAGTTGTAGTAGGAATGGTCTTTGAATTGATGTTAATTTTTGTTTGTTTGTTTTTGTTAGTTTACCTCCCCAAATTCCAGCCCCATAAAGAATAATCTTTTCTATAATTGTATTGTACCATATTTTTAGCATGTTATTATTGATCCCCCAAGATTTCCCCCTAAGTCTTGATGCATTGTGGTGGTGTTTGACTAATTTGAGTTTATGTTGGTTGAGGTGTGCTGTCCAGGTTTGATATTTATCTATAGTGACGCCTAAGATTTTCATATGTGCTACGTGGTGCAAGCTAGTTCCGTTAATCCGCATTGTTGGTTCACGCTCCAGCTTGCGTGGCTCGGCGAATGTAAGGACCTCTGATTTTCCAGGTGATAGATGTAAGTGGTGAGTATTTAGTAGTTGGCAGAATGCTGCGAGTGCTCGAGCCGCCGCAGTTTCTAGGTCCAGACGCGTGCGTCCCGAGAGAACCAGGCTGAAGTAATCAGCAAAAGCATATGCGATTATGCCCTGACGTTCCAGCTCTAAAAGAAAAATGTTTGCGATTAGTAGCCAGAGTAGAGGTCTAAGACAAGAGCCTTGGAGAAATCCCTTCTCCAGCTTATGCGGAATGTAGCCTGCACCCCAATTAATGAGGACACTTCTTTCAGATAGATAAGACTTGACGACCCCAGCCAGGTTCCTCAGACAGCCCAGCGCCCGTAATTGTATAAGTATGTCCCTCCATTATATGTTGTCGAAGGCTCCCTGTATGTCCAGCGAGACCAGGGAAGTCACCATTAGCCATGCTGTCGGCGCAGGAAGTCAAGATGTCTAGCAGTGCTTTTTCACATGATCTGCCCGCTCTGAACCCGAACTGTTTAGGATGGAGTAAATCTTTTATTTCTAGAAAGTGAGTCAGCCGAAAGACTATAAGTTTTTCTAATAGTTTGCCGAGGGTAGGAAGAAGGCAGATCGGACAGTATGATTTGGGTTCAGAGGGGGACTTCCCTTGCTTCAGGAAGTACACCACTTCCCCTTGTCTCAAAACATCTGGAAAAACATTGTTCTGGAGACAGAGGTTCGCCCAGCGTGTAAGAATATTTGGAATTATGTGGAATGTAGCCTTGAGTAATCTAAAATCTATTGAATCTGGACCTGGAGCCTTCTTGTCATTAAATGTATGCAAGGCTGTTCTTAATTCTGCATTAGTGAAGAGCTTGTCAGGTGGTGAATCGAACGTTATGTCCTCATTGTTGTTATCAGGGTATGCTGTGGGTCTAAATATTTGTGATGTTAAATGTTGTAGGTTGTGTTGTGTTGATGCGACACTTACAGCTGCTCGATCAAGATTTCATCCGGAGTGAAGAGTTTTCCCGTGTATATCTTCTGTGCGGTCCCAAACGGGTTTTTGGTGTTGTTACAGAACTGTCTCCATGTTTTAGTTTTAGCATTCAATACGGAGCGCTTGTACAGTGCGGAGAGCTTTGAGTATTTTGCACTGAGGGATTTGTATGTTTCAGACTCGTGTTCATGGTCTCTGAATAATGCAGTAACGTAATTTTGAAGAGTTTAGTTGTGCAACTAACAATAGTCACAAATAAAAATGCCATTTTAAAAATTGGAACATTCCTCATGCCACCACTCTTGGCATTTACAGCACTGGATTCATTCTTCTGTTGGTGGGTCACAATGCCGGAAGTTGGCCTTAAACGCTTTTTGAATTTTTTGGGAGGAGGGGGACCAGCGGGGGAGGGGGGAGGTCTTGACCCCGTCGAACGGTACTCTCCTCGTACCGATCGGACGCTTGGAAGTGGCGATACGGACCCCGATAGGGTTTTTCTTTCGGGAGGCTAGGGGGCTAGGGGGGGCTTAGAGGATGGCAAAAATGTCCTCCTCTAGTCGCCCCCTTTCGAACGACACCTCCACCGATCCCATGCGCCCCTTAGCCCCAGAGGAGATAGAAGCGGAAGGTCGTGCGAACAAACACACAGACAAACAAGCGTTTACAGGATTTAAATAGAATGGACAACATAGTTAGTTTAATAAATTCCGAAACACAGGGCCAGATGACGAGCTCGTCATCTTGCCCCGGACTGCCTGTTTAAAAATATTCGTTTTCATTGCCATGAAGGAAGGCGATTAATTGACATTTATTCATGGTAATAGGTAGTATTTAAACTAAGTTACTCATAAATATTAAAGAGAAACGATATATCTTACCTGTATCTGTAGCAGAGCTTATTTACACATGCATAAAAGTTATAACGTGGCAGCGGAAAACAATCAAAGCTTCACAACTGACACAAAATGGCGATTTCAGCGTCTCTATAGTATTGTTTAACGAACGGCCGATAGGAGAGCCAGTAGTGTCCGGTTGATGCTGCCATCTAGCGGAAAACGGGAAAATTTAGACATTCGTCATCTTGCCCCACTCTTCATCTTGCCCCGGTCTCCCCTATGTATTTGAGTACTGCACTTAAACATCGAAATAATCAGTATCACAAACATTGCTATAAACAGTGAAATGTTTCGCAATTGGCCGCTGGCATGTGGCTAATATGAAAGTACCAAAACTGCTTTTTGGCGTAATTGATAGATAATCTCTAAGAAAAAGGACTACTTGCAAAAAAACTAATACAATTTCCCTATTACTGGGAAGTACATGGAGCATATTTTACCTCGAGTAGTCCGGAATGGATTGCCTGGTTAAAATAATAATAATAATAATTTTAACGGATCTGGTCCGTAAATAAAATCTCCCAATAAAGTAGGGTTTTTAATTTTTTCTGGTTTCTTTCCTTTTGTTAATTTATTTGTTTAATTTATAAAGTACAAATTTTCAACTGTTGTATTTACAGCGAGTACATTTACATCAGTTACACCACATTCACATTTGTTTTTATATATTAAAATATTTTTCGACATTCATTGTAAGGCAAAAATATTTTATAGAGTTATCGAAGAACTTCTGAAAAAATACGTTATCTTTTAGGTTATGCGGCGAGCTATTATGAAATGAGATACTTTATCATCATATATTTAGAATGATTACTCTTTGCGGATGAATATCTATTTTGAACTGGAAGAGAAAAGTTTAGCATAAAAATAAAGCTGAAGAAATTAAATAAATAAATAAAGCTTTTTGAGTTTCTGATAAAAATTTTGGAATAGAAAATTTATCTATTAACTTATTATCGCTGAGAATGAGAATATTTTGGCAGAAAAGCAGGAAGGATAAATATTTAAAATTAATTTCAACGATAAGAAGTTGTAAAATTTTAAATAACTGAGATTGGATGTGAAGAAGTTAGTATTTTACGGAAAATGTCTGATATTTCATTTAAAATTCTTTCTTTATGATTCTGCAATTTAAATATATATATATATATCATTAATATTACACCATAGAAATATAACTTCTATATTTTATCCAAATAACTTGTTTTTTATTATTAGTTCCAGGAAGTGTTGTCCGCTTCTTTTTTTAAAATTAAGATATACTTGATTGTTACCTTTTAAAAATAGTATAATTTGCTTTATTTTTGTTTTGTTTTAATTGGTCATTTATTACGGGGAATATTACTATTTCAAAAAATTGGTAGCAATCACGCAATCGGAGTAATAAAAAGAAAAGTAGCCGATTGGCAAAACGGATCCACGGTTCCTTGAATTTAAGTGGAACTATTTCGCAAAATCTTCGTTTATTGACTAAAATTCTGCTATTACCTAATAAAAAATCAAACATTACGAATCGAAATTAGCGGGATTCAAATTCAAGACCAGTAAGGCAATACTAGATTTTAACAATTTTAATTTAAATATATTTTTATTTGAAGTCGTATATTCATTTCTTTTCAGTGTTAAAAAGAAAAAAGCCAAAAAATCATTACGCTCTTAAAGAAGCAAATCATTAGAATGAAAATTTTAAATTATTTTGAGGAGTTTATATCGCCAAAAACATTTATAATGGTAATGAAACCAAACTGTTCATAAGACTTTTTTCGGAATAAAATTTCTTGAATAAGAAATGAAGGTGATTATTTAGGACAGGAAAAAAATTCAATTTTTGTTATGTTCCAATGTGTTAGGAGAACTTGATATCCTTCTTACAACAAGAAAATCTCTAAAACATAGCTATTTTTAAAACATTCAAATTAACAATATTGGTGTTGTATAAAAAGCGAATGAGAAATCTTGGATGGCACGGTCTTTGAAGGATGACACGTTCGGTGAAGAATCAGCACTGAAAATTTCTCTTATTTTTGGAAAATTCAACTTATTATCCACCATAATTAAAAATTTGAAAACATTAAAATTGTTAACCTTTCCCCCACTTCTGTATGTCAACCGCTTAGTCAAAATATGATACGCAATTCTAAAACTTGATAGATAAAGGTTTAATAACGCATATTATGTCACAATTACATTATCAAAACACAATTGAACATTAAAAACTTTTAATGTCCTCTATGCTGTAGTTTGGAAATTCCTCGGTCGTAAATACTAACATAAAACCATAAAGTGTAAGGCGATGTTTCATAACGTCACACTTTAATTTTATACTGAAATTAAAAGTTTGTTTCAGTCTCAAATGCCAAAATAAGCGAAATCTCTGTATGAATTAAATGTATCAGAAGTTAAGAAGCTGTCAAACACATTATTTATATTGGTTATAATTAAATACTGAAGACTAAGTATCTAATTTATGTCACTTTTCTTGTTTGGAAACTTCAACAAAAGCTGACACTGTTAAATATAATTCAGATACTGCTAGTGAAGATGTATCCTATAATATCGGAAATTTCCAGGTAGCAGCAAAATACAGTGATTTTATAGCTCCAATTTTTTTTTATGTAAGATGATTCAAAACGATCAAAATTACTGACAGACTTGAAACTTCACATTGAAAACTATTTTTTTATACGTGTGTTGTTTTACATATTAAAATCATAACAAAACTCCGCAAGGACGTAATAAAAAAATAAAAAATGTGAATACATAATACATTTATATATTACTTTTAACTCATTGCAAAAAAAAAAATCTAATTAATATTATAATAGAGTTGTACGTATAAAATGTACGTATACCGTGCCTGTACGTATAAAATGCTCATGAAAGTGCTCATGTAAATATACAGATTAAAATATACGACATAAGAGCAGATAACGTGAAAATTAACTTGCAACAAGGGTTCCCTAAAAAGTGTTAAATAGTCGCCAAAAATAGGCAGAAAGGTTCATGTTGCTTTGCACCATCATTTGACTTTCAAAAATTCATCCTAAACAACATTTCCTCAGGATCCGATCTCTCGCCAAGTTAATTAGTTAAGTATTTTGTCATTTCTGTTAATGTCCTTCGTTACTGATATATATAAGCAGTTCGTTTTGCCTTTATTACATCATGAACTTCTTTTTTATGTAATTTGGATTGCATGTGTTCGAAAACTAATTGAATTTGTCAACTACAGCCTTTTGAGCTTCTCTCCTAAAATCACATAAATACTTCACTGTAAAAAAATTTCGTAAAATTTCAGTAGATGTACCGTAAATTAACGGTACTTGTACCGTTTTCACTCTTTACGGTATGAGTACCATACCTCGAAGGTACATTAAGCGTAAAAAACAGTATGTATGCCATTTCGATTATAAACGATATTTATACCATAAAATGATTGTTTTCCAGTAAAAAATCGCTATTTATACCGTAAAATAATTATTTTTCAGTAAGGAAAAAGCTGGTAGCCCCACCTCGGTGTACGGCAACCCCTGAATTGATGCTCTTTCTCTTGTTACGTAATGTGTGCAGGCCTGAGGAGAGGGGAGAGTGCAGCCGGTACATATTATTTAAATATTTTACGATACATATACCGTCCAGTTAAATTACGGTATATATACTGATTACAAAGTTGCCAGTATATGTACCGTAATTGTTGACCAAAATGTTTTACAGTGTTTGATAAATATAGGTAAAGAAATTCCTCTAACTTGATTGGTCTATAACGACATCGGTATCCCGGTAAGAAAGTATTCAGCCTTAATTTATTTATGTTTTTATCCAATTTGATATGTATACACTATATTAATTCATTTAGGATTTATTCATATCTGGAACTATTATTTTTAATAGAAAGAAAGCGTTAAATTAAATTTAAATGCAGAAGTTGTTACATTAAAGAGACTTAATGGCATATTAAATGCAGAAAAATATTCTGCCACCTTATTACTTTAAGAGCATTTTAGAGACTGATGTACATAAATTGCCTTATGGGTGCTTAGCAGTTTTTAGTTGTTAATCCACGCGTTACTTCTTTTTAACTGAATGATAAAAAACGTTATATTAAAGTCAAAATGAAAGTTCATTCATCTGGAAAATACGCTATTTCACTTTGGGAATAATCTTCGGTAAAATTCATATTTTCGAATGGGAAAACTCCGGTGACCTCAATTAGGCGTGGGTTGAAAGATGATCATCGGGTTCTTTCGCATTTCCGTAGCAAACATGATATTTACGACTTTTCTGATTATGTGTTAATTGGTGTTTTCGGTAAAATGCTTATAACTTGAATTTTGAGATATTACAGAAGTGAGAAGAGATTTCCAAGATTTAATTTTCTTGATTACACAACTTAAAAGATTATTTAAGAATATTTATATATCGGGAAATCATTTATCTCTAACAAAAACTTTCCTTGTTAGTACACTGTAAGAAAAAAAAAGAAAAAAGTTACAGCAAAATCTTTTGGCAATTTGGCTTCCAGCATTTCTTTGCTGTGAAAAATTGCCTGCTTTGCAACTTTTTACCTATAAAATGATTCAATGTACATTTGCTATTTATTTGAAACAACAAGAAAAAAAATAATCTGGCGTCCAAGTTGTCAGCCGATTTTATTGTATTTATTTTTCTTACAATGTACAGTACAGAGAAGAAATGTAGTTTTAAAAACATAATACATTTAACTGAATTTAGCAAAATGAATGACGCATTAAGCATTTCCTGACATTTTACGAATATCTCTAAGCTTTTCGAAATAGCGGACACCGTCGAATAACGGACAATTTTTGTGCTCTCGAGGTGATTATTTATAGGTTTTACTGTATTTAGTCTATTTTATTCTTTAAGAAAACATACACTTAAAAAATACATTGCTAAACTATATTAATATAATATTATATGAGGTCTTTTAATACATTAAGATGAATAAATAAGATCTGAAGAAAAGTTTATCATTAAAAATAAAAACAAAAAAGGTATTCTGTTTAAAATAAATTTGTAAATACATTAATTAAAATATGTTAAAAATATTCCGAAGACACAAAAATAATTATGATAAATTGCGTTACAAAACGAAAAAGCATCATTATAAGCGTAACGTTTAAATATAAAAATTGTCATAAGTTTATTTAAAGGAAAACGACCACATGAAAATTAAACTCTACTACGTATTGAAAACCAATAGTTTTGAGGTTCGTTTTTCTTTGACATCAATATTTCGGTTTTCAGGAACAAAAAAAAAATATTTTTCAAAATGCCACAAATCATTATTCTTGCAAAAGCTTTCAAATTTTCGTTTAAATTTTCAAAAAATTTATAAAAAATCTTGCAAATTGCGAAATGCACTAATAGAAACAGGAAAATATACTTTACTTTAAAGAATTAATTGAAGTTTATCATTCAGTAGGACCCAGAATAAGAAAATATAAGACAGTTTTTCTGTAAATGTAGTAGTTAAAAATAAAATGACAAAATATACAAAAATCCTTGATATTTTCATATAATCTACACATTCCATACATTTATAAACGTTCTATTTGAACGTGTATGCATATACGAAGATAAATTTTAAAAAGTCCTTTTATATGTTACATTATAAATGTTACATTTAATTAAACGTTTTAAATCATACATTTACACACTGTGTACGAAACTGCTTTTTAATTAAAGGAAACTTTTTCAATTATATCAAGATAGAACAATTTTATGAAATCTGTTTCAAAATATAAATGTGTAAAATAAAATAGTTAAATATAAGCTAAATAACATATATTTCTCTATCAAGTGGCACGACTTGGAATTTCCAGAAAGTGTGGCACCACTATTTATAATTAGAAGATGTCTATTTAATATTTCAATAGCAGAATTTGTAATCGGCACATTTAAACGCAGATTTTGTGATTTTTTTTTGTTTGTTAAATAGTTGATTAATGCTAAATAATAAATAATTTAAAATAAATCTAAAAATTCATGTACAAATTGTATCAAAATTGTACGTACCACGAACGAATGACTTTTGACGAATGACATTGAGAGTATCACATACGTATACAGTAAATCCTGTGACCACGGAATCTGTTTATAACGGAAAAATTGCCATGGTTCTGACGGAAGCACCATACAATTATTCCCAATCTACCATATAAGTATTTCCAATAATACGGAAACCTGACTAACGCGTAATTTGTTTACGGCACTTAGCGATTTCATTTTCAGAGGTTTTACTGTAATAAATATAATATAAAGTAAAACAATAATTTTTCTTAAACTTTGTACATTATTTAGTCCAAAAATAGTAGAAAATACAGTTTTTTTCCAAAAAAATAACCCTATCACTAGTTATTTTCTCTACAATATCATTGGGCTACCAAATTACTTTCATAATACCTCCCATTAACAGTTCTGTTGTTTTCTGTTAAGTCTATTAGTAGGATCCCTTGACTGTTCCATAAAATGGCGGCCATTATCGTTGTCATTAATTGCTGCAACTTTGCTTTTTTTATTGGGATTAATCATCCAGTTTTCTCTATTCCATTGATTACAATTTCCATGCGGAATACAACTGTTACATTGTCTGGACAATATTGTTATATTCCCTGTTATATTAGATACATGATTTGACTTCCTTAAAGAAATCGAAGTTCCCACATTACAAAAATTTATTCATATGAAGGTATTCTTGTTGAATACGCTAAACGCTTGTTTTAGATAAATACGACCTTGACATTGTCTCCTTGACTTTTAATCACTTGATCACCTGTCTTTTAATATTTGCTCCTGGACGATAGAAATATTTTCTTATGTCTGTGACGTCAATGGTAAACATTGACTACGATCATCTTCTACTGCTTCTTTACCCATTCTTTAATTGTAGGCTAAAAAGAAACGAATCCATAGAAACTATCGAAGATTTGTTTTTTTTTTTGGATGCTTTCATCAAAACTTCTATCACAAAATTATACTCAGTATTAAAAATTTTAGAAAAAAACTACAAAATCACTTCATTTGGTAAAGAACCAAACACTGTAAAAAATGAATATGACTGATTACAACACAATGTGTGGGTAAAAAAATCGCCAACACCTTGTGTTGTAAATTTCAAGTGTGTTGTAAATGAATGTGTGCTTGAATTTTCAAGTACAGTGACGTAATTTTACAACACAATGTGTTGTATTTTTCAAGTATGCTGTAAATGATTATGTGCTTGAATTTTCAAGTATGGGGAAGTAATTTTACAACACAATGTGTTGTATTTTTCAAGTATGCTGTAAATGAGCAAGTGCTTGAATTTTCAAGTACGGAGATGTAATTTTACAACACAATGTGTTGTATTTTTCAAGTATGCTGTAAATGAGTATGTGCTTGAATTTTCAAGTACGGAATGTAATTTTACAACACCATGTGTTGTATTTTTCAAGTGTTCTGTAAATGAGTATGTGCTTGAATTTTCAAGTACGGGATGTAATTTTACAACACAATGTGTTGTATTTTTCAAGTGTGCTGTAAATGAGTATGTGCTTGAATTTTCAAGTACGGGGATGTAATTTTACAACATAATGTGTTGTATTTTTCAAGTATGCTGTAAATGAGTATGTGCTTGAATTTTCAAGTATGGGGATGTAATTTTACAACACAATGTGTTGCGCGAACACAATTAGGAAATACAATAAAGCGATCTGTTTTAAACATTACGATATTTTCAACACATTACATAATTTTTTAAAAGTGAGCCTGCGTCAAAAATTATGGGGAGGGGGGGGAAAGGGCGCGAACACAATTAGGAAATACAATAAAGCGATCTGTTTCAAACTTTACGATATTTTATAACTAATAACATAATTTTTTTTAAATGAAGCAGCGTCAAAAATTATGGGGAGGGGAGGGGGGAGGGGTTCCATTACATCCCCGTACTTGAAAATTCAAGCACATACGTATTTACAGCATACTTGAAAAATACAACCCAAACGGGGGGGCACTTTTCTAAATTTTGCCGACTCCCCCACATGTGATATATCGTTGGAAAGGTCTGTGACCGCTTAATGATATTATGCACCTCCGGTGTCCCTGCCCCCACTTTGCCCCCCCAAGGGGGGCACTTTTCTAAATTTTTCCGAAACCCCACATGTGATATATCGTTGGAAAGGTCTGTGACCGCTTGATCATATTATGCACCTCCGGTGTCCCTCCCCCACTTTGCCTCCCAAGGGGGGCACTTTTCTAAATTTTGCCGATATACCTCATGTGATATGTCGTTGGAAAGGTCTGTGACCGCTTAATCATATTATGCACCTCCGGTGTCCCTCCCCCACTTTTCCCCCCAAGGGGGGAACTTTTCTAAATTTTGCTGATACACCTCATGTGATATATCGTTGGAAAAGTCTGTGACCGCTTAATCATATTATGCACCTCCGGTGTCCCTTCCCCACTTTGCACCCCAAAGGGACACTTTTCTAAATTTTGCCGAAACCCCACATGTGATATATCGTTGGAAAGGTCTGTGACCGCTTGATCATATTATGCACCTCCGGTGTCCCTCCCCCACTTTGCCCCCCCCAAGGGGGGTACTTTTCTAAATTTTACTGATACACCTCATGTTATATATCGTTGGAAAGGTCTCTGACCGCTTAATCATATTATGCATCTCCAGTGTTCATCTCCCCACTTTGCCCCTCCAAGGGGGTACTTTTCTAAATTTTACACACACCCCTCATGTTATATATCGTTGGAAAGGTCTCTGACCGCTTAATCATATTATGCATCTCCACCCCCACTTTGCCCCTCTAAGGGGGTTACTTTTCTAAATTTTACACACACCCCTCATGTTATATATCGTTGGAAAGGTCTGAGACTGCTTAATCATATTATGCACCTCCGGTGTCCCGAGAAGGGAAATATATTAAAATTATTTTATTTAGTCAAAGCTGCAATAATGTTGCATTTTTATATTAAATCTTGTTCAGTCTATTTAATCTTAAAAAATTAAATTTAAATTTGAAACATGATATTAAAGCAACTTTAAAACATTTCATTTAGTTGAAATAAAATTTAAATAAATCTTCAACTTTTTAAATTATTTGAACTTCTCATAGTTCTTGTCTGTTAGAATTTGCTACAATACAAATTTTGCATAATGCATGTAAAACTGAAAAAAAAGGTTGAAGATTTATTTAGATTTCATTTCAAATAAATGAAATGTTTTAAAGTTGCTTTAATATCATGTTTCAAATTTAAATTAATTTTTTTAAGATTAAATAGACTGAACAAGATCTAATATAAAAATTCAACATTATTGTAGCATTGACTAAATAAAATAATTTTAATATATGTCCGCTCTTGGGCTTAATAATATGGAAATAATTTTTTTTTTTATTTGCTTTGCAAGTTCCTTTTTTTTTTTTCTCCAATTTTGAAGAATAACATTATAAAATTATTTTATTGTTCAAGCAGTTCATATAACTGTAATGTATTCATTTGTATATAAAGGTTTCTTTTGTTTTTCTTTCTTTCTTTTTCTTATAATTATTGACAGAGAATTTTTTATTGAAGATAATTAAGGCAGGTAATTATTATGTGTTAAGCTGAACATTGTTTATCATAATTGTAGATTTATTTGAAAAATATTTAGCATTGTCTTAAAAAAAGCGTGTTTGCATAGGCGTACACAGAGAGGTACCATCATCCTAGAAAAGTAAGATTTTTTTTCTTTTTTCTTTTTTTTTTTTTTTTTTTTTAGGTTTTAAGAAATATAAATATGTTTTCAAATAAATATAAATAATGTAAACATGAGAGTCTTGTTTAGGATTGTTATTGAGCTGATTATGCATGATTGTAATTTTCTTAGATGATTGTTTTATTTATTTATTTATTTTTTCATTTTATTGGTCTTTTTCACTGCTGAAGGTACCGGCTCTTTTTTCCCCCTCATCCCCCCCCCCCCCAAAAAAAAATAATCCTGCGTTCGCCCATCCGTATTTTCAATTTTATTTTAACTATTTTGATCAGATAAAATGTAATTGTGTGAATTTTAATTGTTGATTCTTAAGTCGAATAATGTTTTTCATAACATTTTGACACTGTATGATTTTGCAAAGAAATCGTATTTATTTTTAGCAATATATTCGCTTTGAAGTGATAAACTTGTAGAATATACAGTCAAGTATATATATATATATATATATATATATATATATATATATATATATATAATTGTCATACCTTTGAATTTCAAATGAAAACGCTAAGAACCCACAATATTATCCAATTTAGACATGTCTCCATATTATCACGCATAATTGCACGGTAGTGCATTACACAGGACCACGTACTTTCTTCATTTTAAAGCAGCATTTCACCTTAGACGGGTTCTATTTTCAAAGGTTTTACTGTTTTAGGCATGTCTAAGTTTTTAGGTAAAATGTTGATAAATGTTGGTGTTATTATAGCTACGTGCGTACCCCTTTTCTTACCATTATATATTTTTAAAATGAGATTGTTGTGCTTCCCGAGATATAAGGAACTCGTAGATTTTACAAATATCTTAATTACCTTTTGTTGTTGTTCTTTTAATCAGGTAATTACTAGTCGTGAAATCAAGGGAGGAAGCTGACACACGAATCGTCATTTCCTTAAATTGTTCGCAAATTTACTCTGTGCACCTCTCAACAATCAACCAATTAAAACTACTGGCGAAGAAAGCTCAGTTGCCTAAATAGTTAGGTTGTTAGAGTGTTTATCAACATGATAGACCTTTACATTTTGCATGCAATATTAAACATGTCTTGTGCTAAGAAACAAGTAGTTTTTTTTTTCCTTTTGGGGATTTTAGAAATCATAGACAGAGTAACATAGCCTCTATTTTAGTGTGTGGAAATCGGCTTTAAATATTCAGTTGGACAAAAAACCTTGTAAAAACTTAATCTTCTCAAGTAACGTAAAATGCTGAACAAATTATATGAGGACATCGTAATTTTTTTTAATCATATCGATTTTAAGGAAATAAGTGTTCTTATATCCTTACAGTTATATTTATTGATTTATTAGCTAGTGCTCATAACTTTAAAATTTCATTGCAGCATTTTAAAAGGTGTTTAAGATTAGTTGGAAACTCTCTCATGGTAAATATTTATCAAATTATTAAATATTCTATCAAATAAATAAATATTTTAAAAAAATCACATTTACGTTACATTCTACATCTCAAAAAACCTTAAATTTTAAATTTTGATAAATAATTTATACTAAGAGTAGGAGAAAAATATTCTCCTATTCCTAATATTTTTATTTCATTTGGTCTGAAATTCAGAGAAAAAGCCAAAGAAATTAAATTTGTCTTTTAAGCAGTTCTTAGTATTGGACTCTGAGAGTTTTAAAAACATATAATTGAACAAATACCTGCTGCTGGATTTAAATATTGTATGATTAGAATGTAAAAATTGGTCAAATTTTTATTCATAATAATTATTTGGAATTAATGTAATAATTCATAATAAAAAAAATCCCTGACGGCTCGGCCTACAGGCACAGGTAGATTTCGAAGACGCAGACTGTGGGGCGCCTGTTTATCGGGAATTGCGGAAGAAATGATCTTTTTGCGATGAAGCTGCAGTTGGAACCGCCTACTTCGAAACCTAACTTGTTTGCAGGCGGAGCCAGCAGGGATTTTTTTTTTTTTTTTTTTTTTTTTTTTGCTATAATAAGAGTTGGTCCTATAAAAAACATGTGAATATAACACATGTTTAGAAAATACTATTAATTGTAAATTCCATAAAATCTTTTAACTACTTGACCTGCCAAAACATTTTTAAAACATTAATAACATTCTAACCGCATTAATAACACTGGGTCAGCAAATTTTAACTAACTTTCTGTTTCTTAATGTATATAGTTTGTTTTATATAGATTTTAGGGCAATAAACAGAAAAACAATTACAAATTATCTACCATCTTCCAAATTTCAATTTTTTTACTTTCAATGTTTGAGCTACATATGCATTTATAACATTAAATTATCATTTTATTCTTGTTTAATCTATAATATTTTTTCTCAATTGAATATGTAACAAGAGAGTACAAACAAAATTTACTTTGATAATTTTGTTTATACGACTTCCATTAACTAAATTTAATTTATATATATATATATATATATATATAATTTTTCTTACTATTTTCTAAAAAAAGAGTTAACATTTTTCTTTTGCAATATTGTAATTTTACTTATACATATTGCCCAATGAAAAAGAAAAGAAAAAAAAACATTGTTTTTAAAATTTCAAACATTTTAATGCTTTCATAACCTACAATTTTGAAAATGTTTCCATTCTACGGAACCTTTTCAATGCTTCTTTTTCAACATTATACGGTACATATAAACATTACTGCTTACTTCATGAGAAACAGATACCTTGTTCAACAGTATAAAATACAAAATTCAAACTAATAAATATGTTATGTGCAAAACACATATTACTTAAAAATGATTATCTTACTGCTTAGATAAGTCATGCATCCATTTATCATCATATGTAGTTTATATTTTATTAATTACATTTATTAAAAATTTGACTTTTATATCCAAACCTCGCTTTGTAACTCAATGTAGAAATTGCTATATGCTTAATAAGGAATTTTTAAAAACATTACTAAAGACTTTTATTGTAAAAACAAAAATACGTACAATTTTCTTATCTATAAACATATATACAAAAAATATTTTTAAAACGCCTGAATGTTATTATTTCCTTTTTAAAACTACTTTTAATGAACATAAACTAATACAAAAGTATAATGTTTGCTATAAAACACTTACTTGTAATAAATTGTTTTATTAGAAAAATGAATTAGTGAATAACTAACTGCCTGTTAACTGCTAAGATTTTTTTTTTCACCACTACTTTTTCTGTAAAGAAAATCACCGCCTTATTTAAATAAGCTGAAATTTAATATTAAAAAAGGAGAAGATTTAGTTACAGAAAAAGTAGTGGACAAAAATCATAGTAGGTGGTAGAAGAGCTGTAAAGTCGAAGTCATGGACTCAGAGTCAAGTAAAATTTAACAAAAGTATATTTAACATTATCTTAAAAGTAAAATTTTAATATATATTATTTGACTAGGAGATTCATATTATGAATTATTAATTTTTGGATAGTCTAAATTTATGTACAAAACAAATTAAATATTCATAACACAATTTTAAAATATGCATTTATTAATACTAAAATATCATTGTCTGTTTGTATTTCACAACTATTCCTCTCAGAATATAGTGATGAAATTAACCAGTTATCTGTATGAACCAGAGTATGTCATATAAACTCTCAGCATGTTAAAATTGAAAGAAAAGGTAACATATTAATGAAGAGTTTAAAAACATTTATCAGATTTTGTCTGTTCACCTCTTGATTAATATATATATATTTATTTATTTATTTATTAATATTTTCCAACTGGCATAAATCATATATTAACTTTTTTTCCCCCTTTGTCTTTTTTTTTTTTTCAAAACTAATACTCAACTATTTTACTTAAATATTAAATTACTCATTTCTGAATATTTTTCTACATAAATAATCAATAAGTTTATACGTTAGAAGCACATCTGTTTGTAATGTGTTATCTAAGATAAAATAATCGAAATCGAAAGGCGCACTCGAAAAATAGCAGGACAAACTCTGTAACTGCTCGATGCATGCAATAAACTTGTAAAAATGAGAAAATAGTTTATAGTTTTTTCTGATTTGACAATAATATTTCCAATAAAACAGATATTGTAAGAAATTAAAACTAAATCAATAATAGTAAAAAAACTTTCTATACAAATATATTTAAAAATAAATATTTATTTGTTTGTTTAGGGAAAACATTCTCACAGTTATCATTTTTCTAAATACAATTAAAAAATAAAAATAAAATAATAATTTTCATTTCAGCAGATTTTAAATGTATTAAATAGAATAGTTTTAAGCTATTTTTACAACTTCTCCAGTAATACAAAACATTAAATGTCATTATGTAAATAATAATTCTGCATGCAACAGAAGATATATTGCTAGCCAAAAAATTTTAACGTTTATTAAAAAATACAATTTTATGCCAAAAAAGATTTGACGTAATTTTTAAAATAATTTTTTTACATAAAATAAATACATTTAAAAAAATTATAGGCACTGTTAAATTACAACATTTAAAATATATACATCTTTCAAAATATTTAAATATTCTTACAACCGCTCAAAAATGTTGTTTGTTATTCCGATTTAAATAACATGCATTAATGTTAGGCTGTATATAGCCAATTAGGTAGTATATTTAATGTTTTAAAAGAAGACCGAAAAGATTTCTGCAATACACATGTTTACATTAAATTCAAAAAATTATTTTCTACAGGCCAAAATGAACACTATATCTCCGATTTGTCAATCCTACTGCACTAAACTGTGTAAAAAAGCTTTCTAGCTTTTACCTTAATCGCCAGGATAAGTTTCCTGCAACTTTAGCTTGAGCAGTTTCAGAATAATCAATTTTGAACCGTTTTCTGCAAAATTATAATTTTTTTTAACAGTGAGCATGTATATGTTAAAACAAATGTACATACTAATTTCCAGATTTCTAGTGGCAGCATCTCTGTTGAAATCATAATAAAATGCTATTTTTAGAAGCTTTTCCACTTGTTTATCCCCTTTAAAATTTTGTAATGCGAAGCAGCTAGTGTTTTTCACTAGATCTTAAATTGTATGTATGCCATGTTTGGTCCAAATCGGTTAAAAATTGAAGAAATGTATAAAGAACATACAAACGTTGAATTACATATAGATTACATAAATCAAAAAAATATTAAAGTACTATATGTAATTTATATTCTATACAATTTTGAAAATGAGCAATTTTAATGTACAGCAAAATGAAATTAAGGAGTGACGGTTGCAGTCAAGTCAGCAGCTTCTTCTTCTGTGCTTGCATTAATAGCAATGTTTAAAGTGTATGTCAACACCATCACAAAAAATGTTTGTTCACTCCATGTAGAGGATCTACTTAAATATATTCGCCATTTGACATCGTACATGAATGAAACAAGGCTTAAAAATCAATAAAAACATACTAAATGAATATAAATATATATAGAAAATGAGCAAGATACAAAACACAAAATTTTGGAATAGGAAAGTGCCAGCATATTAAATGACTTTTTACTTTATTTTTCCTACACCTGTATATGAAACTCAAAGTTTGTATATTAGCATAAAAATGCTGGTAAGAATTTAATCATCACTACTAATGTCCCAAACGGATTCCTGTGATCTTAGATTATTGGCTAACTGAAGAACTGATGGATGAACGGCTGTTCTTTTTCACTTTCCTCCCCTTTTGTGTCCTCCTTCAACAGGCTCGATGTTCAGAATGCATCTAAAAATTAAGTATTGAACTAATCATTTAACAATGTTTAATAAAATATATTTGAATACATCAGACATTAACAGCAATATATTGCAGGCAAGTAATGTTTGGGTGTCTGAAGTAGAAGAAAATATTTTTATAGCAAATCATAAAGCAAAACTTTGCAAAATTAATGCTTGATAAAGCAATTTATAGGATGCAGAAAATCCCATTTCATTTTAAGTTTCTACTAAAAAGCAGTATAGAAAACAAGTTTATGACAGGTAAATAATAATTATTTAATAAATAAATTTTATTTTTTTTATCATTTGTAAAGTTCTTTTACCAAGAAAGTATCCAATTAAAGCTCTTTTCACCTCCCAGCAGTTGAATTTTAAATTAATTTTTTTTTTAGTAAATCTGCAGATCAAGGACATGAGCTGAAAGGTCTGTAGTTTTATTTTGACAGCCTTTTGTTTAGTATTTAAAGCATTCAACCGGTAGTTTCATTTCTTTAATATTTGTATTACTAATTATATAAGTAAAATATAAAGTAGTTTCACGAAATTTAAATTTAAGGAATTGTAATGAGAAATAAGATTTCATACAGAGATACTACAAGAATATATATATATATATATATATATATATATATATAAACATATAATTTTTTTTTTTTTTTTTTTACAGGCTAGATGTACCCAATGGACAACTTTATATACGTATAGTAAAACCTGTTTCTTTCAATGTAACATTTCTTAATAAATTTAAATTCATTTTTATTAATGTTTTTTTTTTTTTTTTTTTTTTTTTTTTTTTTGTGGCAGTATTTTCAAGTTTTAGTAGGGATTAAATTTCCCGTAACGTTAATAATCAATTACTTAAAAAAAAAAAAAAAAAAAAAAAAAAAAAATCAGTGAGTAAGTTGTTATCTGCATCCATAAAAATTACTTTATCTGTTCATTAAAAGAAAATATAGCCTTTACTAGAAAGAATATTTCAGCAGTTTTATTTTCAATATAATTGTTTAATACCATTAAATAAAACTTCTATAAACTCAATTATTTTTTATATATTTGTATTTTGTTTCTCATTAGTAGTGGTTTGAAAATAAATATGACGAAATAATAATTAATAATGCTTAGCAAACTTATAAAAATTTGAATTAGCATAAGATGTTTCATAAAAAGCAATTAAATTTAATGTGCAATAGCAATTTTAAAAGTTAAAAAAAAAATCACCTAAAAAAGTCTCATATATTTTACATTTTTCTAATTAATTATGAGTTATAAATAGACACACTCCAAAGTTTTTGTTTAAAAAATAATTAAGAAAATTTCCGGAGTTATTTTTTTAACATAAGATTCCCTTGCATGTTTGATAACTTTTGGGTTATTTTGACAATCTTAATCAAATCAGTCAGGACATAGAAAATAATGCTTCACAGTTCCACTGCCTTTGAGTGAAAATTTTACTGAACTAGTTTTAATTAATTTATTTATATCTACTTTAATTTCTTGCATAAATTGTATTTTTTTAATTTTGTAGCAAAATAAAATATTAAATGTTATATATTAATAGTCCATTACAAAAATGAATTTAATTATATAGTTTTAGGATCAGTTTTAATTATTGGCATGCTTAGCAATTTCCAATAATGGTCAGGTTACCCTGTGGCCATTATAAAACGTGTAATTTTAATAATGGTTATAGTGTATAATATATTTTGTTTTAACTGAAAAGGTAAGTAATCAAGTTTAATTTTTAAATTGCAGTTACCATAGTGTAATAAAAATTATTTTTTTAATTAGATGCTTTTAATTAAGTTCATGTGTTTATTAAAATTTTTATTAATAAATCTGATTAATTATTTTTTTTATGACTGTGCTTTGCATATTTTAAATTTTACAATCGATCAAACCAATCAAGAATCAAGGAATAATGTTTAAAGGGATAGAAAATAGGAGGGTCTTATGAGGCTTAAGTCCATAACCTTTAAATGAAGACAATTTTGTAAGTCAGACAATTTGTTAAAAAATTATTATGTTCCATCTTCAAAGTTTGATTATTTATCTCTGATAATAAATAAATAAATAAAAAATACTAAGAACATAAATTACATTTAAAATAGTGATGAAACTATAAAATCTGCAGATCAAACGCCTTAACTGAAAGTTCTGTAGTTTTATTTCGACAGCATTTTATTTAGTATTTAAAGCATTCAACCTGTAGTTTCATTTCTTTCATATTTGTATTACTAAATATATATATATATATAAAAGTAGTTTCATGAAATTTAAATTTAAAGAATTGTAATGAGAAAATAAATTTCATGCAAAGATACTCCAAGAATATATTTTCTGAATTTATTTTAATTTAATATTCCCCCACCTCCCTTATTGCCTCTATAATTTGAAAACTGTAATTTTCTGAAATTCACTAGTTTAAATCTTCTATCTAAAATAATTATAATATTGATCTTCTGATAATGACAATAATTAATTTAAATAGAGAATTTTTCTCAAAAATATTTTATTATTTATTGATAGCCTAATTTTTAAATTTACTATAAAATGACTATTTTGTCTCAGTGGTATATTTTCATTAAATTCTTGGTTTTAAATACAATCATAAAAATAAAAAAAAATCTATTAGTTTTTATAGGGTGTCCGTTACTGGAACAAGTCGTGTTGATTAATTTTAATTTCGAGTCTATTCATTTTTTATGTTATTTACAGTATAATTTTGATTCGCATTAGCAAATCTGACTATGAGAATTATTAAATATTGTTGACAAATTAATATAACATTAAAAAAACAGGAATATAATGGTCACTATTAATTAAAATTAATTTTTAAAGAAAATCCTTAAGGGTATCCATTAGGCTCATCTGGCCTTAATGTGTGTATATATATATATGCAAGATATATGTGCTTAATAGACACTTAATATATAATATAGTAAAACAAATTTCTTTTTAATGTAACATTTCTTAATAAATTTAAATTCATTTTCATAATTAATAGGTGGTTTTTTTAGAGGCAGGATCTAAAGTTTTATTATGGCTTAAGTTTCCACGTATTGTTAAGAACCAAATACTTTTTTCTTTTTAAACAGTGAGTTCCTTACTTTAAAATGAAATATAGCCTTTTCTAGAAAAATTATTTCAGTAGTTGTATTTTTAATATAATTTTTTAATATAATTAACTAAAACTACAATAAATTCAATTATTTGTTATATATTTGTAATTTTTTTTATTATTATTATTAGTTTTAAAATAAATATGACAAAAAAATAACTAATAATGATTAACAAACTTTATAAAAAATTGAATTAGTTTAATATGTTTAAAAAAACCAATTAATTTTTAATCTGCAATAGCAGTTTTAAAAGTTTTAAAAAAATTCCGCCTAAAAAAAAAATCTCATGTACTTTCCTTTTCTCTATTTAATTATGAGGTATAAATAGACAACCACAATTTTTTTTTTCTTTTTTAAATAACCAAGAAAATTTCCGCAGTTATTTGTTTATTATTATTTTTTATTATTTATTATTTTTTTCATGAGATTCCCTTGCATATTTAATAATATGGGTTATTTTGACAATCTTAATCAAACCAGTCAGGAGACAGAAAATAATGTTTCACAGACAGAAAATAATGTGTTCTATAAAAAGTGTAATTTTAATAATGGTCATAGTGTATAAAACATTTTGATTTAAATGAAAAGCTAATTAATCACATTTAAATTTTAAATTGAACATACCATGATGTAAGAACAAAATTTGTAAAATTAGATGCTTTTAATTCTTTTAATGTGGTTATGAAAATTTTTATTAATAAACCTGATTAATTATTTTTTAATATCACGCCATGCATATTGTATAATCTTACAATCGATCACACTAATCAGGAAGCCGAGAATAATGTTCAAAGAAATAGAAAAAGAAGGGGCGTATGGGGCTCAAGCCTCCAACCTTTAAATAAAGACGATTTTTAAGTCAGACAACTTGTTAAAAATCTATTACTTTCCATCTTCAAAGTTTGATTACTCACTACTGACAACAACAACAACAACTAAAAAAAAAACCAATAATATAAATATATAAATATAAATTAAATTTAAAATAGCAATGAAACTAGTAAATCTGCAGATCAGGAGGGTGAACTGAAAGGCCTGTAGTTTTAGTTTGACAGCCTTTTGTTTAGTATTTAAAGCATTCAACCAGTAGTTTCATTTCTTTGATATTTGTATTACTAATTATATAAGTAAAATATAAAGTAGTTTCACGAAATTTAAATTTAAAGAATTGTAATGGCAAATAAGATTTCATGAAGAAATACTACAAGAATATTTTATTTTATTTTGTTTTACAGGCTAGATGTGCCCATGACAACTTTACATATGTATAGTAAAACCTATTGCTTTTTAATCTAACATTTCTTAATACATTCAAATTCATTTTCATTAATAATAGGTTTTTTTTTTTTTTTTTTTTTTTTTTGAGGCAGTATTTTAAGATTTAGTATGGCTTAAGTTGTCATGTAACGTTAAAAATCTATTACTTAAAAAAAAAAAAAAAGAAAAAAAAATCAGCGAATAAGCTGTTATCTGCATTCATATAAATTAATTTATCTGTTCATTACTTTAAAAGCAAATATAGCCTTTATTAAAAAGATTATTTCAGCAGTTTCATTTTCAATATAATTGTTTAATATTATTAAAAAAAACTATAATAAACTCAATTATTTGTTAAATATTTGTATTTTTTTTCATTACTAGTAGTTTGAAAATAAATATGACAAAATAATAACTACTAATGTTTAGCAAACTTATAAAAATTTGAATTAGCATAAGATGTTTCATAAAAAGCAATTAAATTTAATGTGAAATAGTAATTTTAAAAGTTAAAAATAAGTTCACCAAAAAAATCTCATATATTTCACTTTTTTCTAATTAATTATGAGGGTTAGATTAGACACACTCCAAATTTTTTGTTTTAAAAAAATAACCAAGAAAATTATAGGAGTTATTATTTTTTATCATATAAGATTCCCTTGTATATTTAATAATTTGGGTTATTTTGACAATCTTAATCAAACCAGTCAGGACACAGAAAATATTCTTCACAGTTCCACTGTCTTTGAGTGAAAATTTTACTGAACTAGTTTTAATCAATTAATTTATATCTTCTTTAATTTCTATGAGAATTATTAAATATTGTTGATAGATTAATATAACGTTTAAAAAACCTGGAATATAATAATTGTTACTATTAATTAAAAAGTCCTTTTTGAAGAAAATCCTTAAGGGTATCCATTAGGTTCATCTGGCCTGTATGTATGTATATATATATATATATATATATATGCAGGATATATATATATGTATGTATATATATATATATATATATATATATATATATATGCAGGATATATATGCTTAATAGACAACTTTATATATTTAGTAAAATCTATTTCTTTTTAATCTAACATTTCTAAATAAATTTAAATTCATTTTTATTAATAATAGATGTCTTTTTTTAGAGGCGGGATCTAAATTTTTATTATGGCTTAAGTTTCCACGTAATGTTAAAAATAAAATACTTTTTTCTTTTTAATCAGTGAGTTCCTTACTTTAAAAGGAAATATAGCCTTTCTAGAAAAATTATTTCAGTAGTTGTATTTTTAATATAATTTTTTAATATAATTAAATAGAATTACAATAAATTCAATTATTTGTTATATATTTTGTAATTTTTTTTAAAAATTATTAGTAGTTTCAAAATAAATATGACAAAATAATAACTAATAATTATTAGCAGACTTTATAAAAAAATTGAATTAGTTTAACATGTTTAAAAAAACAATTAATTTTTAATGCGCAGTAGCAATTTTATAAGTAAAAAAAAAAATCCACCTAAAAGAAATTTCACATAGTTTCCTTTTCTCTAACTAATTATGAGCTATAAATAGACACCCTCCAAACTTTTTGTTTAAAAAAATAATAATAATAACCAAGAAAATTTCCGGAGTTATTATTTTTTAACATAAGATTCCCTTGCATGTTTATTAATTTGGGTTATTTTAATTATCTTAATCAAACCAGTCAGGACATAGAAAATAATGTTTCACAGTTCCACAGCCTTTGAGTGAAAATTTTACTGAACTGGTTTTAATTTATTTATATCTTCTTTAATTTCTTGCATAAATTGTATGTGTTTGATTTTATACCAAAAGAAAATATTAAATGTTATACATTAGTAGTCATTTACAAAAATGTACTTAATTATATAGTTTTAGGATCAGTTTTTATTACTGGGCATTCTTAGCAATTTCCAATAATGGTCAGGTCGCCATTATAAAAAGTGTAATTTTAATAATGGTCATAGTGTATAAAATATTTTGATCTAAATGAAAAGCTAATTAATCACATTTAATTTTTAAATTGAAGTTACCATATTGTAAGGAAGAAATTTGTAAAATTAGATGCTTTTAATTATTTTAATGTGATTATTAAAATTTTTATTAATAAATCTGATTAATTATTTTTTAATACCATGCCGTGCATATTTTATAATTTTGCAATCGATCAAACCAATCAGGAATCAAGGAATAATGTTCAAAGGGATAGAAAAAGAAGGGGCGTAGGGGGCCCAAGCCCTTTCCTTTAAATGAAGACAAATTTTTAAGTCAGGCAATTTGTTAAAAATCTATTACTTTACAATTTCAAAGTTTTATTATTCAACTCTGACAAATAAATAAATAAATAAATAAATAAATAAATAAATAGAAAATACTAGAAATATAAATTACAATTAAAATAGTAATGAAACTAGAAAATCTGCAGTTCAGTGGCACTTAACTGAAATTTCTGTAGTTTTATTTTGACAATTTTATTTAGCATTTAAAACATTCAACCAGGAGTTTCATTTCTTTCATATTTGTATTATTAGTTATTGCAAGTAAATTTAAATTTACTTACATAATAATTTGTATTAAATAATAATATATAAATGATAATTTGATACATAAAATATATAAATAATAATTTGTACCAGTTATTTCACATTAAATTTTAATACATTTATATATTTTATAAAAAAGCATTACAAAATTTTTAATTATTTTATTGAATAAAATATACAAAGGTAAGTCCGCTTAAAAAAAAAAAAAAAAAAAAAAAAAAAAAAAAGTTATTAACTTCTTTTTTTTTATCATTTTATTTAGTATTGAAAACATTCAATCTACTGTATAATATATTTCATATTTATAATATTATTTACTAAAAGAAATAAATCAATCACCTTCAGGAAATTTAGCTGTAAAGAATAACAGGAAATATGATTCCATGCATATTAGAATACTCCTTTTTTTTCAGATCTTTTTATTAATCCTTTTAAACCCCTCAATAATTTGATAAATCTAATTTCTTGAAATTTAGTATTTCAAATCTTCTACCCAGGGCTTAATTTCTATGAAAAAAAAAGTACCGGAATCCTAATATTCTGCAGTACTAACAGCCGTAGCGTACTCCCCCCCCCCCACCCCCACCTCCGCCGTTACTCCAATCTGCATATTTATATTTCATACATATTTTTTTCAAAATTTAAAGTATTGGTTTTTTTTTAATATATAAAAATTTTAAATACAACTATCTGTTCCAAATAACATTAAATTGATTTGAAATAGAAATAAATAAAATTTTGAATTTAAGACAGATTGAGCTCTAGCCTGTCCAAACCCGAAGACTAATATAAAAATCGAGCCTGTTTCATCTCCATCTCTTACGTGAGTGGCACATTACGTCATTTAGAAGTGTTTTGATACAAAAGAAGGCAAAAGATCGGAGATGGGAGGGAAAGGGTCATTTAGGATTCGTTTTTCGGAAGCGTTATTGCACTGGGTTCCGGAGCGCAATGTTTATGAGCTCCGGTGAATTCTGGCTAATATTTAAATATTTATTAAAAACAAAGAAGTGCCGGAGCTGAGCTCCGGTGGTCTCCGGCACAAATTAAGCCCTGCTTATACCTAAATTAATTAAGATATTGATCTTCTGATAATGACAATAATAAATGTAAAGTACTAAAAATTAATTTATGTTAAAAGTTAAAATAAGTATGGTACTTCTTAGAGAAATAGAAAATTCATAAATATTTTTTTTTACTATAGGAAAAGTTATTTATTATTATTATTAAATAAGATCATTTTTCAATTAAATAAAAAATTTTAGGTACCAATTGTTGCATTTTAAATTTTAATTGTATAGTAATATATTTATTTATTTATAAAAGGCAATTTGTAAAAAGCATTAAAAAAGTTTAAATTATTTTATTGAATAAAATATATAAAGATGAGTCATCTTTGAAAAATTTTTACCTTTAACTTCTGACTTGGATTTACAGTAGAAAGTAGATGGTTCCTGATGACAGTCACTTCTGAAAAATAAGTGAGAATGAATTCTGGGCCTGGATTGTTATAGCATGGTAAACAACTCCCCCCCCCCCCCCCCCCCACCTTGGTCCCTTTTTGCCTACGTTTTAACAAATTTTGCCCAATCTAAAGATCCTGGTATTTCTTGTGGGCGGATATCAATGTTGGCTTTGGAATCTATTTTCTTTGTTTTGTTTTAAGTGGAAAGTGTAACTTTGCTTGATTTGCTTTTGTAAGCCACCTGCGTCCTGTTTACCAGAAAGCGAGATTTTCAGAGGGTGTCCTGTCCGAACGAAAAGTTATCTGGAGGAAAATTTCACAAGTAGAGGGTGTCACATTCCGAAACTGAGTTACTAGCCTTAAGAAGCGTTGCGGACAAGAAAGGAATTGTGTTACATCGTTAAATCAGGCGGCAAAAGCAAGTGATCTTTTTCAGCTCTGTGTCACTTAACCGAAACGAAAGAATTAAGATTAACACTGGCACAGTGCCGCAGTATTTTAGTGAATAGGGCTATTCGGTTCTGAATTGCAGACTTTTTTCACTTTATTCATTAATAATTGCTTTAATTTTTTATTTGTTGAACACTTTCGCTTATTTTTGCCAACATATTAATAATTCCATATAAATAAACTGTAACACTAAAAATATTTCTTTTAAAAAATGCATGAAAAACTAATAATAATAATAATAATAAAAAAGAAAGAAAGAAAATCTAGAATTATGCCCCCCCCCCAAAAAAAAAAAAAAAAAAATTCCCCTCGAAAATAAATCTGAAATTACTATCCTTGACGTGCTGTTAGTTACGACAAAATTCAGACATATCAATATAGAAAAACGCATTCGAAAGAATCCCCCCCCCCTTTTTTTATATATATATTGTATAGATTTGGTTTAAATCGAGAAAAAAAATTGTAAGAATTGGTACATTAATTCATGTAAAACCGTTTTTTTTTTTCTTGTGAATGAAATGATATTTTAAATATTTCCTACATTTGCTAAAGTACTTCCTAATGTTTTGAATGTCTTGTCATTCTCTTTTAGAATAAAAAGTTTGTACATAAACTAAACTTGAATCACAATGGTAAGTTAAATCGTTTATGGAATAACTTTTCTTCAATGGTTATGTTGAATGAGATAGAAAAAGGATTTATTATTCTAACGTTCATTTACGAAGTACAAGAACCAGTAAAGCGAAATATGTGATCTTATATTTTATAAATTAAAATACACTAAAGATATATAACCTACATTCACATAATGAAAAAATGAATCAAATATAAAATTAAAATCTAATTTGACTTACCTTGAATCGTTTTATTATCCATATCTATCCGTATCCGATAAAATGGCGGCCAGAAGACAACAGTGAGGGTGATTAAATGTAATTCTCTTTTTATCTCATTGGCTCATTACTGTCATGTGATAGCTGAACGTCAGCTTGAAACTGGAAAATACTGCACGATTTGCTTGAAAATATTTTACTGCGCGCGTGCTTTATTTCTTTACATCAAGACTTGCTTGATTTTTGCTGTAATTTTACAATAATTTTTTACAGTGAAGCTGAGTTGAAATACAGCTGCACTCTCAAATTTATGGCTTTCTTCCTTTTTAATTGCTCACCCATATTTTCACTGCAATTTATGATTATTAATTAAAGTGAGGGAGGATCTCCCAATACCGTTAGATTTTCTCAGTTATCTCTCACTTAGAAAAAGTTTTCTACGTAGAGATAACCAAGCAGAGAAATAATTTTTCATTTCAATATTTCTAACAATTATTTGTCCCAGAATCGAGTATCTTACAGAAACCAAATGGTGCAGCTATGAGCTTAAAGATTCATTCGGTTACTGGGGGCCTAGGACAAAGCTAGGAAAAATAAGAGGAATGGCACTACTAAAATCAGCTTTAAAAAATTATTCCGCACATACTACCATTATATGTTGTAGCGCACCCGGTAAAGCCCCACTACTTTGTAAATCAGTCATAACGCAGTTTTAAGGTTTAAAACACTTTTATTTCAATTAAGCTAGCAAGAAGTGTGATAAAAACCTTGATGTATTTAGTCTATATCGTGCAGCGATTAACAAAGATCAATCACTAACTTAACCTTCACTAGAAGTAATTAGAAGATTTACTAAAATAACACACTTCTACTTACGTGTAAATTGCTGGCAATTCATCACAAATGAATCCAACATTCACTCAATGCTTTAAGCTGTAATGCAAGAAACACTCGCAAATCTTTAATAAAGTGTAACTTCTTCTAAAACAAAAAACTTGTGGCAGCCGAAGAGCTTTTATTTAAGACTATTATTCAAAGTATCTTACCCAAACAGCGAATTTTCATTCAGCAAGCTTTAATTCCACTTGACACGTGCCGAAATCACGACTTTATCTCTTAAACGAAGTTCTTGATTTCCGACTAGGCAGGTCTATACCCATATCCGACGATACAGACTTTCATTGCCAATCTACAACGAATCTAAATTTGTATAAATTTATAGCAAAAAACAGTAACCGCAAACTCAGAGAGCTCCAAACACACTTTGGAAAATTAGAGAAAAATAAAGTACAAATGTCGCTGTGGCGCCCATAGGTTAGATATTGACATCACGTTCGCATTCACAAAACTAGAATCCCTTTATAAAAGAGTTGCTAGTCCACTACATTGTTTTCAAGGGGAATTTATTGCCAAGTGGTTTTTTATGTGCAAGACCAGAAATCTTTACATCGCATTATTTATCTATGTATTTAAATATAATACAGGGCTTTTGATAAAATCAGGTAGCCAGGAAAAAAATTCTAGTTGCCTGTAAAGAATATTTACCCCCCCCCCCACGCTCCCTCCCCCGTCATTGATTTTCAAAACGCTCAAAAGTTTTTTATGGATTAATTAAAAAACATATATAATAACAAGCATAGTTTAAAATTATAAGTTACATAGTTTAGAATGATACATAATTTAGAAAGATAATATAAGTAAGTTTCCCAATGAAACTTACCAAAATTATATACCTCTAGAAAAAAATACTTTTAAATTTGAATTCACTGGCATTGTTGGGAAATGTTTGTAGTCAAATGCTTCACATGTCTGGATAGTTGAGTGCTACAAAATCTATATCTGATGATGGGGGCATAGATGAAATATTGAAGCAGGAAAACATTTTTTTGCCTATTTTACTGTCGAAGTGTAACGTAGTTATTATTTTAAAATTTGCATTTGATGAGTTTTTTTTTTTTTTTTCAAATTAAAAATAAAAGTTATTTTTTTTTACATAATTTTTAATATTTATAACTTTGCAACATGTATAATAAGACATCTTGTGAAAATTTTAATTTAACAGGATAAAAAACATGGTAAAAAAATATATATTATCTAATAAAATTGACATTTCGATAGAATTTCAAACCACTATTTTTTGAAATTTTATTTTATATTTGCTGTTTAGTAAACGGAAAACTCACATCCTTTGTTAGCATTATTTTTTGTTTTGTTTTTTGCTTTAATTACGTGAGTCACTTAGAGTATTTATTTTTTGACTTTCACAACACCCTCCATTTTTTATATGTTTATTTAATAAAGAACATTTTAAGAAAACAAGTTTATGTAAATCTGCCTATTTCTCAAAGTTTTAGCTAATTCATTCAGTACCTTTTCTCAAATTTAATAAACAAAATCATAATGTATGTTTTTTTTTTTTTTTTTTTTTTTTTTAATAACTTAAACATTATACAATATTTCTTTATCATAATTTAAGGCTTTAATAAGGTACTACAATTTTAGTCTAACTTCGTTATTCGCTAAACGATATTATTTTGCTATAATTAAATTTAAATTAAACTATTATACTTTTGATGTTTCAAATAATATGTTTGTGCAAAGAATCCATTTGTTATAAAATAAAACTTTGGAATGATTAAACAATAAAGACTGAATAAGTAATTTATATTAATACTTACTAATTTACTATCGATTATTAAATTCATTTTTTTATAATGTAAGAATAATTTAATGTAAGAATTTTATAGATATTGTTAAATATATGTTTTTGTTTTTGTTTTTTGTTATAACTTAAACATTATACAATATTTCTTTGTCATAATTTAAGGCTTTAATAAGGTACTACAATTTTAGTCTAACTTCGTTATTCGCTAAACGATATTATTTTCCTATAATTAAATTTAAATTAAACTATTATACTTTTGATGTTTCAAATAATATGTCTGTGCAAAGAATCCATTTGTTATAAAATAAAACTTTGGAGTGACTAAACAATAAAGATTGAATAAGTAATTTATATTAATACTTACTAATTTATTAACGATCATTAAATTCATTTTTTAAATTTTAGTTTTATGCTTCTAAAAAACAAGTAAATCTTTGTCACAGGAAAACTAGCAGCATTTCGTATTTTAACTACTACTCGTAATTTAGATATCCAGTATTTCATAAATCAGGAACTATTGAATCAATGATAGTTGTTATTCTTGCTTCAGTAATTAATTCGTAAAGGGGCACTTTATTAACCCCATATGAAAGAGATAAGTAATAAATATTCATTACCAACACAGCCATATATATCGACATATTTTTTATTAATTGATTAAGACACTCAAAAATGGACTAAATCAATAAGAGAAAGCAGAAATATTTATGTGGATAATTAAATTCTGAGAATAAGAAATCCAATTGTAAAGTAGTTCCATGCATAACTTAAATAAACAGCATGATGTAATTAAGCAACTTACAACATCTTCTTTTTTTCTTTTTCTTCCTTTATTTTCTACCATTTTTTTAGATTTCTTTTTATTTCAAATATTTATTTGCGCATATATTATTTTTTTATTTTATGCTATATCCATAAGAAGAAAGTATTGGATATTGGATCATGAGATTTTCCATCTACCGATATTTTCAATATATTTATACGTTTTGGAGTGTCCTATATAGGATTTTACCATTTTTAAGCATGCATTTTTATATTATGCCTCTTTGTCTGTCTGTCTTTGTGTGTATTTGATTATGTGTTTCACTATTTTTATGGGCGTTTTAACTCAAGAGCTTATGCATGGAATCCCATGAAAATACCTACTTAGTGGAACCTTAACCTGAACTCATGCTGGTAATGTTTTGGAGCATATTGCCCAACAAATGGCACTACTAAGTCATGTTTTTAAGATGCACGTGATTTTGGCGTCTATAGAACTTGCTCTAAATTTAGTATGTAACAGGCCTATTATGAAAGACTATATTGATTTAATTATAATTTTGATCACTCAACGGAGAGTAGATTTGCTCTTTCGCGATGAATATTATAGCTATATCTTGTTTATATTGGGTAATAATGCTCTATATATTGTGAAAAAATGTAATGTTATTAAATAAATACGCTGCGCCAATTTTTGCTTTCAACACTTTACAGGATGCGATGTTGCGCTAATTTTTTTTTAATCTAAAAGTAGTCATTCTAGCTCTCTGTGAAACTCATAAAAATGCGCTAAAGTTCATATTCATAAATTGTAGTAATGGGCACAATGATTGATTTTAATATTCGAATGAATCATTCGGTGATGCGCAAAAGCTTAGATGCCAACCTGCGAGTATTAGCGTGTACCTGCTCTATTGAAATAAATAAATTATTAGAATACAATGCATTAGAACAAGAGATTTTTATGATGACCACAATAATATTTGGTTATATTTTTTCAAGTGTAGGAAAGTAAAACATTTTACCAGCATTCCAAATCATCATGGTGCATTTTTTAATAACATGTATATGTACCATAATTTATACGTATAGTAGTTTTAGCAGTCTTGTGTATGAAATTCTGAAGACATTATTGCGGCAATGCGCACTGGAGTGTGAGCTATTGTAACAGCAACAAAAAAAAAAGAGCTTTTTATATATTTGTTTTATTTAGAGTATAAATAACGAAAAGCAATTGAAAAAGGAAAATTGCTCCAGTAAATCCTATGTGACAACTGAATGGTTAAGAAGAAATTAACTGAATATGCATGTTTAACCTTAGGTGTGCTTTGACAATTTTTTGAAATTATGTTTAAATGTTTTTAATTTGAAGAAGAGATTTACAATCTTTGAAAAAAATATATATGAGTATTTTTTGGAAACTGGGCATATACCAACGATAAATATAACTTTTAATAATAACTTACGTTTTATATTTATAGTATACTAAATTAAAAAATAAACACCAACATTAACATTTTTGTTATTTTTGAACAATTCAAAATTTTGTCAGTTATGAGCTTTTAAACTAAATTTTGTTATAAGGTCCAGAGAATATCGTAATCCTTTCAGAATCAATCACAAAAATTACTTTCAGATAACGTTAGAAAAACAAGACGTGACCGCATGAGAAAAATGACCACCCTATTAGAGGGGCAAAGTTTCAAATATTTTTGATTGAAAAGTTTTAAGAAGCTTGTCTGAACTTCAATAAATATGGAGCAAAATACCCGAGTTTAAATATTTTTCATAGTTCAAGAGATAAATCCCCAAAACATGCTTTCTTTGGCAAAAGATAGTGAATCTCCCCTTTAATGATAATTTTAAATCTTAACACCCCCCCCCCCCAAAAAAAAAAAAAAAAAAAAAATACAGAACTTAAACCAGAACAGAAATTAAATATGTTATGTAATTAAACCACAATGATAGCTGGGATAAAAAATATTACGATTCCAAGCTCCAATAAAAATACTCGCTGCACTAATCATTTTCTTGTAAATTGTCCATTTTTGTCAAAACAAACTATATTTTCTGTTTCGCAATATACGTCACACTCTCGCAAATCAATTATAGTTATTCAATGAGGCTCAATAACACTTTAATAAAAGAAATGATTCCTTCGTATGAAAAATATCAGATAATCATTAACTACAGAGACGGGCGTACGAGTCGATACATTTCGAGTTAATTGAATAAGACACGAGAAAATTGGATTATCTATTAATATGCGATGCAGAAAAAAATCGCAAGACTTATAGAAAATGATTAAATAAAATTCTATTGAAAATCTGTTACATGTAATATTGTAAATAAAGAGCATGTAACAAAATCAAACATTATAATATTATTTTTATTTTCTGTCTTATCTATTTTTTCTTACTCTTTTTTTTTTATTTATTTAATAGTTTTTCTGTATAGATCAACAAAATTATATAAATAATTCTGTTGAAGTTTAGAAAATATAGTTTGAGTGACATGTTGTAAATCTTAAACTTAAAAATAGGCAAGGGTATACAAGGAAATGCATTGTAAATAAAATGAAGTTAAAAAAAAGGCTTTGCAATATTATTACAGAATACATGCTTATAACAAACAAAAGAAAGTTTCGCTCTGTGTGTTTGTGTGCGTTGGCTAGCAAAATCTACCTCCCCTAGAAGCCTGAAATTTTAGGTGAGGATAGTCCAAGGCCTTTCTTGATCCACCTGATTCTCAGAACTTTTATATTTTGAAAATTAACCTAAATATTAATTAAAAACTCTTTAAGCATCGCATCAATAACTCATTAAAATACGCTTCGAAAATGGCTAATTTTATCGTAACCGAAAAAGAAATTACTGTTTTGATACTTCCAGACAACGAAATATTCTCCTTTTCACTTATCGCCCCACCGGTGGCGGAGAGGTTCTGCTCTCAAAGCTGGTAGACGGGAGGCGCTGGGTTCAAACCCCTGTCGCGCTCGCCGACTTAACCGTTCGGAGTTTTCCGTGTTTTTCTTCGAACCTTGCCGTAAATACAGGTTAGGATCCCTTAGAAAGACCCCCACGGAGGGCACTTTCCCCCTAGGGCCTATATCCCCAGAGTAGATAATCGGCCGTCATAAATCAATCAATCAACCTTTTCACTTATCCTCGAGTATAAAAAAAACTATTGGAGGTATTTATTAGAAACTCAGAATAGTTAAATTTTCTGATAAAAAAAAATATATATATATATGAAAATCGGACTGAAAGTTTTCTTTATTTCGGCCAAAAACTGACCAGACGCAGATCAAACTGACCCAGGCGGAAAAGAGGTTACTGTAAATGGGGGTTTGCCAGGTTAAAAAACAACTTCGAGTTTTGTGGACTTATTCAATTAAATAAAACTATTACGTTTATCGATCGAATAGAGATGCTTGTATTTTTTTATTCGCAGGGATAGAGAGGTTAGTGAGGGGGGTCGCTTTTTTAGGGTTTCGTTCATATCACGAAACCAAATTGCTCCCGCTCCGTTGTCTGTCTGTCACAGAGCCATTCTAGAAAGCTATGTAACTTACAGAGTTGAAACTTTGTGTATAAATCAGAATATCAGCTTGAAGAGCTGAAAATATTAAAATTTGAAAATTTTGCATTATTTTAATAAGTAAAGATAAAAAACCTAAATTATAACAGCCTTTTCTTATTAAAATTAAACATTTTTCGTTATAGCAGATGCCAAAAATTAAAAATCCACATGAAATTCTTTCTACAATAATTTATTTTCAATCAGACGATTTTCTCGTGAAAAGTGAAAATGAAATAAAAAGTTTCACCAATTGAAAAAAAGATAAATATGAAATAAAATTGATTGACGTCATAGTAGTAATAAAGCGGAAAATTTCTAAGATTTATCAATAATACAAGGAGTATGAGTATGTTTATGTACACAAAGCAGGTTAATATCACGTCATAGAGAAATAAAAAGAGAATCTGACGTCATATTGGAAGTTTAACGAATTTTTCAAATATTTGAGAATAATACAATGTGAGTATGAATATGAGTAATAAAGAATAGTAAATATATGAGTTTGAGAAAAATATTGAATCGTGATAAAAGTCCGATTATGGAAATATTTGCATATTTTAATATTTTGAAGGTGTACAACATGTTTAATTTTGAATTTTTTTTTAAAATATTGCATTTAGTCCGCATGACAGATTATTAAGACAGAATATAACAGCGGGCATTTAGATATTTAAAAAAAAACGAAAAAATAGACCGGTAAATTTTTACTTTATAAAAAACATGACTGTTGAAACATGACTTTATAAAAAACATGACTTTTTGTTGCTAAATGAAATTTATTTGGATTTGTTAAAGAAAGGATAAAGTGTTTTGAAAGGAATATTAAACGAAACCCTTTGAGCGATAATCGATCACGCTTATCCACTTGTTAATAAATATCGCATTTAGTGAACTGAACCCCCTACCGAAGGGTTTATCGTTATTTGACACCATTTTTAATATATACATATCTAATAACCCGATTTCAACAAAACTAATTACATTTAACAAATTAAATTTTTTAGGTTCATCCGTAGCGCTTAATTACTGTGATGTCTAGATAATTACCACTATTTCTGAAATGTAACTTGCGCAATTTTATTTTCAAGTTCCAAGCTTTTCTATCAGTCCCAGTCTTTGAACAAGTAGTCTGGTAGTCTTACTTAGTTGTTTGACAAAAAGCAATCTCACCTCCCCTCCCCCGTTCCAGGTTTTTTTTTTATTCTCTAACTTTGACCCGCTTCCACAACTCAGCAACTAACTTTCCAATTTAAACGCAACTGATTCCAAACATTATAATTAACTTAATAATCACCTCTATGGCATTAAAGTGAACTTATGAGTTGTATTATACCACTCTTTTCGAATAATAACTTCAGAATTATTTTTATTTCATTTCAAAGTATCTAGGGTTCTACGGACCCGATTACGACGGCGTTCGGTTCATTCGACTTGATATCGATAGCCTTAAGTATCTTAATTCCACTTTATACCGCTAAGGAGCGCATTCCTATCTCGGGTTTTATGGGCCTGATTAAAACAGGGTTTGGCTCATTCGACTTGAATTCGATAGCTTTACAAATTTCAGCCATGTTCGTATAGAGCATATTTTACTCCTGGCGGTTGAAGGTGGAACTATAGGAGTATCTCGGGTTCTATGGGCCCAATTACGACGGGGCCTGACCCTCGGGATTGCACTATAAAGCGTAAGCTGCGTTTCCGAATTGGTCATCTCTTTTAATCTCTGCCATGTCAGATAACATAACATTTAGTAAACCCAATAAAAACGGAATCCTGTCTTAAACGTAAAAAATTAATTACCCCTACAGTAGGAATATCATACAATTATAAGTGCTAAGACGAAAGCCTGTTTCTAAACTAAATTGATCTCCTATCGCTTGCAATTCCGTCTTAGGAGGTTTTAGTATACTAAATAAATATAACAAACTTATACAGTAAAACCTGTAAAAGTGGAATTGTAAGAATTAAAACAGAATTCCAATTTAGCCAGTATAATTGTACGGTATTCCTCTCGTAGGTACAAGGAATTGTTTACTTTTAAAACAGAATTCTGTTATAAAGAGGTTCCGTGTAAACAGGGTTTACTGAAACATGTACAGTAAAACTTATGAAATAGAATCACTTGGAACTGTAAAAAAATCCCTTATAGACAGGTTTCCGTCCAAGCAGGTAGATTTGTACAGGTATTTGTAGAATTCTTTTGGAAGGGAATATAAAAACTTTTCGTAGCTTCTGTCTTAACCGGTTTTACTGTATTAAGTTCTACTCGATGCAGCCAAACAAATAGGTATATATTTTAAAACATTTATCTTAAGAAATATAGACCAGGAATAACATATCACTGACTAATATTGACAATAGCCCTGTTTTGTTTTTCTCTTCAGTTTTTTTTTTCAGTTCAGATTTTATATCGTAAAATGATATTTAATTTATTAAATTACTTCTTCAAAATATGTAGACTTTCGTTGGTTTTCATAATACACTGCAGCATTTCAAAGTTCATAACTCTAACGAAGACAATTTGTTTTTTAAAAGTTTGCGCGCTTTTTTGACGACTTGTGAATTAACATTCTTCAACATTAACCTAAAAATGAGGTGAAAACCGTTTCACGCCTGTTTTTTTTTTTTTTTTTTTTTTTTTTTTTTTTTTTTCTATTAAATAAAATTATTACATAAGATGAATTTTTTATACAAACACTTTAATTTAATTTATATAAATTAAAAGTATAAGACTACTTTATTTGAAATGTTTAATAATTTCTTAAAAAACTGGCATTTTTATTTTTTCTATTCTGATATAGGGGCCTTTCGAAGGAAATGTTAGTTTTTTGCGTATATATTTCTAAAAGATGTGTAAAAATGCTGTGGAAAATATTTGATTTTCTCCGCTTTATTCAACAGTTATGTGTAAAAATCATGGCATGTTGCCAGATTTTAAACACCCTAGCCAAAGAGGATAAGCGTTTGTCATAGATAAAATCTTCAGCGTTAAAAGCATTAAATAGTGCTAAAAAATACCATTAATAAAATTTACTCAGCTACTGTCAGGATGGGACATAATTAATGACAACGAAAACTAATATGACATAATATATAGTCTTTTGTTCAATTACACAACACAGCTTTCCGATTTAGTTTCGGTTCAATAAGACATAAAACTTTATATATAATTGTTTATAAGAGCAATTCCCTTCCCTTAATAATCTTTAACTCTCTTCATATTTCTTCAAAATTGACGAAGGATGTTGATACATTTTTAGAACTATTTCAATAAAGGATTAAAAAATTCAATATATTCGAGGGGGAGGGGGGGATTTCTGACAACAGTTCATTATTTGAAATTTAAATTATTGACTGATATTTTCAAATTTTAACTTATATTAAAATGGCGCGTATAAACATGATGTCATCATAAGATACGTTTTTGTGCTTTCAATGTAGAAATATTCTTATTCCATATGTAAAAAAAAATTGTGAAACACATGGTGTAAAAATTTATAAATGCAAAATAAAGCAACATTATTAACTGGAAAGGATAAGCCCGTTAATCAGTACTTCTACATGAAAATAAGACTCCAAATGAATAGCCGAAAAAAGTTTGTATTGTTCCTAATGTTGATAAAGTGAAATAGTTGTTAACAAGGGAAATACACCGACGCAGAAATCAATCGCATTGTTTTTAAGTACATCTGTAGTAACAATAAACAAAGATTTACAGTTTAAAAAAGCTAAGAAATCATAATATTCACAGTCTTTTGCCAAAGCATGTGTCCCGACGCAAGGCATTTTGTCTGAAAATTATCTACAGGAGATAACTGTAAATACATTATTATTCTTGATGAGGCATGGAATTGCGTAAATATCTATCGACACAGAATCATCCAAAAATATTTGATTATGATTTTTGAAAAAAATACGTTGGTAATTAGCCGAGGTATTAATTAAGTTACTTGACAAAAAAACTTTCTTTTTATGTATCGTGTAGGCTATCGTTCGAAAGATCTCGTACCATCGAACTCAAAAATAAATATTTTTTAGTTTTAGGTATTATATTTTCAGAGATATCATTGAAAGTATACTGGAAAAATATGTCCCCTCCCCTCCAATATCAAAATCTACGGAAACTAAAATTATGAAAAAAATAAGGTTAGTAGGAGTTTATTAATTAAAAAATAGTAATTAATACATTTAATGTACGGAACCCTTTGAGCGCAAGTTATACTCGTACTTGGCTGATTTATTTAAAATAAATGTTTGATGCCGCATTGTAAAAAAAAGGTAAATGTTTCTTAATCTGCGAAAATATAGTATAACCAGGAACTAGAATATGCAATAACCGCTTACCAGTTACCCATTACTCTTAATGCGTTCTTTATCTATAAAAACCACTGAAATCAATATATTTTTGGGATTTAAAGAAATATTTATGAAAACAAAGTTACTTTGGCTTCCACAGATTTTCAGAAACGTTTGCGAGTATTTTTTATAGTACATAAATCAGTTTCCTAAACCGGAAGAAAGTTTTTTAGGATGCAATGACTTCTCAGTTTAAAATTTTCAGCTGTGTGATTGAAATTATACACATAAGAGTAACAAACTAATATTTATTTTAATGTTAATGTTAATGCTTTTAATTTATCATGTTTGTCCGTAAAACATGTTGTTGAACATGAAAATCTTCAACTGGAAATTTGTAGCATCCGAAAAGACCTATATTCTTGGTTTATAAGACTGATTAATACAAAATAAGAACTAATTTGAAACGTTTGCGAAAATTATTGCCAGCAAAAGAAACTTTGTTCTAATAAATGCTTTTTTAAATCTCGAAAATATATTGTTATCTGATGCTTCTAAGGATAAAGAATATTTTTCGGAATTGTGGATTCATTTTAAGAGGATATGGCATATTTTTGTTCGATATTATATTACCTTTTCCTAGATTCAGAAACATTTGACTTTTTTACAGTGTGTAGTAAAAAATTACAAGCGGCAACACGAACATATGATAAAATATTAAAATAGCATATTTGAATTAATTTTACTTCAATAAGTATTAAGTAAAGGACAATCATAGCTATGTTTAGCTATAAAACGCTTTTAATATTCTTCTTAATTAAAGAAACAAATGCAAAATCACTAAATTGAAAATGTCTCAAATTAGAAAAGGTAGGCACATTCAATATATATTTTTAATTCTTCATCGAAGTTCGGAAAATCTTGACTATCCAGAATCCTTTTCTTAAAGTCAAAATATTCATTGTTATAGAAAATATCCGATATAATTATTTCTAATATTCACTCTTTGACAAATAGTTCTTAAATCATTTTTGCATTAAATCATTATTTTTATGAAAAAAGCTTTCGATAATTATATTATTCCAGAATATAATACTAATTATTCAATAATATTCAAGTATTCTAATTCAATATTCAAGTACTCTAATTATTCTAATAATTCATCATTACTAAATAAATTATTGATGGGTATTATATTCTTAAGGAATATAATAATTATTATTCATTCTAAATATTCGTAACTTAATTGTTTTTAAATGATTACATCTACTATATATATAAAATACAAACAGAAATTTCGATCCGTTCCTTTTTAACTCGAGTTCCGCTGAAGGGATTTTGATAGAACTTGCACTATTCGATAGATAATTTTTCTGGGAAGGTTTTAGTATATAACATATTGTTCTACGTACATTAGTTATAGAATTATGATAGAAAGTTTTGTTATTTTGGCCGAAAAGGTTGCCATTGCTAATTTTTTGGCGACCATTATTGTTGCAGAAAGAATTGAAAAGGCTATACATCTCGAAAAATAAAAGAAAAAACTGTGCTAATTTTATTAAAAAAATTGAAAAAAAAGAAAAAAAGAAAGAGAAAGAAAGAAAAAAAAGAAGAAAAACAGTTTGGATGAGAGATAATATTATAAAACGAAAATATTTAATTTAAACATGATTGGGAATATTCGTAATGCTTAAAAAATTATTCAATGGACAAGATTGCTATTGAAAAAAAAAATATTTGGCGATTTATCTTTTGTTTTTGGTGATTTTGATTTTACTTTTGACCCCAAATAATTTTATTTTAAGCCAAAAAAAATATTTTTTTGTTGCAGAAAGAATTAAAATGGCTATACATCTCCAAAAATAAAAGAAAAACTCTTACTAATTTTACTTAAAAAAAAGAAAGAAAGAGAAAGACAAGAAAAAAAAAAGAAAAACAGTTTTGATGAGAGATTTTAAGCCAAAAGAAGTTTTTTCAAGTGTACGACATCATTTTTTTTTTGGTACTTTTCGGTTAGCCGGGCACCAGTGATATATGTCGTGTTTCCAAGTTCAAATCCGGGAAGAAGGCAGTCGTGCTCGTGATAAATAAGTTTAGCTATGTTATTGGTTTCCCTTTTAGTCCGCATCAGGCGGCCGGGTGGTATCATCAACAACAAGAAATGTCAGTCCATATTTTTGTCGAAGAACCTTTTATTTCCAGTTTAAGACATCTCTTCAGGGAAAATGCTCATTAGCCAACGCTAAACGAAAAAAAATACAACGTTCCATTATTTTCTAGAATCCGTCCCGATTCTTTTAGCAAACACCAGCGTCGAAAAAAAATTCCTCTCCGAATCAGGATGATCGTGTTTTTAAACTAGCTTGCGTAATAATACAGAATACGTCACGTGACCCACTTCTATCGAATCAAAAGGTCTCTTTTGGAACTTTATCAATATTTCCGGTGGATTTATTTTGTTGTAAAATGCAAAAACTTTCTACGCCCATCCAGAATATTCCATAATCTCGTACCAGATGCCTGTCATATCAACAAACCAGCTTATCTGTTTTTGAGGCTGTAGCTAAACTTCGAATTTAATACGTAATAAAAATAATAAGAAGAAAAGAAAATGAATCTTTATAAAAGGGAAAAAAAAAGAAAGAATTAAAGTTTTTCGGGAATATTTTAATAGACATTTGATATTTAATAATAGGATAACTTTATGAAATAAGGTTTTTTGAGCGGAATATTTTAAGAGATACGATATTTTAGCATTTAAATAAAGAAGTTATAGCAATTTGACCACACGGGAATAATACTAATGAATTTTAATAATGGATTAAAATAAAGATGTTCTATTTAAAGAATAAATTAAAAAAGCTATCGCCATTTTTAGAATAACTACATTCGAATAAATATTATTAAGTGGATTAGGAATAATTGGCTTTACATATGGATAGTAAAAGGCTATTTTAAGAATGAGAATTATTTTAATAAGCTGGGTTATATACCGAATATTATTGAATGGACAAATTTTATAGAATAATTGCGGAAAAAATTTAAATTTTGTAATATTATCCCCCCTCCCTAAAGATTTTGGATGAAGTTAATAGTTAAGTAACTATAAATTCAGACAATATAAATTTAATACTTTAGAAATTTGAATTTTGACTAGTATAAATTTAGAGACTGCCAGCAAGGAGATGGGGAATTTCTGAAGAACTGGAAGACAAAAACAAAAACAAAAATAAAATAATAGTAATCAATTAAAATTAATAGATAAATAAAAATAAAGCTACGAGCATTTCCCCTGTAAAATAATACAAGAAATGGTTACAATCTCACTTACCATTTGTAAGTGCACAAGAAAAATACAATAACAATAAATAATAAATATTAATAAACAAGAAAAACAGGATAATAATAGTAACAGAATTTTGCTTTTACCAAGTTCACAAGCTTTAGAATAAGTAGTCACTAGCAAATTGTTAAAACAAAGTTTTAAAAAAAAAATTCGACTTAATTCAAATTTGAGTTCATTAGATCCAACTGTTTTATTTCAGTCTCTTTCTTGGATCGTGATAAGTCCTCATTTTGTTTTTTTTAAAAAAATGGTTACTGCAGTCCCTTTCTTAGAAATACAGTTTTTATGTAAAGGCTGAAAATAAAGACATTACTCCATCAAAATTTTAAAACTGTAGTCATTCTTACCAATACTTTATAATGACCTTATAATGCTAGCACTTGTCACAACATCTTCTCTTAAGTATCACATTAATTTTCTCACATAATAAACAAGTCAAATTATCTCTTGGTCGTTTATTGTACTTGGAATATGTTATCTTTGTTATATTCCTGTAGGATTTGTTATATTTCTGTTGGGATCCCACCATCTTTAACTAATATTTGTCAAACATTTTTTCACTAATAAATAATATAACTCTTCAATAATATAAATAAATGCTATAATAAAATTCAATTCATAAACATAACAATAATAACTTTCAATATAACTAATACTGCTCAACATATGTAGTAATTCATAATATAATTCAATAGTAGAAATAATAATATAATAACATCAGTATAATTTAAGAAAATATCACAGTTTGTTTATTTATTGTTAGGAAAAATATTGGTTGAGGATAAAATAATTACATAGCAAATAAATAAATCTCTTATTTTTTTAATTATATAAGAAAGTATTTTTGCCAGTCGAAAGTATACAAAAAAAAATATATAATAATTTCAAAATCCAAATAAATTTAAATCTAAATATTTAGAAATTGAACTCTCAACCATTAGTTCCTTACAATAATTTTTTCCTCTGATACCCTTTTACAAAATTATACTGTTAAGTTATAAGTATTCATATCCTAAATGCAGAGAGTTGTTTTTTTGGCAAACTTAGAATAAATGAAGACAATAAATAACAAATAAAAGATGTTAATTTTAGCTGAGAAATGGAATACAAAGGCAATTAGTTTAGATACTTAATTTTCTATTGTCACACCAAAACAATCACTGTAAAATCACATCATCACTATCCAATCATTTATATAATTATAGAAATACTTATAAACGGTTACTATTTGATTATCTATTGAAGTAAATAACATACTATTAAATTTTTGAAACAATTGGTTTAAGAAAAAGTAAATAAAGTAAAAATAGTTTATTTTGATATAGAATTAAAACATTTAATTTCATTTTTCAACATTAATTTGACAATTCCTAAAATCAAAATACACATCTTATGCCTGCATAAGGTGTCTACTCAACCTCAAAAACTCTCAAAAACAAGTAAATAATTTAGTTGATCAGGCTAAAATATAACCACAATGTTGAAATAAAAGCTGTGACATTTATTTTAAATTTTAAAATATTAAACTTTCAAAAATGGGTAATATCTCTGTTGTACACCAAAGACATACCTGATAATGTTGAAACTAGAGTAATAAGAGATATTTAAAGAATTAGAATTTATTCTATTGTTTTTACTTTAGTTTGATTTTGTGATGATGATTGTGATGCCTGTGGTGATTTTGATTGTTGTTTGGGTTGCTCATGAAATAGTCTGAAGTTATCTGGTGAAAAATAGGGTTGTAATTTAGACGCATGTACAATAACTGAATTTAATTTAGTCTCATAATTAAATTTGTCTATTTCATAGGTCACATCAGAAAGTTTATTTATTATTTTGTATGGTCCAGAGAAAGTAGGTTCTAATTTTCTAGTGTTAGGATATTTAAATTCTTCACAAATTACATAATCTTGTATTTCTAGTGGAGATTCAACAAATTTTCTATCATAGAGTCTTTTACTTTTAAGGTGGAATTCACAAGTTCGCGCTTTTGCAATTTTGAGTGCTTTATTAACAGGAGGGTAATAATTTTGTTTTAAAGGAGATTCATAAGGTAATTGACCATAAAATAAATAGGCAGGTGGGAATTTGGTTATGGAATGTGGTGTGTTATTGTATTCTTGGATGACTTGGTCCAATAATCTAGTCCAAGGTATTTTAGAAGAAATGGAATTAACTTTACATTTAAGTCTAGTAACTATAGTTTGGTTCACTCGTTCTACCTTCCCATTGGTTTGGGGGTGATGTGATGATGTAAAACGTTGTTGAACATGATATTTTCTGAGGAATTTTTTGAATCTTGGAGACCTAAAAGATTTATGTCTATCGCTAAGTATTGTTTCAGGTGCTTGAATATTGAAAATTTGTTTTAAACAGTTAGTATATGTTTCGGTAGTAACACTTTTGGATGGAAAAGCCCAAACAAACCTAGTTGCATGATCTATTATTATGTGTAAGAATTTTTTTGTTGAATTGTAATAATTAAATCCACCCACAGTATCAATAGAAAGACATTCAAAAGGTTGATCTGTGGCTGGCATAGCTTGTAACAAGCCAAATCTTTTTTGTTTTGGTTTTTTATTTCTCTGGCATGTATCACAATGTTTAACAAATTGTGTAATATCTATTGTCATGTTGGGCCAATAATAGTTTGGAGATATTAAGTTAAGCATTTTTTGTATTCCTAAGTGTCCAAAATTATCATGAGCAATATGTAATAATTTTCTCCTGAGTGACATTGGTACTACTATTTTTTTGAATCCTTTTCTCTGAATAATTATAATCCCATTCTCTTTTTTGTATTTTCTGTCACAAACATTATCTTTATCTTGCATCGCTATAATTTCTTTTTTGTCCAATAATAAACTTACATGTTGATTAAGATAAGCAACAGGATTTCGTGACAACATGTCCGCTTCGACATTTGTAGAACCTTTTTGATACTTGATCTCATAATCGAACATGCTAAGTTTTAAAGACCATCGAAAAAGTCTACCTCTTAGATTTTTAACATTCTTTAACCATACCAGAGATGCATGGTCGGTATGGATTGTGAATTTAGTACCATGAAAATAGTGATAAAACTTATCAAGAGTATCTATGATAGCAAGGCATTCCAATTCAGTTATAAAGTAATTTTGTTCATAACTCTTCAAAATTCTAGAATGGTAAGCAATAGGATGCAAAAAATTATCTTTCCCTGGTTGTTTTAGAACTGCACCTACTGCTATCTGAGAGGCATCTGCAAACATGTGGAGGGGTAATTTTGGGTCATAAATTTTTAAAATTGGTTTTGCAATTAGAATATTTTTTAATTTCTCAAAAGAGTTTTGGCATTCTGAGTTCCATTCCCATATTGTGTTTTTCCTAAGTAATTTATTGAGGGGGTATCTAATTTCAGCATATTTATCTATGAATTTGTGATAAACATTAATGGAACCTAAAAATCGTTGTAGTTCTTTAACATTAGAGGGAGGTTTCAATTTTTTAATTGTCTCAATATTGGTATTAGCTGGAGTTAAAGTCCCATTGGTGATCTCATAGCCTAAAAAATTAATTTTATTTTGATTTAGTTTACATTTAGAAAGTTTAAGTTTAAGGTTTTCTAGTTTACAGATTTCAAAGATTTTTGCTAAGTGATTTAAATGTTCTTCTAGAGAGGAGGAGAAAATTATGATATCGTCGAAATAATGGCAAGCAAAATCAATTTTATACTTATTGAGGATTCTTCTAATGGTTCTATTAAATATCGGGGGGCCTGTCTTTATACCAAAGGGGAGCACCAGCCATTCGAAGAGGCCAAAATTGGTGGCAAAAGCTAATTTTTCTGTATCGGATGGATGTATTGGTATGTGCCAGTAGCCAGAGGCTAAGTCCAAAGTGGAAAAATACTGGGCACTACTCAATTTATCTAAAATTTCATCGATAAGAGGTAAAGGTTCTGCATCGTTTTTAACTATTGCATTTAATTTCCTATAATCTATACATAGTCGGGTCTTCTTACCTTCCTCTCTTTTCATAGCCAAGGTGACGGGGGCAGAATAAGGACTATTGCTTTCTTTTATGAGACCAGCCACTAACAAAGATTGAATTTGATTTTTTATTTCTTTTTCCTCTAAGGGGGAAGTTCTGTAGGGCCTCAAAGATATAGGTAGGTCAGATTTTAGTAAAACGCGTTGTGGTTCAATATTTATCTTACCCACATCATATTTATGTTTTGCAAAATTATCCCTATAATTTTGAACTATTTCCCTTAAATCCCCATTTTCAATTAAATTTATTTCCCCAATTAAATCTGAATTATAATCATTAATATCGCGAAAATTTTGAGGAGTCATTGAACTTCTGTAATCAGGCTGCACGTTACAATCATTGTAATTAGCTGCAAAAAAGTCCTGAGTATTCACAAAATTTTCATTAGTATATGGTGATACTTTGTCATCATTATATCCATTTAAACTCTCATTACTATCACCATTTGTTAATAACTCATCTTTACATGAAATAGTATCTTCATTATAAGTTGTTATCAAGTTACCATCATTAAATAAATTCAAATTGTCACAATCAGAAGTTATCAAGTTATCCTTACCTTGTTGTAGTTTTTTTACAGTTACAGTATTAAAATGAAGTGATCTCTCATCATGTATGGATATACTCCTATTTATAATCTTCCTTCCCTGTTTTACTGTACAATTCTTACAATTTATATTTAAATTAAATTTTGAACATTCTTTTAACCCCAAGATGCAGTAATCTAAATCTGTATCACATACTAAAAAGTTAACATATTTTTGGATTTTACCCACTTTAAGAAGAATACTACACTTTTAATTAATTTGTAAAAATCCCTTTGCCTGACCAATAGTAACTGGAGGAACAATTTCAATTTTAGCATTCAATTTTTTAACAAACTTTAATGGTAAAATTGCGATAGTTGAACCGGTATCGACGACACATGGTAAATTATAATTATTCGTATATCCATACACAATTAATTGTTAAATATTAGGAGTACCAATTGGAAGAGTATCAGAGGGTGTTGAGTTGTTATTAAAAATACACTCTTTTTCCCAGTGAAAAGCATTCATTACACCCTTGTTTACACAAATTCTACATGGCCTAGATGGGTACTGGTTCTGAAAATAATTGTTTTGTACTCTGTTTTGAAAATTTCTAAGTCTTTGAAAATTATAGTTTGGTCGAGGAACCCAGTTTCGAGGAGAATTAAATTGATTATTGGGCCGATTTGACTGAATCCAATGCCTAGGAGTATTAATTTGTTGAAAATTTGGTCTATTAGGCTGCACACTATATCGAGGAATGTCAAAATTAGTTGCATTAGGTTTACTTGGTAATGATGGACTTGTAACAGCAGGGGTGGAAACTTCCACAAATTGCTTAACAATTCTATACCGTTCTGTTGTACTCTCAGGAGGGTTAACAATTAGATAATTTTGATATTCTGGTTTTAAACCATCGGTTAATCCTTGTAGTAATATAGTTTCACATAAATGCAATTTCCTACCAATTTCAATTTTCTTTCTAAAATAAGTTTCTAAGTTATTTAAACTATCCAATTTCAAAGCAGAAAATTCAGAAAATTTCGGGATATTTACCCTAATAAAATTCTCAGTTAAGATATCAGCTATCTGTTCGTATTTAGTGCAATTAAGGCAATCATTAATGTAAATCTTAAGAGCTTCTCCCTTTAAATTTTGAGAAATATTTTTAAACTTCCAATCATCATCCTTCTTTTCTTTTTCACAAGCATCATCAAAGTATTTTAACCACGCTTGTATCTCAACTCCTAAATCTGGATCAAATGCTATAAATTTTGGTACTGACATAATATTTAATCTAACAAAAGAGTTAACTCGATCTTCTTTTAAATATCCGGATCTTAAAAACATTAAATTTTAAACTTATAACACTATATACCATACAAATAACGAAATAGATAAAATAGTAAATAAATATGTAATTTACGATCTCAGTAACATTTTAAAAATAATAGATTTTTTTTTTTTTTTTTTTTTTTTTTTTAAGAATATCTGTTCTTAAAACATGAAAATATAAATTATACCGCTGTCTATAATATTACAATGACGTATCACACGAAATCATCAAATAAATTAATTAACCTTAACAACACTTAAATATTTTCAACAGAAATAAATTTTAAAAACAAAATTTTAATCAGTATAACATAGTATATAAAACCTTTAAATTTCAAGGTAGACTATTAAATAAATAAAACATTTTAAATATAACATAAACTAATAAATATCAACATATAAAGATACCAATAAATAAAAATACCAACTTACAGTTACTCTTGAGCATATTTCACAGGAAAGTTTCACATATCTAAAAATCTTTAATTTTCTTGATAACACAAAAGTTCTGCTTTTTCGCAATCCTTTAAAACCAACACCATGAAGACGCTTATGAAGATGAATAGTATATTCTCTAGCAACAACTTCACTTAGGCCAACTTTTCCTCTTCTTTTCTCTTTTAGGCTTGACCATTTTTAATTTATTATAAAACTACAAAATAACAAAACACCAGACGTAAACGTGTTGTAATGGCGTAGACGTCCTCGTAACATATTCTTCTAATCGGCAAATTTCACGTTTAACTACACAAACTTTCTGTTGATCACAGCATCCTGTTCGACTTATTATATTAATGTCGTGTTTCCAAGTTCAAATCCGGGAAGAAGGCAGTCGTGCTCGTGATAAATAGGTTTAGCTATGTTATTGGTTTCCCTTTTAGTCCGCATCAGGCGGCCGGGTGGTATCATCAACAACAAGAAATGTCAGTCCATATTTTTGTCGAAGAACCTTTTATTTCCAGTTTAAGACATCTCTTCAGGGAAAATGCTCATTAGCCAACGCTAAACGAAAAAAAATACAACGTTCCATTATTTTCTAGAATCCGTCCCGATTCTTTTAGCAAACACCAGCGTCGAAAAAAAATTCCTCTCCGAATCAGGATGATCGTGTTTTTAAACTAGCTTGCGTAATAATACAGAATACGTCACGTGACCCACTTCTATCGAATCAAAAGGTCTCTTTTGGAACTTTATCAATATTTCCGGTGGATTTATTTTGTTGTAAAATGCAAAAACTTTCTACGCCCATCCAGAATATTCCATAATCTCGTACCAGATGCCTGTCATATCAACAAACCAGCTTATCTGTTTTTGAGGCTGTAGCTAAACTTCGAATTTAATACGTAATAAAAATAATAAGAAGAAAAGAAAATGAATCTTTATAAAAGGGAAAAAAAAAAGAAAGAATTAAAGTTTTTCGGGAATATTTTAATAGACATTTGATATTTAATAATAGGATAACTTTATGAAATAAGGTTTTTTGAGCGGAATATTTTAAGAGATACGATATTTTAGCATTTAAATAAAGAAGTTATAGCAATTTGACCACACGGGAATAATACTAATGAATTTTAATAATGGATTAAAATAAAGATGTTCTATTTAAAGAATAAATTAAAAAAGCTATCGCCATTTTTAGAATAACTACATTCGAATAAATATTATTAAGTGGATTAGGAATAATTGGCTTTACATATGGATAGTAAAAGGCTATTTTAAGAATGAGAATTATTTTAATAAGCTGGGTTATATACCGAATATTATTGAATGGACAAATTTTATAGAATAATTGCGGAAAAAATTTAAATTTTGTAATATATATATACATGTACATGCTATTGAAAAAATATTTGGCGATTTATCTTTTGTTTTAGGCGATTTTGATTTTACTTTAAACCCCAAATAATTTTATTTTAAGCCAAAATGTGTTTTTTTGTGTGTATACATTTGAATAGGTAGGTGCAAAAACACACACACACATATATATACACATATACCTATATATACATACATATATATACACTTATATGTATGAAGATATATATACATATGTATACATATTTATTTATATATATGTACATATATCACTGGCGCCCGGCTAACCAATAAGTACATTTTTTTCATTCAAATGTAAACTATATTAATAGCAATATACTTCTATTCACTTCTACCTTATATATGAAATTTCGTTCCGGCTGCTTATAACTCGAGTTCTGCTGAATGGATTTTCGTAGAACTTAAACTGTAAGATAGATAATTTTTCAGGGAAGATTTTATTGTATAACATATAGTTCTACGTAGCTTAGTTATAGAATTATTATGGGAAGTTCTATAATCATATCAATCCGATTATGAAAGAGCGATGATAAGAGCGATATTTTTTTTCATACATACATATATATACACTTATATGTATGAAGATATATATACATATATATTTATATATATGTACATATATCACTGGCGCCCGGCTAACCAAAAAGTACCTTTTTTTCATTCAAATGTTTTATATATATCGGCTATATATATAAAACACAAACGGAAATTTCGTTCCGTTTATTTATAACTCGAGTTCCGCTGAAGGGATTTTGATGGAACTTGCACTGTTCGATAGATAATTTTTCTGGGGAGGTTTTAGTATATAACATATTGTTCTAAGTACATCAGTTATAGAATTATGATAGAAAGTTCTGTTATTTTAGCCGAAAAAGTTGCCATTGCTAATTTTTTGGCGACCATTATTGTTTCAGAAAGAATTGAAAAGGCTATACATCTCGAAAAATAAAATAAAAGAACTGTGCTAATTTTATTTAAAAAAAATTTTTTTTTAAGAAAAAAAAGAAAGAGAAAGAAAGAAAAAAAAGAAGAAACACAGTTTGGATGAGAGGTAATATTATAAACGAAAATATTTAATTTAAACATGATTGGGAATATTCGTAATGCTTAAAAAATTATTCAATGGGCAAGATTGCTACTGAAAAAAATATTTGGCGATTTATCTTTTGTTTTTGGCGATTTTGATTTTACTTTTGACCCCAAATAATTTTATTTTAAGCCAAAAGGTTATTTTTTTGTCGCAGAAAGAATTAAAATGGCTATACATCTCGAAAAATAAAAGAAAAATTGTTACTAATTTTAGTTAAAAAAAAAGAAATAAATAAAAAGACAAGAAAAAAAAGAAAAACAATTTTGATGAGAGATTTTAAGCCAAAAGATGTTTTTTCAAGTGTACGACATCTTTTTTTTTTGGTACTTTTCGGTTAGCCGGGCACCAGTGATATATATACATGTACATGCTATTGAAAAAATTTTTGGCGATTTATCTTTTGTTTTAGGCGATTTTGATTTTACTTTAAACCCCAAATAATTTTATTTTAAGCCAAAAGGTGTTTTTTTGTGTATACATTTGAATAGGTAGGTGAAAACACACACACACATATATATACACATATACATATATATACATACATATATATACACTTATATGTATGAAGATATATATACATATGTATATACATATATATTTATATATATGTACATATATCACTGGCGCCCGGCTAACCAAAAAGTACCTTTTTTTCATTCAAATGTAAACTATATTAATAGCAATATACTTCTATTTACTTCTACCTTATATATGAAATTTCGTTCCGGCTGCTTATAACTCGAGTTCTGCTGAATGGATTTTCGTAGAACTTAAACTGTAAGATAGATAATTTTTCAGGGAAGATTTTATTGTATAACATATAGTTCTACGTAGCTTAGTTATAGAATTATTATGGGAAGTTCTATAATCATATCAATCCGATTATGAAAGATTAGTCTTTTTAAAAGATTCTGTCGAATGGATTTCGCTGAAACCTACACCATTAGTTAGATAATGTTGTAGGGAAAGTTTTATCATATAACATATCATTCTACGTTGCTTAGTTCTAGAATTATAGAAGGGGAAATTCGAAAATCGTGTGACCTTTTTTATCAAATACTACCCTTTTTAATATTTGATTCCGATTATGAAAGATTAGCCTTCTGAAAAAGTTCTACTGGACGGATTTTGATGATAATTGTATTGTTAGTTAGATGCTATTTCAGGAATGGTTTTAGTGTACTACATATTGTTCTACGTTGCTTAGTCAAACAGTTATGTGTGAAGGTTATATAGTCAGATGAACTCGATTCCGAAAAATTAGACTTTTTGAAAGTTTTTTCTGGGCGTATTTTTTATGTCTTGCATTGTTAAGTAGATAATTTTTAAGGCTGGTTTTAGTATATTTCATATCGTTCTATGTTAGTTTTAGAATTATGTGGAAAAGTTCTATAATCAGATGAACCCGATTATCAAAGATTAGCCTTTATAAAAACTTCTACTGGATGACATTTGTAGTTAATTTGTTTGTATTGTTAGTTCGATAATTTTTAGTGATTGTATTAATATATTGCATATAGTTTTAATGTTCTTTAGCAAACCCTCACTGTAAATTACCAAATAAAATAGTTGGTCTTTAACAGCTAAAATTTTGACTGCACATTAGAAAATATAATAGCGCAATGGCGTCATTTTTCAGTAATGTGGAAGGATATTCCAGGAAAATATACAGATTGCTTTCAACTACAAGGTCAAATTATATTTCGTTTGATTTAAGGATCATTTGTAGAAACCGACCAGCGCAGCGGGCGTAGCTTGCTAGTTTAGAAATAAAGACTTTCAGAAACTGTAAATAAACGCCTTGTAAATCTCCGATGGTAAAATTAAACACTTAAGTTTTTAAAAAAATTAATTATACTTTTATAATAATCCGAATAAAAATTCAAGATTTTTAATTCCATTATATAGAATATATATGTAATATGAAATAAACAAGAACGAAAAATCATGTGTCAGTCATAGATTATGGAACACTTTCCAACAATAACAAAATATTTTTACAAATCTTTACCGTTTAATAAGGTGAAATATGACTTTAGAAAATGCACAACATATTTAAAACCAAATTTCAGGAATTTTCAAGAATATTTGGAAAAATATCCGAATACTTTTGTACAGGCCTGTATGGTCTATAGAATTGTATATATACTACATAAAATGCTAATTTTTAGTTCGGTTAGGATACGCGTAGTACAGTTTAAAATTCCCCTTCTGGAATTTTCTTCAATAAATGGAAATGTACTCGAAAACTTTTGTGGTGCCCTTTATATGATCTATAGAATTTATACACCCCAAGTAATAGACAAAAACTGAATTAAATTTAAAAACGCATTCCTCAACTGAAACCCACTTCCAGCAAGTATTGTTAACAGAAAGTACCGAATTCAATGTGTGGGTTCCTGTAAATGCACGATGAATGCTATACACACAATATTCTGTAGTGAGCCTTTTGTAATACACCTTAGTGATATAGTATATCAAATTCAATATGTTTGAAATTGTGTAACATCTTTAAAAGATATCGCAAATGATTTTTCCCCATGGACCGTAATGTAACGGAATTCTTTTAAGTGTCCCTGTAAAATAACTATAAGTGTTACTCACTTCATTTTCAATACCGTACATGCCATAGTAAACCTCAAAAACATATATCCATTGCACGAAAATCCGAATATATTTACGCGAGTTAGAGCACAGAGAGACAGGCAGACAGACAAACCGAATTCATAAACACTTTTCAACTAGAAGTATTAAAAATATATACATATAGTAATGAATTATCGATATTATTATATTTTACTGAATTCAAACAGATTCTAAAATGGCGCGAAATCGGAACGTTTTGCAAGATCTTTTTTCTTAAATTAATTATTCCATTAGGATGCCTCATGCCAGTCTTATCAACAACGAAAATTTTTAATGAACTAATTAACAAACTACTTAAGCTTGATAAGCGCTCATTATTTTACGAATAAAGATGTTAGGAGCAAGAAAAATGCATTAACGTTTTAGCAGATTTAAGATTTTAATTGCTTTTAAATGTAGCTAGTATTTCTCAATCAGAAGATAGAGGTATATTTTATTGTTTTAAAATATTAAGTTGTTAATGTTTTATAATTATTTGAAAAGTGATAAAATATATAAAGAATAAATCAAAATTACATATTTTATTATACGTAAAGAATATATTTATAATAATATATTTATATAATTTATATAATAATATTAATATTTTTAAAGAATAAAGAAGCAAAAATATAAAATAACATATAAAAATCGTTTTTTAAAGATTAGTGAAAACCAATCTACAAATAATAAAATTTAAATATGCAATATAAAACCGGTACAAATCCCTCAAGAAAACAATGGTTTTTAACCTAAAATGTTTTTTTAAAAAGTTTTTTTAAAGTTTTAAACTCTCTCGCCCTTATTTCCAATTACAACGAAGTATTTGTATTTAAAAAAAGTGGACAAAATTATGTAAAACATTAGTTTACTGAAATGGCAAGAACACTTCAGAACAGTAGGGGAGACGCTTGTACCTAGAGACATTTTTTAGGTGCGTTCGTAATTGTATAAATACATAGCACCTATAGTCGTCGTCTGGTTCGTCCGTCTGTCCGCATATAACAACGCAAAAACTACCCAATCGAATGGTTTGAAATTTAATATATGTAATCGTTGCAGAATTTTGTCGAGGCATTTCAAATTTTGTAAAAATCGAATCAAAATTTAAATGGTATTAATAAGAGTTTTTTTCATTTTATTAAATTTTATCATACGTTATTCAATGATATCCCATGATTCTAGGTAGCCCTGGTGATTATGTCCTATTTAAGATGGAGTCAAATTAGTTCCGTATTACTGAATTTAAAAACCGAATTGTATACTAAAGTTGATTAATTATAGCAATCGTATAATCTACAGACAATTTTTTGGATAGATATTTCCAGAGAAATAGATATTAAATGAAAAATTAATCTAAATATGGATTTCAAGTTCGGATATTATACCAAAAAATGTCCACACTTTTGACCACCACTGTATATACTTTCTAATCTACGAAAATGTAATATAACTACGAATGAAAATATACAGTAACCTCTTCCGAGTTAACGATACCAAAAAACGATCGTAATCTTTTGAAATCAATATATTTTCGATATTTAAAGAAGCCTTTATAAAAACGGAATTTCTTTTACTGCCGCTGATTTTCGTAAACATTTCTCAGTACGTTTTATAGTGTTTTTATCAGTTTTCTTTTACCGGAATATCGGTGTGATATCAATTCTCAATTAAATAGTTTTAGCTAAGCAATTGAAAATATACTTGCAAAATTAAAAACATAATATTATATATAATGTTAATGTTACTAATTTATCATTTTTGTCTGTAAAACATGTATGCTGAACATGAAACTGTTTACTTGAGAATTGATAGCAACCAAAATCCGATATTCCGGTTTGAAAAACCCGATTGATGCACTATAAATTTACTAAGAAACGATTCAAGAAATAAGTGGTAGCAAAAGAAAAACTTTCACTGAAAGAAACCTTATACCGCTTTCATCTAGAACGAATTTTCTAAATCCCTAAACTAGAAGTATAGATTGCCGAGTTATGCGAATAAGGTAAACAAATAAACTGAATAGACGAAATGGTTGAGATAGGTGATGACATTATATTATGAATCGTTTGAATTGCGAGAAATTATCTCATTTGGTTTCTACAATAAATTCTTAAACTAGAATTATAGTTACTAAAACTAACCTCTTGTGTTCACATTTATTTGCAGAGATTTTTAAATAAAATTGACAATGATAATATAGGAAAATGCTCTTGAATTTTAATAGGGAGGACTAGAATTCTCCAGCAAAAGGAACTAGAATTTATAAAGATGACATGGAACTTTTTTTTCTAGAGCCACAATTTAGTTTCTAGATGCCAGAGGCAATTTTATTTCAGTGTTGTTTTCTAAATGCTCTTTTAAATCTCGAAAATATGTTGGTTTCTGGGGTTTCTAAAGATAAAGTACGTTTTTCAGAATCTTGGATAATTCAGAAAAGGTAATATATACTTTCGTTCGGGGTTATATTATATTTTCGTAGAATAAAAAATTTATATATATATATATATATATAGGAACTAATTAAATTCCAAATATTTTACAAAATTCTAGCTTTTAAGCTATATAGATAAAATGAAAATACTTTTTTCCTGCATTATTATATATTACGATTTAAAATTTTATGCGATGCCATGGATTTAGTTATAAAGCAATTGCGTGGCCCTATGCACAACAGTGGATGATTTCACACAAAATGGGCTCCATTAAAAATACCACATGAATAGGTGATATATTCGATATCGTATTTAGCACTGATATAACAATTAGTAAAACTAGGTGTTATAGTTAAAAGAATACTTTTTTTTTTTTTTACATATGTAAAATTGCACAATTCAGCTGCAAATGTTACTTTTGTGCTTTCAAAACAGTTTTCCATCTTTAATATCTCATAACTTCATTTTTCTGAAATTAAAAATGGCTATATTAATATAAACTGATGCTGTCATTCACCCAGATGGATGGTAAAACATAGATCCAAATATTGTTTTAAAAAAGGCAGTGGTCTTAGGTACGCAGGTCTCATCTGCAGTAGGGGTATATTTAAAATTTGTTTCATAAAAACAAAAGCAAATATGCAATTAAATTTAGCAAAAAAAATATGCTTTAAAATGATACAAAAGCTAAAATCAATTCTGTAAGTAAATTGAAATTGTGTTACATGATAAATAAATAGAGAAAAATTAACAGGTTAACGTACTATCGGCATCTGAATTTTTTTCTTCGCATCAAGTACATATTTCCCAGTCTCATTCTTTATCAGTTTTATCGACTATAATGTTCCGAAATAATTGCAGCCATCAACAGCAGTCTTTCATTTTATATCAACCTAAACACTTCGTTTGTCTTTCTTAGAGATCAATTAGAAAAAAAAGGCTCTTCTAGTAACTTTCCTTTACGTCGTCTGACAAAGCGTCAATATACCTTTCAGATCTTATAAATTCGTGTTTCTCAAAATGTTCTTTTTTATACTGTTTGGAATTGTGTGAAAATTTGAATTTAAGCTCTCAAAACATCAAATTTGGAGTGAAGTGGTAAAAGGCATGTTAAGTATTAAATTTCGCTCAAAAATTTCTATTTCTTATACACGTGGATTTTTAGAATATTTTCACTTTTATTGAAAATATAACTTTAAACATAATATAATAACAATAATATAATTTTTTGTAGAAATAAAAGGTTTTTCAGTTATAAAAATTTATTTTTAAAATGTTAAATTCTTGTTTGTTTGTTATAAAATCACCGTTCTTTTCTTGCTCTGAGGTGCCCGATGATCAGATTAATTGTATATATATATAATTTGTTGTGGAATAATGTTACATGACGTAATCGCTTATCTCTCATTTACGAAGAAACACCGTTATTATAACAACAGCCTTTTGGTGACAAAAGATAACCGCAGAATACCCCTTTCTCTAAACTTCATTTGGTCGTCAAAAATGTATCTTTTTTTAAAGTTTTTAATAATTTATATAAGTTCAAATTAATAATACATATATATTTAACCAATATAATAAAGAATATAAAATAAAATATTGGATGGAAAAGGTTTGAAATAGATATTTTTTCATAACAAGCAAACCTCATTTTCGGTGAAATGTGTATTTTTTTAAATGCTCTATCGGGCAAAATATCTAAATTTAGGTTGCTTTCAGCAATAAGTCAACATTTTCAGAAAACTTGGAAAATTGACGAAATACGCGAACCGTTTCGTTCATCTAAATCTAAAATAACAAATGAAAATCCAACCGAAAATTTCAATATCTGAGCCTCAGGGGCATTGGGATCTGTCTCCGTATATCCGTAATCAAATTTGCAGACGTCTATGTAAGAGAGATTTTCTTAACCGTTGCCCGCACACACAAGCAAACAGACTTTTATTAGTATAGATTACATGTTTTATAGATAAAGTATTAAATTTTTATAGTAATCATCATCTTTAAAAAATGCGAAGTTAGATGAACCGTTATTTCTAGACTGAGAGCCGGGCATGTTACTGAGAAAATTGCAGTGTTCAATAACATCCCGTTACGTACAGTTTACGATTTGAAGAAGATGAAAAACGTTGATTCTGATGTCGCCTCAAAGGTAAAAAGACGCATAACATACCCAAGGATAGCAAAATCCTGATTTCGTGCAATCTTTCGTGCAATGCGAACTTTACACTTTGGTCTTGCTTAAATGGTGACATTATGATGACATCCTTTGACATATCCTTCACATCGTAAACTGTATACGTAAAACAAAGTCTACAATTTCCTTATCACTTCGTCCTGGGCGCATTACAGAAATTGCGGTTGATGTAACTTGTATTACTTCTAAATGATGATTTCTATCAGCATTTGACGATTTTATCTGAAAATAAAAAAGTTAAGGTATCGGACAGCGTTTACAAAGTGGTTGTCGACCAAAATTGTCAAAACGATTTTATTGCATTTCTTAAAGCCCAACTTTTTATCTTTCCAAAACTGTATTTATTTTTATTGTACGATAAATAGAACCGGACTTGTAGCGGTTTTTAAACTACTCAACAGCTGTCACTCAAACCAGTGCTACTATTTAAAGGTACTAACTGGGAGAGGGGAAATAAAAATGTAGCCTTCTAGATATAAACAAAGGCTAAGTACTTGAAAAAAAGTATGGTTCATAAAAAAGTGAAGTTTATATACATATTACTATGTAAATTCTTGTAGTAAAACATAAATCTAAGCTTTAAATGCATTTTTTGGAATATGTAATTTTTGGTGAAAATGTAAAAAGGTGTGATATGCTATAAATTTTGAAACATTTAAAAAATCTCTCAGATTTTAGTTCATTGCATTTATCAATGTCATAAGTATAACGTGTAAAAGGGAAATTAAGATACATACAATAGAATTTTCTGTAGCGCGTTTTGCGTATTGGACCAAATTTCGCGAAATTTTACCACAAAATCCCCCATTTACCGAAATTTCACCAATGAATGAAATAAATTTTGCTTTTTTTCACAATTTCTAGTCATAATCTTAATTAAAATAAGTTCAAAAAATAATTAAATAGCTTTTTGGGAAAACATTGTTCCGTACGTAATCAGGCACCTTAAGCCATAATCTTAGAAATATATTTTTTTCAAAACTAATAAAATGTGCGGAAAGGAAAGGATTAAAATTTATTGGGAATTTTTAGCTCGCAACCTGTAGTTATCAAATTCACAGAATTATTTGTACTTAGATTTAACTTTAATTTTTTGAAGTTTATTTGTTTCCATGGAACTAAAATATAGAATCGAACAAAGAAAATTTGAATTTCAATGAAGCATCACAATCCAACATAAGGATTTAGCAATTCTAAGAAAATCACTCTTTTGTTTTCGCATGAGAATCAAATAAACTTTTTATCGATTATCTAGTTCTTTTTTCTTTCCTTTTTGGTCAGTATGACATTAAAAATCCTGTTTAAAAGTATTGTAATCGACAAATACGGGCATATTTATTCATTTGTATGAATGTGTCTATGCTAAAGTTGAGTTGAGGCTCTTTTTTCCGGAACTCGATCCTGAAATATTTTGTGTCGTTAGAGCCTGAGTTTGATACCGAAATTAAGAAAAAAAAATGTTTATTGCATTCTAAAACTGTTTCAAGATTAATTTTCTCAATTAAAAATCTCTTCTTAACACATCGGCTGATAAGTTCCCGGTCTGACACACACATGGCATTGCAATCGCCGAACCAATGCTTTTTTAGTAAATACTAACCCTTAAAAGGTAGCAGAAAAATGTTATGACGATTCGCGATGTGGATAAAACATTACAGTGGTTTTAGTTGAACGACTTTGTTGATAAATAAAAAAATGGATAAACAAGAATTTTAAGAATTGTTATTTGATAGAAAAAAACACCGTTCAAACAAAAGCTTGGCTTGATAAGCGTTATCCGGACACTGCATCAGGTAAATCAACCATTATTGACTGCACTAGATTAATTTTAACACAATTATTTCAAATTGGTAAATAAACCAATAAATTAATCTTTTCTGTTGAGCTGATTAAAATATCAGACCAGATTCTCTGATCAATAAGGTTAACTGGATGAATTATGCCCTCCAGATTCGACCGCGATAGCTCAGTGGTAGAGCGTTGCGGCTTCAGCCAAGTGATCCCAGGTTCGAATCCTGGCCCGGACATTTTTCGTCCAGTTGGAAAATTACTACTCGCATTATTGACTGGTTTGCTGAATTTAAACGTGGTCGTACGGACACCAGTGATGCACCACGCAAAGAGGTGGTTACTCCGGAAAACAAAAAAAATCCACAAAATCGTATTGGGGAACCGTAAAGTGAAGTTCCAGGAGATAGAGCAGACTCTGAAGATATCCAAGGAACGTGTAGGTTTTATTTTGAATGAACATTTGTCTATGAAAAAGCTGTTGTCAAAGTGGGTGCCGCGCGCGTTGACTTTTGACCAAAAACAACAACGAATCGATGATTCTGAGCACAGTTTGGAGCTTTTTCGTTATAAAATTATGTTGTTTTGAGGGGTTTTTTACAAAGCATTTATTAAATTCATTACGATTATTAAATTATTATTATTATTTATTTATTAAATTATTATTATTATTTATTTATTAAATTATTATTATTATTTATTTATTAAATTATTATTATTATTTATTTATTAAATTATTATTATTATTTATTTATTAAATTATTATTATTATTTATTTATTAAATTATTATTATTATTTATTATTAAAGTTACGTTATTTATTAAAGTTATAAAGTTATAAAGCTATAAGGTTATAAAGTTATGTTAAAAAGTTATGTTTTCTTTATGAGACCGGGAACTTATCAGCCCATGTGTTACATGGACATAAGTATTAAATACTCTCTCATGAAAATGTTTCGGGATTTTGTTGCCCCTGAAAATCTGTTTAAAATAGGAAATTTGTTATTTATACCCAACCACTAGCGAAAGTCTGATAAGTCACAATTTTTATAATACATTTAAAATATCATTGTATAACTATGGCGGAAAGTAATGTATAACTCAGTCGTGAGAGCCTGAGCTTGATACCGAAATTAAGAAAAAGATATTTGATAGTATTTTAAAACTGTTTTAAGATTAATTTTCTCAATTAAAAATCTCTTCTTAGATAGACATAAGTATTAAACTTAAATACTCCCTCATGACAATCTTTTGTGATTTTCATGCCCCTGAAAATATGTTTAAAATAGGAAATTTGTTATTCATACCCAACCACTAGCAGAAATCTGATAAGTCAAAATTTTTATACATTTAAAAATATCATTGTATAACTATGGCAGAAAGACAAGAGTTCTGTTTTCCAGAAATAATGAAAAGGACTTCAAAAATAAATGGAAAATAGAAAATGGAAATTAGGGTGGAGTGAAAAAAATAAAGTTTACAATTTCGAAATACAATACTGATTAAAATTTGCCTTTTCATTTACTATTTAACAGAAAAAAAATCAGGTCAATCGATTAATGTCTTAGCCCTCTACCATGACCTGAAACTACGATTACCATTGTATTTCAAAATTGTGAAAGTTATTTTTACATGACACGTCGCCATTGTCGTAATTTCAGGGCCTGGTAAAGGGCTCAAGACATTAATCGACTGGCCTGATTTTTTTTAAAATAGTAAGTGAAAAGGCAAAATTTAATCATTATTGTATTTCAATATTGCAAACTTTATTTTTTTCACTCCAAACTTTTTGATATCACACGGCTTGTTTATGTTACTAACACAAGCCGTCCAAAGGCTACAGAATCAGACAACATATTTCTACTTTTATCCCATCAGTAACAATTCATTTCACTTTCAAACTGATTTTCAAATGCTTTTAAACACTTTAAGAAACTTAGCCTTCATTCTTGTTTCTCAAATAGTAAATGTTTTTTTCTCTTTTTTTCAATTTGTGAAGAAATAAATTTCACTTTCAATCCGAGCCCGAATACTGGAATAGAAATCAATCCCGGGCCCACGTCGGACCCGGACTCGGACTGAGGTCGTCTCATCTCTACTAGTCTAGACACACATTTATGTACATCTACAGGAAGTATTAAGGTTGATCGTTTAAATTTTGGTAGGGAGGTAAAATATAGCAAAAGAAGACATTCTCACACAGGAAAATGTGGGCGCAAACGAACGTATTACGTTGTAGAGGGCGCTGTGTATCCACAACTGATGATCACGCTCAAAGCTCTCTGAGAAGTCCAGCAGGTCGTCTTTTCAGAAGGTGACTTTGCAGAAGGTACATGAATTGTTATACGTTGGATGAATATGCAGATGTGCGACAGAGGAACGCGAATGCTACACCATCAGGCGCAAACCCAAAAAACACCCTGTACGTGGAAGTGTCCGTGTCGATCGGTTGCTTAATCTATCATGATAAGTACTGGTAACCGATCCAGTTCAAACATTTGATTCTGAGGTTTGCACCGGTTGGGGTAGCGTTCTGTATACATTTCCGCAGCTCTTCGACTAATTTCCGCGGATTAGATGCATATCTGCATATTCATTCAGCGTATAAAGGTTCATGCAAAGTCACCTTGTCGAATGACGACCAGCTGGGCTTGTCAGAGAGCTTTGCGCGTGATCAGACATTGTGTATACACATCGCCATCTACAACGTCATATGCGCGCTTGCGTCCATATTTTACTATGTCAGATTGTCTTTTTTTTTTTTTTTTTTGCTATTTTCTACCTCACCAACAAATTTGAGCGATTAATCCTGATACACCCTTCAGGGTGTATCTGAAATGCTTCAACAAACTTAGAGGGATAATAGTACTCATGAAGACGAACAAAAAATACAATGGAACATGGGGTAGCAAATGATGTTTAAAGGATGAAAATCGAGAAAATGCGTCTTGAATTGGACAGACTGAGACAAGAAAGAAACACTCCAGAAAATTATTTATTGCACAGAATAGGTACAACACAGCTCGTGATATCCAGAGAAAACAAATATTTTACAACAATTGTTCTAAGTGTCGATCGCGGACATTATTACACAAATTACATCTATGGAGGAACGACTGGCGGACACGCTCGAAGATTCCGGGAGTTTCTTGGATTTCTCCTGCAGCGGTCACAATACGAGCTACCTTTTCTTCTGGCGTCTCATAAATGAGGGATTTCATCTGTCTCCAGAAGAAGAAATCCAAAGGGTTAAGGTCCGGCGAGGGTGGTGGCCCTGTTGCTTGGCCATCACGAGCTGTGCTGTACCTGTTCTGTGCAATAAATAATTTTCTGGAGTGTTTCTTTTTTGTCTCAGTTTGTCCATTTCCAGACGCATTTTCCCGATTTTCATCCTTTAAACGTCATTTGCGACCCCATGTTCCATTGTATTTTTTGTTTGTCTTCATGATACGTTGGTAATCAAATATACTTTGGTAATGAACATCATTACCAAAGTATATATGACTATATCATCCCTCTAAGTTTGTTGAAGCATTTCAGATACACCCTGTATATGTGTTTGTTCGTTAAGTATATCTATGTGTTTCCATCTCTACAACTTGTTTTTATGTATTTCTCATAAGGGAAAATTTAAAATAATAATCTGTCTAAATATGATCAGTTTAAATATTAAAATATATAACATTACTACTTAACATTTTTATACCATTTATGAGACATTGTATAAATTTGAAATACTATAAAAATTGAGAAATGCTCTAAAATGTTTTAAAAGTTTCAATACATTTCTCTTTGAGAGTAATAAATAAAATGCAAACGTCAATCAATAATCTTATATCTAATGCACTTTTCCATTTGTTCGATTTCAAGCTTGAGAAGCAACGAAAAAAATATCATTACCAAAGTATATTTACTTTAAACGACAATATCTGGTCGAAAAAAATCAATAAGAAACTGCTATAGACGGAGAGATACATTTCGTAATTCAGATTTCAAATTTTACAAGAAACATTTTAAAGAATCCATACAGAAGTTAATGCACGTAAATAGCTACTTAGATATATTTTATTTCAATCGATTTTTATTAAAATATCTTAGTCTATTTTCGTATTCAAAACCGTTTGTCATATCAATTAATTTCCAAACTAAATGTCGAAAATGCATTTAAAAAAATCTTAATGTAGTGGGTTTTTTTTTTACAAAGCATTTATTAAATTCATTACGATTCTTTTTCAATTGACTAAAAGCAAAACGTATACAGGGAAAATAAAAAATGCATGGCATGCATTCTGTGCATATTAAACTGCTTCAATCAGAACTATTTCACCCTCACGTTATACATTGTCACCTCATTGTCAAATGTCACTTACAAATGTACCCTCATTTTTCAACAAATTTAGAAAAGGTCAACCATAACAAAGTATTTTGACTTTATTCAATATAAACAAGTATAACTATATTATGATACAATTTAATCAGTAACTGCAAATGCACAGTAATGTATTTTTAAATTGGTGGAAGCATAAATTAATTTTACGATACTGCCATTAACAAATGCGTTTGAAAATTCCTCTTCGCTTTTTTAACTGTATTGTCCACTATCAAAATCTACGACTTTTCCTGTGTGGTGGTTGAAATATGCCAATTGGTATTTATGAGACCACTAAAATGACAAATTATACTGCTACGGAAATGCTATGCTGCTTTGAGAAATTATACTTCTATGGATAATTTAAATATTACTAATCAAGCTACATTTTTAGATAACTTTTCTTCTTGTATCACATAAGATGAACGTGAGGAAAATAAATATTTTATAAAATACTTGAATTAATGGGAAAATCATCATTCCAAGGCACCCCCTTTCAAAAATAAGACACAATGTACAGTTTATCCAGGAACTCCATTTTAAGTTATTGCGTAGTGAAATAATATTTTAATCGCTTCAGTAGTTTCAGAGACAATTTCCTATAAATTAAAAACATGTGTCTTTTTACAGTATTAGTGTAGTTCGAGTTATTTTATTCACCATAAAATTAAAAGTATTGTTAAGTTATATTTTGTAAAAAATCGGTTTCGGTATTATGTAACCTAGTGATACCTTTAGAAATGTTTAAAGGCGCAATGTCCTGCCTTTTTAAAATTGACAAAATGCATCCTGACCTATTTAAAAATAATGAAATTTACTCGTAGTTCTACCCAAATATCTCTTGCATGCATTTACTCTATACCTCGTTTGATACAACCTCTTCTACTCGTTTGGTAATTTTACTGGTTTAATTCCGGCTATTTTAATGATCATTTTCAGTTTGCGGAGCTTTACAAATTCTTTAATATCTTGTCTTCTAATAGACGTACGAAATAAGGGCAGTTCTGTGTGAAAACGGACCATTTCAACATATTTGAATAGCTTAAATTCCTTAATGTTGAAATTCGTCTGCGCGAGAGCTCGCAAAAATTACAGAACTTACTTATTTATCTACAGTAAAACATAAGAGATTGTTAAATCAATTTGTAATTCAAATTCTTTTTATTTATTTATAATTTTTAAAATCATTCGATATTAATGTTACTTTATTTTCACACATAAACATTGTTATTTTTTCTATTTTTCTTACTATTGCTAAACGCAATAAAACTTTTCCTGTAGTCCTTTTCTACACAACTAGTGCTTTTTTCTACTTCAGTACTGCCCTTTTTAATGAGTAACCTGCTTGTTTCCTTTTTAGAATAAACACTATTTAACCGTCATTTTTACACTATATAAATACTAAATATCAAGCATTTCCTGACCTAGTTGGAAATAATGTTTTCTTATTACTATTATTTTAAATTATTATAGCAGTTACTGGTACTTGCGTTTTATCCCATTGCTCAAAAACATTGTATCTCACACTGGCATGCAAAAAATTGATTTTTCATCCCTTTCCAACTTAAAAAAGTTAAATTAATTAAACCATTCCTCGTACAAATTTACATCTTGAATTTTACCTTTATAACACATTTAAAGTTTGTAGGATTCTTTGTAACACTTTCTAACAGATCGTAATAAAAATATAACTTTAGGATGTTATCATTTCATTTGACACATTTGAAATTCGATTTAATTTAAACTGGTCTCTGGAGAGCATTACGTCCTAATAGTAACCTACATGTAAAACTTAAAGTTTCTAGCTCCGTTAGTTTAAGAGTAAGCCATGACTAGAGAACATTTTCTATCACTTCATTCTTTTAAATCTCGAATGTTTTAACAAATGTTTTTAATTAGTATTTACGTCTAGAAACCACCCATATCAAATTTGGTATTGTTAACCTCAACAGTTAAAATAAATCGAAATTTTAAAAGTTTATTACTCTTGCACTTTTTTATGGCAGTTGTACGTAATAACGTGTAAATTGTAGCCGAAATTTTTTTTGTCTATTTTGTAGACCAGTCACCCTTATCATCAAAAGTATATTTAGAATTGGTTCAATAGTTACAAAGTAATGATGATTTTAGAGCGCTTTCCGCTCATTTCATCCTTTTAAATTTCGGATTTTTTAGAAACTGTTATTACTGCCACAGAAATTCTATACTGTACCTGCATTTACTATGTGAGCGTATTATGTAAGCGAGTATATTACTGTAAGAGTATATTATGTATGTTCATTTACATCTTAAAAGTAACTAGCGTGTTAAACGTCCCATTTTATGCCTAACCCTTCGAATGAAATCATATTTCAGAAAATTTTCGGATAATTTCACCCTGTTAAAATTCAACAATTTAAAACCGTTCTTGGCAAGCATTTACATTTTAAAGTTGACCACTATGAAAAAAATTATGTTTCTAACCTCAGCAGATTCATAGTAATCGTAAGTTTAGAAGGTTTGTCACTCTTGCACCTCTTTGATGTCAGTTGAACAGAGATAAAATATATTCCATTTTATTGCAGAGATAGTTGCTATTATTATCCTGAAAGAATTTAAAAAATCAGCTCGGTAGTTCGAAAACAACTGTAATTTTAGAACTTGTTCCGCTCAGTTAAACCCTTTTAAATTTTAATGATATTGAAACTGTACTGAACAAGTATTTACGACTTAAAAGTAACTGTCATGTCAAATTTCAAGTTTCTAATTTTAACAACTACCAAAAAAATTAACGTTATTTGTTTAATTTACCCTTTCAAATTTTGAATTTTTTTAGAAACCGACCTTAGCGATCATTTACGTCTTAAGGTATCTGAATACGTTTCAGAGCACTATATTTAAAAACGTTATCTGGGAACAAATTAATTACATTTTAGCTTCACATTTTAGTTAGTTATATTAATTAATGTAAGGATTAACCATGCTAAGTTTATAGATTTATAAAATTATTGTAATTTTAAAACAAGAACGAAAACTCTTTCGTCAGGCATAGATTATGAACATTCTTAAACACTTCCAAAATAATTTTACAAATCTTTACCATTTACTATGGTAAAAGATTATATCTAAGTAAACAATTTGAAAAACGAATACTATATTTAAAAATCCAATTTCAGGCATTACCAAATATATTCGGAAAAATATACTCGGATTCCCAATATATTCGGAACTATTCTTTTGGGCAGCCCTCTATATGGATCTACAGATTTGTATATATATTATATAGAATGCGAAATTTTAGTTCAGTTAGGAACGCGCAGCATTGTTTAAAATTCTCCTTCTGGAATTTCCGTCAATAAACGGAAATATACTCGAAAACTTTTGTGCTGCTCTTTATATAATGTATAAAATTTATACACCCCAAGTAACAGAGAAAAAATGAATTAAATTTAAAAACGCGTTCAGCAACTAAAAAAGCACTTCCAGCAATTACTGTTGTTAGACAGTACCGAATTTTTTGTGTGTACCTGTAAATGAACGATCAATACACAAAATTCTACAGTAAGCCTCTTGTAATGCATCTCAGTGATATATAATAGTTTCAATATGTTTGAAAACGTGTAACATCATTCAAATAAACCGCAAATGATTTTTTCCCATAGACCATAATGTAACGGAATTCTTTTGAAGTTCCCTTTACACAAATTATAAGTGCTACACACTTCATTTTCAATACCGAATATACCACAATAAACCTCAATAACGTATGTCAATTGCAAGAAAATCCAAATATATTTACGTGAGTTAGACAGACAGCCGGCAGACAAACAGACATACAGATAGACAGACAAACCGAATTCATAAACACTTTTTAACGATGTTGGAAAGTGTTAAAAACTGATAAATAAAAACAGAATTTTGAAGAAATTTTTGAAAAACTTCTAAAATTGCAAATCAAATTGTGTAATTAAAAATGCCAAATTTTTAGCGCCAAAGTAACCTTCACGCACTTGTCTAGGGAATTAACTAAGATTCTAAAATACTTCTATAAATAAACATTTTAGATCTTTTCGAAAAATCAATACTGGATATATTTGCCAAATTTTATACCATCGTTATTCGTTCACTAATTCGTCATCGCTTATAATTTGAAAAATATTGTCATTTTAAACATTCTTTTAGTTCACTAAGAATCATTAAAAGGAAAATCCTTTTAATGTTTTAAAATAAATGAATAATAAAATCTTGAGTTATCATTTTGGAAAGAGACGAGATATAAAAGTGATTTTGAGAAGCTTGCATTTGTAATTAAAATGACAAAAGAAGTGCTGCCAGATTTAAAAAAAAAACTCGCCATTGCCAGATACTCTCATGCAATATTAATAGTTTTAAATATTGAGAAAACTCTCAAAAATGTATGTTTGCTAAAAAAAAAAAAACTTATGGCATTTCAATTTCGTTTGACAGTTTTACAGACTTAATTCCGGCTTATTCAATGATCACTTCCGGTTTTAAGAGCTTTACAAAATCTTTAATACCTTGTCTTCTAATAGACTTGCGAAATAAGAGCAGTTCTGTGCGAAAACGGACAATTTCATCATATTTGAATACCTTAAACGTAACCACCATTCAAGTTTGAATGTTCTGTCACCAACAATATCGTTGAAATCACAATTTTAGAACGTTTTTAGATGCGTTCGTAATTATATAAATACATAGCACCTATACTGTTCCTCTGGTCCCCCCGTCTTTTCGTCTGTCTGCATATAACAGCCCAAAAACCACCCAACCGAATGGTTTGAAATTTAATATATATAATCGTTGCAGAATTTTGTCGAGTCATTTCAAATTTTATGAAAATCGAATCAAAACTTAAAAAGATATTAATAAAAGTGTTCTGCATTCTATTAAATCCTATAATACGTAATTAGTTCAATGATATTCCATGATAGGTAATGATTATAGGTTGTCATGATGATTACGTCATATTTAAGATGGAGTCATATTATTTCCATATTACTGAATTTAAAAATCGAATTTGTATACTAAAATTCTTTAATTATAGCAATCATATTATCTACCGGCAGTTTTTTGAATAGACGTTTCCGGAGAATCGATATTAAATGGAAAAAGTGTCTAAATATCGATTTCAAGTTCTGAAATTTTCAAAACTGGGCTTAAGTTTCCCATTGGAACTTTCAGTAAATGTCAACAAAAAATAAAATGTATCCAACTTAAAATGTATTTATTTTATTACGGAAATTAATCATATCATAATAACAGACGATATAATTCATATTTTCAGTGAAATAATAACGATGATTTTTTTTAATTTGTCTTGTATTGGCTATTTGCGCAAAGTATCAGTTTAATGTGACAGAATTGTAATTAATTATTTGTAAAAGTGTATTGAAACTTAATTTCATAAAATAAAATTAAAATCTATAATACAAAAATCTACACATAACATAAATTTTGTATTCCTACATTTTTGCATAAGAATGCAACACCTGTTGCACCAAGATCTGAATATTTATCAAACTAGTCATAGTACGAACACACCTCTTTTGTCACATTTGACGTACAATTTCCAACTTGTTTGTACCTGCACCTTCCTTGGATGCAGTGATGCCGAAATAAAATGTAACCTATGTCGGCGCAGAGACTGTCCTTTTTACACCATTACTTTTTAAATCGGTTCGGTAGCTCCGGACATTCCTTGCTTAAAACAAACATACGTTACTTCTTTATAATATTAGTATATATTAGTATATACTAATATCATAACATATACGACGCAAACGCATACGAAGATAGAGCAATTCGTGTCTTTTTTCCATACATACTTTATGTACACTTAATTAATTAAAACTATAAATGAAGTGCCCGAATTAAGGATTTTTTATTATTAGTGAAAAAAAGAATCGTTAGCCAAATTTAATAAGTATTAGCCAAAACTACCATTACCGTATGGGTGATAGTCTTCAAGTTGTACTTAATTATTTATTCGTTAACTGAAATTATTTTGTCGTATTAGTTGGCTACTGAAATATTTAAAAAGTGGATTACATTTTTGTGAATAATTTTTAACACATTTCTTATGCAATATATCAGCTAAATAGAAAAGCAGTTTCGAACAGTTATTGGTTGGTTTGTTTATAATCTGTATAAAAATTATGGAACACACACAAATACTTTTAAGATCCACAAAATATTATTTAAATGTCCTGATATATCATTGGCGCCTTTTATTCAAAATAACTATCAGAATTTTTAAATAGTAATATTTGGTTTCTTAATAAATAATAAGGAAATTTCTGTTCGAAAATTCTAGTGCATATTTTGAATTAAAAAACGTAACAAAGAGGCAAGAGTGACGGTCAAAAATGCGTTAACCATTTATTCGTCATTGCTACATAAATCATTCTTTAACTAAGAAAGAAGAATGCAATAATAATGGGGTCGCAAACTTCTATTTATATTAGTAACGATATATAGCGGCTAACTTATTAGCAAGGGAATTAAAACCGCTGCCAAGATCAATATAATCATTCAGTTAATGAAGGTTTTCAGAAACATGGTTAGAATTACTAATTTTGAAGCAATACGAAATTCTGGTCTTTCCAAAAGTCACTGATTCTTTATTTACATAAATGTGAATTGCTTATAAAGGCAGAAACACGCACAAAAAAAAGGATTTGCTTTTATTTCTCGCTTTTCTGAATCTTACTTAGCAAATAGGTCAAAGTATTTGAAAATGTAAGTTAAAAATTAAAGGAAATCTGTAACAGAAAAGTATACATCACTTGCAGATCGTTGTATGCTTTCCAACATTAAAATAAATACTGTAAGTTAAACTGTCTAGCCTTGTCTTTTCAGTAAATGAATGTTGTAAAGGATAACTAAGTAATTGAAATATAATACATAAAAATAGTCAAACATTAAAAAATAAAATAAATTGTTAATAACATCAATACATTTCTATAACATACGCAAATACTATTGAGAACTGAGTCGTTTTACAAAAATTCAACAAAACAAATTAATATACAAATAGTCAGGAAACAAAAGGTATCCAATCTCAACTGGTGCCCATCATATTTTAACGTTATCATAATAAGCATTTAGAACAAATTATATCCATTAGTGAACGTATAGTCGTATTAACTCTTTCGGGCGTTTGAAACAATTTGAACATTTATCGAATATCAATTTCATTTAGTTTGAAAGTGTGTATTCTATTACATAAAGTACAAACATCAATCTTTCTGTCCCGCTATTGTCCCAGTGTGACGCTATTATCATAAAGGATCATCCATTAATACGTCACACTTCAAGAGAGAAGGAAGGATCCACAAACTATAACACATTGCGATAGAGAAAGGGTGGGTTAACACGTTGTGTCGTCACATCTAAGATATGAAAACAATTATAAATGCAATATTTGCAAACACGAAAATAAAGTTCATTACAAAAGTTAGTAATTTTATTCAGGTAGTGATAGATATACTTTTACTACAATATAAATATTGTAGTAATAGTATATTACTACAATATACTATTACTACAATATAAATAAGTATTTGTAGAATATAAATAAAGTTGTACACAGGACTACGCAAAGAACTGGATGCAGTACCCTGGATAGTAATTGCTGGAGAATAGTTTTTAGTTTTATCACTCGTTTAAATTCAATTAAATTTTAGCTTAAAATGTGGCTTATATAAAAAATTGTAGAATATTTACACAGCTGTACAAAAGAAATCAAGTACATTTCTGTCTATGGGTATTAATGTCTGGAAGTGAGTTTTTATTTACGTTATGCGTTTTCTGTCTGAATTAAATTTCAGCTTAAGTTGGAGCTTGTATTTGTAGAAAATATAAAGGTCTGAACAAAAGAATTCAGTTATATTTCTGTCTATTTGCGGAAACTGATGAAGGTAAATTTTAAACTGTGTTATGAATTTTCTAACTAAACTAAAATTTAGCATACTATGCTGTATTGCTGTATATATACAAATCTACAGACTCTAAACAGGGCTGCATAAAATTCGAGTACGTTTTTAACTATTGACGGTAATTGCTGAAATTCGGTTTCCAAATCCTTTACATGAGATGTTTTCTTTTACTTTATTAAACAGTGAAGATTCATTAAATAATTTTGGGATAATTAGAAAGTGCTTCATAAGGTATGCTTGACGCATGATTTTTCCTTCTTGTCTTTGAACTGCAAAAACTTGAACCAATTCACACAAGATCTTAACCGTTTAATAGTATTTATATCAGTAGATAAAATAATGTATATAACTTGTTTTCTGAATAAAATTAGTTCTAAATTAGTAGTTCCAAAAAATTGTGACTCAAAATAGGGAGGAGGGTATCACGTCAGTGTGACAACCTGTGACATAAGGGCAGAGAGGAGTAATAAAAACCGTGAATTTTCGTGACTCAGTGGATGACCTAATGTTTAAACGTATATGTCAGAGAAATGCTACTATCTATTGTTTTCATAATTATGAACAATAGTACTCTAATACATAAAGCACAAACTTCTCAATCCTGTATGAACAAAATTCTGACGGCAAAATATTAAAATAGAAAATTTTTAAAATACAATGCTCCATTGCGGTGTTTACTTACGTACAATAACATAATGCTTGAGTGTACATACTTACATACACACATGCACACGTAAATTCAAAAACTCTAGTTCGCACACAGATCTGTGAAATTACAATGATACTTTCGAAATAGCGATTAGTTTGCCTCCTAAAATAAGCCGGCAAACGCAAAACATATTGTTGGCTAATTAAACTAAATTGTCATTCTTCAAACCCGTTATTCACACAGCCACTTATTTTAGAAAGAACTAATATTAATTGAAATTTTATCATACTTAACGTACTTTCATTTGGTGTAAATAAAGCATTCTTGAAACAAGAAAAAATTATCGAACATTATATGTTAGAATCAATGTGGGTATCTTTAAGAAAATTTTAATACTGTAAAATAGGCCTGTCCAACATTTCAGTAAGCATGAGCACACCTCAGCTTTTGGAAAACAAGGAATGGCGCAATTATCTGCATAACTCAAAACATGCAACAGTACTATCTCACAGTGTTAGCAGTCTATACACACACGTCTTATACTATACAAATGTATCTCACAGTGGCAATAAAATACACTTGCATGCATTTGCCACTATACGATGCAAATGCATCTCATAGTGGCCTATGATAAGACCCATCATAAGGCCTCTATGGTTCAGGAGCTGAATGTAAAAACAATTTTAAGAAAAACGTAAATCGTAGTAACTATCCAATTATACATTTTTCTACGAGGGGCCTATCTCAAAATGTTTTGTAGGGAAAGGAGTAACAAAGTTTCATTTCATCTAGAATAAAATACATGGAAATTATACATAGTGCTAGATTTTGTTAAGACGTGAAAATGCTCCTTGACTTATTTTGGAGGCAATGATTTCAGCTTTATAAAATGTACAAATAACGAAGCCATGATAATAACCAACCGATATGTGGTTCCAGAAAAATAGCCAGGAAGATTTTTCATTTATGGAAATCATTTCACATGGTTTTATTGATTTTTATAAACAATGACAAAAAATACATAAAATGTCAAAGGTCTGTGAGAGAAAATTACCCCCTTTTCCCCCTCCTAAAATAGAGACAATGGAACAGTGTAACAAAGAAAAGCAAAGCTGAACTTCCATGCTCATGGAGGACGCAAAGTGATAAATGATTATTATTCTAAATTTTACTTTTTAACATATTGAAAAATTTTATCAATTTCAACCATCATGATTACAATGTACAAAGTTTTCTAAATATAACTTCTGACCGTATGAAACTTTTAATTAAGTAATATTTTAAAAAGTAACTATGGTGATATAAATGATGAAGAAGAATATTTGAAAGATGTTTTCAATTGTAATTATAACTCTAAAATTAACGGCTTAGAAATAGGTTTGTCTACAATAAGATGGGATATCCAGTATATTAAGATACCTTGAAATACATAGAAATATACATAGAGGACTAAAATCAGTGTATTTTTCTTTGTTGGCATTGTCACGTTTTTACAAAACGATTTTTTATTCAAAATACTCTGTTAACTTTGCATAATTTACCCTCTGGATTTAGTGAAATAGCCAATATTCCATTCCATCGAACACATTCTTTCATTTTAAAAGTAGTTTAATTTTTAGGTTTAATCTTTTATCTTCGAAAGTAAAGTTTATTTAAATTCATTTTCTCAACAATACTTACTCATATGTAAAATACGAAATATATCACATTTACGTTAATTCGTTTTATACAAATTATCCACCGATGCATTCGCGAAATTTACAAATCAAATGTATGTTACAAATTAAATCCTTTAAAATTAATTTTAAATTGCCTGCTCGGGTGAAATTTCATTATATATCTTAATTAGAGCAATCGACCGAAGAACATGTTTATTGTGTCCGGTTTATGAAAGTTTCGAACAAATTGATATTAGCAAAATGTGATTAAAAATTTATCAATTAAAGATACGGTGTCTATAGAAATATATATTCTATTAGACTTAGGAGGAAGGGTGTATTTCTCGCTTTGTGAATCTTATGAGAATCTGAAACAAGTGATGAAGAATAAATATACAAAGTTTATTATGGCTCTATTGTTGTTAGCTTGTTATGCAATAGCATATGAGATAATTAAAGAAGAAAAACTAATTAACCATATTCTACAGTTTTAATTTTTTTAAGTAGAAGTATCCATACATATTCAAGATAGTTTTAATTAAAGTAAATATGTTAAAATGTCGATTGTGAAAAAATAATCTCTTGGATAAACGTAAAAAACAATTCAGGTCACTTAAAATATATTCGAAATAGAAACAAAGTAGTTCAGACTTTTCCAAAAGCAGCAAAAGTGGCATTGAATGCTAATTTTGATAATAAGAAAGAATAAGAAATTGAAATGGGAATATTTCACATGATTGTCTTACGTTTTACGGAATCTTTAAATTCCACGACTAATTTACTAGCAAATAAATTAAAAAAGATAGTTTCATGTGATTATCGAACATTTTAGAGAATATTTATTTCCTGTGACCAGTAGCACCATTTTTCGCTCTGGTGGCAAAATTGTGATTTCTTTTTTGTACCTGATAAATCTATTTTCCATAATTTAAAAAGTATGTACACCAAATTTTGTTGATTTTAGTCTAGTGGATTTTTTACGGTCTAGCACTAAACGTCTGTATTTTATTTATGGCTACCATCCATATAAAATTAAATGCATTACATATATGTGGGATTATGATAACCAATATGTAGTTTCAATACAACAGAAGATTCTTCAAATATAATATAAACAAAAAGGTTTAATAAAATAACAGCATATACAACTGAAGATTCAAATACAAATATCAAACAGTATTATTATTTATGAACGTACCAACTTCCGTATTTTAATATTAATATTTGCAAGCTTCCCTGAGCAAAAATCCATCCACCGCTATGGCTCAAATCTGTGGAACAACCGCTCGTGCTGCGAGCGTTTCTTGGTATTGCGTGATCATCCTTTTTTCACTGCTCGTGAAAGGTAATAATTCATTGAGTTCATATTATTGTTGCTGTTACTTCTAATAATTCCCACATTTTCGGTCATCCTGACGTTATGTCGACCTCGACAGTTCAATACTTCTCATAAAAATTTAGACACAAATTCAAACAAACAAACAGATAAGCATAAAACGAAAACATCCCACTTTATGCAGACGTGTTATTCCACGGCTTCATATATTCTGCAGCAGTTGATGTCTTGTTGGGACCATCATGGTCCCCAATTTTCTCTACATCATAACGGTCGCATGGCTTTACTTTAGTGATCTTATACGGTCCATGGAATTTTTCCTTTAATTTAAGTCCTGTGCCATACTGCGTTCTTTGGATTGCCACGAGATCATTTAACTTATATTTATTAGGTTCCTTCCTCTTCTTGTTAAATTGCTTTCTATTTTCTTCTTGTATTTTCAAAATGTTTTTTCTCGCTTCTTCTCTTACGTTTTCGCGTTCTGTCATCACGTGGTTTAACTGTTCCTCTTTTAGTATTTCTTTAATTCTTATGTCATTTTTATTTTTCATTTTTACACCAATCATCAATTCAAATGGACTGTATTTTGTACTTCTTGTAACCGTACTATTGATGATTCTCTGCACATCTGATACATACTTATACCATTTCGTTCTCTCACTACCTGCTAGTTTCGCTAGCACAGGAATCAGGATGCTATGAATTCTTTCGATCTGTCCGTTCTCCCTGGGCATTCCCGCCGTTATTTTACGTGTTGTATCCCTTGTTCCTTGCAGTATTCTGCAAATTCATCTGATTTGAACGCTGGTCCCCGGTCTGTTATTATTCTGCTGGGATTCCCGAACACTGTTTGTTGTAAGGATAACTTTTCAATGACTTCCTGCGCTGTTGTGGATTTCACTGGATAGAACCATGCAAACTTAGTAAAGGCATCTACAACTGTGAAGATATGCTGATATTTCTTATTTGTTGATGGCAATGGCCCAATATGATCAATATGGTAAGTGCTTAATGGTATATCCTCCTTAGGTATGGGTTTTAGAAACCTTCGGATTTACCTCTTTTTTTGTTATATAGAATACACTCAATACAATTTAATACTACTGTTTCAACTTGTTTTCTAAGATTAGGGACGAAGAACTCCTTTTTTTACTTATTCTTCTGTTTTGGCTATAGCGAAATGTCCTTCATCATGTGTCTTACGAATAATCTCTCTTTGCATGTCTTCAGGCACTACGAGTAAATCTCTTCCATTTTCGAACTTGTACAATACATTATTCTTGATAAGATATTCGTTTTTCTCACCCTTCTCGACTAAAGATTTTATTGCTTTTAACAGCTCATCTCTCTCCTGCGCTATAGCTATTCTAGTTGCCATCTCACTTTGTGATCTTGGAATAACTAAAACAGTATTACGGCTCAGAGCATCTACGTGTTTCATTTTATTTCCCGCTCTATGCGTAGTTTCATAATCAAATTCTTCAATGAATAAAGCCCATCTTGCGACTTTTGGAGGCAATTCTCTTTTGTTTAGGGTTTTTTGAAATGCTTCACAATCAGTTACTATTTTGAATTTCGTACCTAGTAAGTAGTTCCTGAATTTCTTTAGAGCTTCAATTATTGCTAGTACCTCTAATTCATAACTGCAATATTTTTCTTGTTGTGGGGTTGTTTTTTTACTCATATATTGTATAGGATGGAATTTCCCATCATCCGCTTTTTGTAGAAGTACTGCTCCGAAACCATGGCTACTGGCATCGGTGTGTAGTTCTAGTGCTGATCTTGTTTGAATAAATGCAATACTGGTTTTTGCGATAATATTTCTTTTAATTTTTCAAATGCCTGTATTTGTTCTGTACCAAACTTAAATGCGACGTTTTTGCGTAATAGATCACTCAATGGTTTGGCTATTCGAGCGTAGTTTGGAATGAATTTACGAAAATAACCCGTTAATCCTAAATATGATTGCACTTGCTTTACTGTTCTTGGTTGCAGGAAATTTCGGACGGCTGATGTCTTCGATTCAGATGGCTGTATTGTCCCATCTTCAATCACATAACCGAGGAACTCTATTATTTTCTTTAAAAACTTGCATTTTTTGAAATTAAGCTCTAGCCCATATTCTGCCGAAACTTCAAGCACTCGTTTCAATTTCTCTAAACCTTCTTCTTCAGTCTGCGATGGAATGATAAAGTCGTCCATATAAACAACTACAGTGCCGTCACGTAACAAATCTCTGAACACAGCGTTTATATATCTTTGGAACCAGTTTCCTGATGTACATAAACCAAAGGGGCATTTCAAGAACTCGTATTCTCCTTCGTGTGTCACGAAAGCGGTGTATTTCCTACTTTTCTCCTCAATTTCGACATGAAAGAAACCATTCTTTAAATCAAGGGTCGTGAACACTTTTGATTTTTCTAATTTATCTAAAACATCTTCAATTAAGGGTAATGGGAAACGATCTTTGATTATCTTCCTATTCAACTTACGATAGTCTATGCATAATCTATATGAGTTATCTTTTTTCCTGACTAAAACCACTGTTGCAGCGTAATCGGAAAAACTGCGTCTTATTATTCCTTCGCTTAACCACTGTTGAATTTGGTTTTCTATTACTTCTTGTTCTTTCCAAGGAAATCTCCGTGGACGTTCACAAACAGGTATTTCATCAGATAAAATTATGTTCATCCGTAATCCTATGTCTTTTGACTTATTTGGTTTGTATTCCTTTACCAATTTATTTATTTCTTTTCTTATTTTCAAATTTCCCACGTGATTCAATTCAATTTCGTCATCATCTATGACACTCGCTAGATTAATCAAAAAATTATCTCCTGTATTATTATCGTTTTCAACTAAAATATTTTCATCACGTGAATTATCTATCGCTGACGCTTTCATTTCATCATTACTTTTGGCAGCATGATTCAATTTTATAACAGAATTCTTCAAAACTTCAATGTAACCTACTTGAATATCGTCACGTTTGCCAACGATTTTGATTCCTCTCTCGCCTATCGCCAACTTTAATTTGCTAATTACATCATATCCTATTAAAATATCATATGCAAGAGATTTCAAAACGTATAAATTTGCTGTTATTAGAAAACCATCAATACTAAATTCATATGAGAAATATCCTTTGGGGTAGACAACTCCATCTATACCGGACAAAGAGATATTATCTGAAAATAATCTTGGCGATCCGATCTTTGTATAATATTCATAGCTCACTAAACTCACGTCACTTCCTGTGTCTATTAGGACGTGTGCCTGTTCCCCGTTAATATCGATATCTATCATTCGATCTGCCTTGGCGCTATTTTTGCTTTTGATTGCTGCGCAATGCACATCTTTCTAATTTGATGATCGCCAATTTTGGCTCCTATAATATTGGTTGGAATTATTTATTTGAGTGCTATTTCCATTACTACATTGCGAAGCTACGTGGCCAAGGCCGTTACATTTAAAACACCTAATTTGTGCCTTATTCCTTTTGTTTAAATACGAAGGTTCATTCACATTAGCTGTATTATCTATAAATTGTTTCTTTTTTAAATTATCATCGCCTTGAGCTGGTAACCATGGTTTTAAATTGCTATTTTCCCGCATTTTTAATTTCCTATTTTCAAAGTGGTGTGAAATTCTATTCATGGTTTTAACATTACGTCTCGCCGCGTCATAATCGTCTAGTTTATTTACTAATACATCTACATTTTTAATTTTTGGAAGATCATCAATAAAATGCTCTTTCATTTCTATAGGTAACCTCCGCTTAATTTGATCTACTACGATTAATTGTTTTAAGGATTCAAAATCAGATATTTTAAGACCACTAATCCATTCTTCGAAGTAATTTCTTAATTCAAATGCTAAATCGCGCCAAGTGGCTGAAGATTCTTTTTATGTGACATTAATTTCTGCCTAAATTCTTCTGGCGTCATTTTGAAGCGTTTGAGAAGTAAATCTTTCACGTAATCGTAATTGTTCGCCAATGTTTCTGGCTCTATAGCCATATATATATTATAATATTGGCGATTTCTAACGGGATTAAACTTAACAAATGTGTGACCCAGTTTTCTTTTATTATGTTCATTCGAGAAATTTGTCTTTCGAATAATGCTAAATATAGACTAATATCACTTTTTCCATCAAAGTGAGAAATTAATTTAAGCAAATCTGGTTGCTTACCTGAACCAGCTATTGCAGGATCGTCCCTCACACTTTTCAAATTGCCTTGTAGCTCCATTTTTCTTAATTCGTATTCCAATTCAACTTTCTTTTCCTCTAATTTTCTATCTGCTTCTAGTCACCTTTCTTCCTTTTCTGCTTCTAGTCTTCTTTCTTCCTTTTCTGTTTCTAATCTTCTTTCTTCTTTTTCTGCTTCTAATCTTCCTTTCTCCGTTTCTTGTCTCTCAGCGGCAATGACTTCGAGTCTAACTTGAAATGAACTAATGAAATAATGATGAATCAATGAACTAATGAAATTTTCTTCATAATCCTCTGATTCGGTAATCAATTTTATTACATCAATAACTCTTGTGCTCTGTGGTACAACTATACCTAGTTCATCACATAACGCTAACAAGTCTGCTTTTCTGGCTTTATTAAGAGCTGACATTATTTAACCTCTTTAAACTTCAACTGAACAAAGTATTATAGTATCATAGATCTGATTACGGAACTTTTCTTCATATAATACTTCAGAAAAACAGTTCAACTTTTTCATATTATCCCGGTACAAAACAGCTTTATGTTCATATCCCGGCAACGAGACCCCAAAAATTGTTGTGGGATTATGATAACCAATATGTAGTTTCAATACAACAGAAGATTCTTCAAATATAATATAAACAAAAAGGTTTAATAAAATAACAGCATATACAACTGAAGATTCAAATACAAATATCAAACAGTATTATTATTTATGAACGTACCAACTTCCGTATTTTAATATTAACATTTGCAAGCTTCCCTGTGCAAAAATCCATCCACCGCTATGGCTCAAATCTATGGAACAACCGCTCGTGCTGCGAGCGTTTCTTGGTATTGCGTGATCATCCTTTTTTCACTGCTCGTGAAAGTTAATAATTCATTGAGTTCATGTTATTGTTGCTGTTACTTCTAATAATTCCCACATACCGGGTGTCCCACAAATGACTGATGGATTTTAAAATTCAATAACTAGCAAACGGTGACAGATATTTAAAAAATTCTTGCAGGAGGGTTATGTATGATGTCGGGAGTTTTTTTACTGTGATTCTTGATTTTAGTTCGAATTTCAAACAATAGATGGCGCTGACAGCGGTTGGCGCTCATTAGAGGCCGAAACTGACGTCACTCAGCATTGATGTGAAGAAAGGAGATTAAGGCTATGGAGTGGATCTCATTCGCCAGTACAATCTTGCTCTTAGGCCCCGATTCTGAACTCATTTAATATGATTTCAATGGAATGAAATGTTGCCATGGAAACAACAAATTCTTTGATAGTGGAATACAGCGTTCAGATCAGGGCATGAATTTAACAAGCAGTATTCGAGTTGCAGGCGATTTTACATTTATGAAGTTTTATTTTCCCGGATTAAATTACTTTTTACGGCCTGATTTAAAGAATATTTTGTTCATCGTATTTTAAAACTACTAGGTGAAATAAACCATTTTCAATAAATAGTGTACACGCTTTTAAAAGTACTCACTAGGAGATATTGTAGCAAGATCTCTTCACCTAGTTTTAAAGTATGATGCATAAAATATTCTTTAAATCAGGCCATAAAAAGTAATTTAATCCCGGAAAATAAAACTTCATAAATGTAAAATCGCCTGCAACTCGAATACTGCTTGTTAAATTCATGCCCTGATCTGAACGCTGTATTTTACTATCAAAGAATTTGTTGTTTCCATGGCAACATTTCATTCCATTGAAATCATATTAAATGAGTTCAGAATCGGGGCCTTAGAGCAAGATTGTACTGGCGAATGAGATCCACTCCATAGCCTTAATCTCCTTTCTTCGTATCAATGCTGAGTGACGTCAGTTTCGGCCTCTAATGAGCGCCAACCGCTGTCAGCGCCATCTATTGTTTGAAATTCGAACTAAAATCAAGAATCAGAGTAAAAAAACTCCCGACATCATACATAACCCTCCTGCAAGAATTTTTTAAATATCTGTCACCGTTTGCTAGTTATTGAATTTTAAAATCCATCAGTCATTTGTGGGACACCCGGTATATATGTCATACTTAATTTACATTTGAATGTGTTAGCAGAATAACTCATAGAATTCTATTGCTACAGGCGTAAATTTCATTTACTAGAAGAATCTAGTAATCTAGTATGACTTATAGCAGCCGGTTCGTGTCTGAAAACATAGCAGGTGGAAGAACAATGTATTAGACATTAGAGATTGTCCTTCAACGCACGGTCAATTTCTATAGAGCGTAGAAATTTATTAACTTAGTTCAGATGCTAATAAACAATAACTGAAAAGCTCTATCTAAAGCAAAAATAATTTTAATCGTCGAATAGCCTCGATAATAATTCATTCCAATCCAATATATCGAATATTGTAATACACAGAAAAATATTTGCGATCCCAATAATAACTGAAGATATTTTCTGGAGAATAACATGACGGAATTTCGTATCATTTCAAGACAAGAAAACTAGCAAAAATCTGATCTCTGGGAGTGTTTGAAATGTTTTATGTTATTTCGTGCATGAGTACAGAGAAAAGTCGAAAATCCAGAGCTAACCGGATCTCCAGTTAATCAGCTAACCAAAGGCACCGAATAGCCGCCTATGAATAAATCAGGTGTAAATCAGCACGACAAAGGCGCATGAACAACGTACAACGAGTACCGAAAAACTATAAAAATAAGCTTATAAAAGAAAAGAAGGTTCGAAATGGAATGATTTTGATACGGGAAAGTTGAGATACTAGACGTAGATTACAGGATATTTGAGATGAGAAGTAGTAGAAAAAAGTATTTTTAAGTGTAAATTAGAAATTTATATAAAAAATATAGAATTTTAATATATATAGGCGACTATATATGCAGAAAGGTATAATTAAATTGGTTTGAAGTTTGCAAATTTAATTATTATAGTTATGTGGAAAAAATATTTCCAAATGGCATATGTACATATTTATTAAACACGTTCTCATGAAATCTTAAACCTGTAAAATGAACTACGAGATCTTTTTTATATTTCATAACAAAATTATGTTAAGTATGTATTATTATTATATGTAACTATGCCAAGCAGTTGTTCATGATACATTTGTAGTTTGAAGAAACCGGGTAGTTTCAGATTGCTAATTTTGAACATTTTTTGAATAATATAAAGGTGACTTTAAATGTAAAATATTATTTTAAAATAAACAATGGTAATTTTAATATGTTTTATCATCATAATGTAAGTAAATTAAGAATAATTACTGAGTTATTTATTTTAAAAAATAAAATTTTAACAATAAGCTCTTGAAATATTTTCAGTGGCCAGTAAGAATTAGGAATTTTCACGTTTTCTGATTTTATTTTTATATAATAGAAAACAGAAAAATAGGAAGAATAGTATGTTTGTTTTTCTATTTTGAGCTGTAATTGTTGATTTCTAACAGTTTTTATAGCGCACTCTTTACCGTGTTGGGAAAACGATGATTTTTCTTCGCGTGTCTTGTGACGTCATAGTTCACGACAAGGAAAGAAACGCAGCATTTGTTCACGCTTTGAATAGCGCGATTGACGGTTTTCTTTTCTTCTTTTACTAAAATCCGTGTGCATTACATTATCAAGAGTAATAGAATCTTTAAGTAAATACAAATGTTACTAAAAATCTAAACAACTCACAAACTGCAAAATGTTATCCTTAATTTTTTAAGACATAAAAAAAAAATAGTACAGTACAAAAACAGTTAAAGTGGGTTTGCCTCATTGGCATTTAAATTTTCAAAGAAAAAATACTATTACAATAGCAAAATATTTATACAAATTATAAGTTATACAATATTGTCAGTTAGAATAATTATTTTTTATTAGGAATAAAAAGTGATTTTTAAAAATCAATCAATTTACCACAGAAGCAAAAGCATTTCTAGCAATGTGTGTCAGATATAGGATTTGACGGTAATCTTCCATCAAACGTTACAATAATTTTTAAAAATTCCTTAATTCATTTATATATATTATTAAATAAAGAAACTTTAAAATATAAATTAAGATATCCATGATTGTTTTGATTAATTTAATTCATAAAATGAATTACCTTGTGTACCTTAATGTATACATATTTGATATGATGTATACAAACAGTCAGATATCAGGCTAGTTGTCTCTTTTAAATGATTAACAGTATATAATTAATGTATTTTGCAAAAAGAAAGACAGAAATTTATAATTAACCTGAAAAAGGAAAAATGTATTTTTTTGATACGTCATTATTGTAAAGCAGAAATCAAAATATAAGCTTTGATTAGGAAAAATAAGAAAATATTTATGCATTTGAATTAGATATAAATAAACACATATGTATATGCCCTCCTAAGAGCTATGCTCGACAACTCCCACCCAGAGCCCGCAGGCTTTAAAAACACGCTAATTTTCTTTGTTTTAAAATGTTTATCTGATTATGGAAGATTAAATTATATTATCACAAGAAGTGGCGATGTTCTGTAATTCATTTCTCTTGTGGGGTTTTCGGCATTCATTTCGAGTGGGGGGTTTTCGGCACCCCAGACCACATCCACCGTTGTCACAAAAGTTGACGGCTGTTTTCGTGATTCGTTAAGAAAGATCAATTAAACATTGGAAAATAAGCTGTTATAAAATGGTTAAGGTGATTCTCAAATGACCGGCTCAACAACGCGACTCATTTTTAATCACAAAAGCATAAAATTGGCAGGCATGACTATTGAAGCTATTTGGAATCAAAATGAGTTTCTCATTTTGGATAAATAAATTACTTATCGAGTTATAAGTGATTCGTGTCACGTGACATACATTTTTCCCTTTTCTCGTGCTGCCGTGGTGAAAATTCGGTTCAAAATGCCGACTTTGACAATATTTTTTGAAAGATCTGTCTTTACCAAAAAAGTGAAAACGTCTTTCGATTACATAGTTTCTGGATAAGAACACCTGCATATTTTATGCGTTTCCGAAGAAAAATGAATTGAGAAATGTGTCAAAAAGCAGCTTTTTTTGGATTTGAGAAGAGCCTTAAGTTAAAACTGTCGCTGCCTCCCGAAGTTTTATAATGTTTATAAAAAAGTTTTATTTTACATGTTATAAGAAGAAAATCGTTTATATGACGTAAATACGACGAATTAAATATATATCGTTTTAATTATGAGTAATTTTTACCATTCATTGCTTTTCGCACGTCATAATTTAATTATTTTAAAGGTTTCTTTATTGTTTAAAAATCGCGTGTAAATAAATGTTTCGATTGAAAAGTATTTGCAAATGTTATTACATATTTAGGCTATTTTAATCTAGTAACAGTGGATAATAAAATTTCATTTCAAACTATGAATTAAATCTTTATTCAGATAATGAAATTTTCAATGAAAATTTTGAAAAATACTAAAACTTTAACAAATTAAAAAAAAAATGTTTGCACATTACACACCACAATCCTGTCAAGTATGTCTAAAAAAGATTATTAGAGTGCTATGCACAGTTTTTGATAATAAAAAACTTTTTAATGAACTATTTTGACCAAATTTAGCATTAAATAGTTCTTAAAATAATTCTTTAATTTAAAAACTGGTTGCTTTAGCGCAGCCGTACTCAACCTTTTTTTCTTGCGGGCCGCAAACATATATTTACAATGTTAGGCGGGCCGCAACACACATCTGTAATAATGTAAAAAAATATATAATTTCTATTGCAAATGCCGCAAAGATTGTTGTTTTGAAATAGTGGTATAAAACTTTTTGCTGTCAATTTTTTCTGCGACAAATATTTAACCCTAATAAACCTTATTAGCTATATGATAAGTATGAAATGTAACAATATAATAATTTCAAATTCAAAAAATAAATAAATAAATAAAAGAAAAAATAAATAAAATCAAGGGTTTTTTTCTAATAAGTCAGTTTTTTTTTCTCAATGCAAAAACTTTTTTTTTTTTTTTAATGTAGAAATATATAGTGCAAATTAAATTAATTTGGAATAATATTTGTTTAGTGTTCATGATTAAGAAATGTATACACTACTACAGTACAAGTAAAACTACATGTAAAAAGAACTTTGACTAAGGAAACGTCATTTAAGATATTTTAAGGTAATTTTAAATTAGTAATTATAAATAACAGGAAATTGCCTTCTCATGAAAATATATAAAAGAGCAGTGGAAATATTAAAAACTTTTTATTCAACATCTCAATTAATTTTACAAATAGGGATTAATGATTATGTGTCTCGGGCCGCACATAGAAGGTCTTTGGGCCACATGCGGTCCGCAGGTTGAGTATGGCTGCTTTAGCGTATTTATTATATATTTCTCTATAAAACTGCAAGTTTTCATGCTTTTATATGCAATAGTTTCTTTATTATGAGCCGAGAAAGTCACAATGTCACAATAAATTCAATTACGTCAGCGGCATCAACATTTAGTTAAATACTTTTTCTTTAGAATAGTGAGAAACAACGAAAATGAGAGGTTGATAAAAATATCGTAAAGACCAAAGCAGAAATAAATTTCGAGGTAAAAAAATTGAAAATGCTTGCAAAACCCGAGCAGAGAACCAAAACGCCGCTTGCCAACAAAATGTAAACATTGGCACATCGTGAACAGTGACGTTATAGCCAATCACGCAGCGTTTTCAAGTCGCGTGGTTTTCGCGTAACTTTAAACTTAATCTAGCAATTACTGAACGATTTTTTTACATTTTTGAGAACATTTTTGAAATCTATGAGCCTGAAATTATCAGAAAAATATAAAGTTGATCGATTACCTCATGTGTGCAAATTCCTCATTTTACAATTGGAAGACACCTGAATTAGAAAGAAATTTCATCCCGGGACAATTACGAAGTGTAAGAGTTATACAATGAAACAACTTTGCTATAAATGTCCTAGGTACCACAAAACCATTACAAAAAAATAAACCTCTGGAATATAAGCACACTTATATATACATAATTTATTCATATAAATCACTGATTTATTAATATTACTATTTACAAAACAATCACATGACGAATTTAAAGGTTTTACTTAATAGTAAAAATCAATCCATATAAAAAAGTAAGCAATAGAAAAGAGCAAACATAAATGAATAAATTGTTTATTCAAGAGTTCAATCTAATATTTCTTACCATCGTAGTTCAGGATACGATGTGAGACAATTTCAAACAGCAAAATACACTCGACCCATGTTAGCATGTATCTTTTATACCAGGATTCAACTGAAGAAAAGCATTTGTATATGGACATACAATTAAATCTCTCCCGGCGGAAACATTCACATGTGGAAAATTAAAGAAAAGCAAAGAAAGAATTACGATAAAAAAAATAACAGTATCCTCTAAAATAAGTAATTTACTAAAAACTTCGCAAATCCATTATCTTCTATAAATCTTCTTAGAGTTATTTTTTAACATAAAGGAATGACATTAAAAACTATATAATTCCGTTATCACTCATAAACCATATCGTAGCTTACTGTCAATAAATCCTCAACTTCGTAGCCTAATTATTGATAAGCAAAACACTTCATAGATCTACCACAATATTTCATAACTCAAGTATAAGACTTCGTAGAATGCATACCTTATGAATTTTTCATAACATTTTCAAGATTACCGTCGTAGAAGTGTAAATGTGTAAAATATGCTGCCATTTAAATAATCTAAAAATCAGTGGTGATCAATATACACAAAATATCTGTTTCTTTTATACTGGAAATCAAATAAAACTTAATATCTATCACTGCCCTGAATTGAATCCATTAAATAATCTTACAAGTAATGTAATTTCGTTTCATTGGTGAAATTTATCTATTTTGCCTCCTCCATTAACATTTCCTAACATTTAAATTATTAAATGCATCACATGTGGAATTAATCGGTCCACTTATGCGCATAAACAGGATTAGCTAATCGGGTGGATGTAACCAATTTAATGCTTTGAGATTTATTTAAAATAATCTCAGCTTAATGTACTTCACTTAAGCTTAATGGCAAAACAGACAGAATCATATATTTATAAAATTATTTTGCTGAAAAATTTCAGTGTGCGGATATTTATATATATGTTTCAGAACTTAATTGTAAAGTTAAGCACGTGAGGAAATTGTCAAGGGAGAACTGATTCAGATTATGTTTTCCAGAAGAATTGAAACGCATTTACGTAATTATAAGAAAATAAGTTCAAAATATATATTTTTGAATAAAATTAATTACTTTTTCTTTCTATATTTTACCAAAATTTATTAGGAAAATATATGATAGTCATTCTTTTGGTTTCAGCAAATATTTAGGTTCATAAAACATTTACAAACGTAAGTTTATCGAAAACATTAAATATATTTTTCTTTTCATTAAGATCACGTATTATTCATATCATGTAATCTTTAGCAGCGCAGTTTCTTTTTTTCAAGTAAGGTAAACATTTGTACCTAGGGCAACTTTTTGATTCATGTAGAAAAACTTTTTAATTAATGTGCGCATGCTTACAGTATTTACGTCTTATTGTAAGTATCGTATATATTAGTATCGTAAGTATCGTTATAAATATCCCAGCATCTCACATCCGTCCGGTATGACTTTGCTACACTGCGCAGTGCTGAACCGCATCATCAAAAATCAATTAGCAACCGGCTAACTAAGAAAAAGCAATTAAAGCAACAAGACGCACTGAAGCCACGTCGACCTATAGATTTGACAAACACATCTTCGCCAAGCGAAGAGCAGGCGAATTCTCGTCCCATTGCCAGGTATCAACTTGTTAAGCTAGGCAAAAGCCTGGCAGGTAGGGGCCTGGTCAGCTGTCTAAAAAAAAAAGTATCGTATTGTAAGTATCGTACATACGTAAAATTGGAAACTATGCCGAATAGAATCATTTCTCTGAAACAATGCAAACTGCCCGAGGTACAAGAACTGCAATTTATGGTAGCTGTTGTATTTAGGTCCATTCCCTGATACTTTGAATGCACTTTTATATACACATTTGAATACCCATTTGAATACTCATTTGAAAACACATTGATATACATTGCGTAATAAACAAGAACTTACACTAAAATTTATATAAAAGAAACTTTCATCATCGGATAACAGACAAGACACAAATCCATTGTATGAAAGTATATTTTAAATATCTTTTTTTATAATATGGAAAAATAAAACAAATCACAAATTAACATATCCATAACCTACCATATAGAAACTATTAAAATTCTAAAAAAAAAAATCCAAAATTCTACCAGGTAAGTTTTATATATAAAATGAAAATATTTTTTCCATGATTTATGCTACAATATTACAATTTGAGAATCTTCTTACAAAAATATTGTTATAAAGTTGAAAAGTTTGTTCTAAAGATAAGCTCCATGCACAGGGCTTATTGTCTAACAAAAGGAAGCCCTAATATTCTGCAGTGCTAACAACTGTAACGTATCCTCCTGTTCCACCCGCCAGTATAGTTGTATTTCATAAATTATTTGCAAAATGTAAAGCAATTTTTCTTTAGAAAAGGAAAATTTAAATATATTTTAAATGTATCTATATGCATATATGTGTATATATAAATATAATAAAATCTAATGAATGAAAATATAGCAAAAACGTTTATAATCAGAGGTAAAGATTTTTTCCGACAATCTTACTAGCCAATAATTTTATATTTTTATCAACTAGCAAAATACAACATACTGCGCTGTTTGGTAGCCTTCGGTGCGCAATATTTTTGAGTTCCGGTGTGCTCTGACTAATATTTAAATACTTATTAAAAATAAAGAAGCACCGGACTTTGATTCCGGAAAAATGTATGCACTTTGCAGACTCTAAAGTTCTTGACTTCCAACACTCCTTCTATTTATGCAATTGTTATAGGATATTTATGGGCTTCAAAAAGGTTAAAGAAATGAAATATTACATTATAATCAGCTAAATGTTCTGATATTAATATTGAAACATTTAGCTGAGTACTATTAGAAACACCTATTTTACAAACTCAATACATAAGTGAAACGTAAATAAATGAAAATTTTACATTAGCAAAGACTGTGTTATCACCCATTATTATTTAGAATTTAGACATAAAATGAATAAGTGTAACAAAAGAATTCATTCAGGGTCATGGTATCTCGGGTCATGGACCTAGGTACAAGACAATCATGTGGCCTGAGGTACAATACTGGAAGATTTCACACTAAATGACCTCCATTAAAAATTCCACGTGGAAAGATGATATATTTCATATGATATCGCATTTAACACTTCAGAAAGCAATTAAAACAAGATGTTGTACTTAAAAGAAAACATTTAATTTTCTTTTATAAAATAGTAAAAGAATTCAGACACAAAGTTTTATTTTGTGTTTTCAAAAAAGTTTTCACAACTTTAACTTTTTACAACTTCCTTCTTTTGGAATTCAAAAGAGCTATAAAAACAACATATAGTTTTGCCATTCACCCAGTTAAATTTATTTAAATAAATGGTAATAGCCCTAGGTGTATGATTGGCCTGGGCACACAAGTCTCCTCTATGCACAAACACTCCCAAAACATATATTTGAAATTTCATATATGTATAAATATAGATAAATGAAGTTCTAAACTGATTTTTCAGTATTTTTTTAAGTATTCATTTTCACTTTAATTAAAAGATCAAATCACACAATTTTAAATGAATATATTATAGATATAAGGAGTGTATTTTTTATTTAATAAAAAATTAACAAATAAACAAGTATGTTAAATATGCAATGCATTTTTTAGTGTATGTGACGTATTTACAATTTTTTTGTCAACAGCAGGATCGGATTCTGATAATGTTTATAATTAAGAAAAAATCTAAATCTAAATACAAATATATATAATAAAGATTTTTATAAATCATTGCTTCTAGACAGAAGTGGGGCGACGTTTGTTTTATTAGGATTAGCATTGATCAATGTAGCTACAACTCGAATTTAACAAGATTATAAGATGCATACAATTTTCATATAGCATTGAATCATTAAGTGCTGATAGAACAATATTCTTAGTTGTATACTTTTAGAGTCTTTTATGCTTATTTTTTATACTTAAACCTAAAATGCTGATTATAGAACAAATAACTTACGGAAACTCTCATTAAATAAGAAGTAAATGCTTCTAGTTCGCCATCATTTTTTAGTGGAATAAATTTGAAAATGTAATATTTAACAGTATTTTTAGAAAAAATATTGCTATTCTGCCAGGTTTTGCTTCAAGTGTTATCGTCTGCTCATATCTCTCGTAGAGAAACATCTCAAACACCGTGTTTCTGAGAAAATAATTCTGAGTCTTATATTAATTTTTGCTTCAAAACTTTAATTAGTAGCATTAATTAGTAGAAGTTAATAGTATATTTGCTACCATATTTTCATACGGATTATTTGCGGCGAAGTTAATAAGGGCTACTTTTTCCCATCCCTGTTCATTTTGTCTAATACAGCCGTCATATCTTCTAATTATCTATAAATTTTAAAAAAAGTTTTCGTAAAGTGTTTAGAACGTGATACAAGGATTCTGGAACATTTTTTGTTTTGGCAATATTTTAAGAAATGGCTGACATATGGCAGTTTGAACTTCTAGGGTGGCTGAGATATTGAAACAATCTGATAGTTGTTATGCTGTAATTTTCGTATTCATGAACCGATATGAATGTGACTGATCATGTGTAGAGAACATACCAAGGTCGCGAGAGAGTTCGTTGGCCAGCTTCATGCGCCATCTTGTTTCAGAATGGCGGCCAGTTAATTTATTTTATTATTTTTTTTTAATTCAAAAATATGTATAAAAAATTATAAATTGAACAAGTTGTTTCCGTTCAGTGTTAGGTCGCGATACAAGGATTTCGGAACATTTTTTTTTTGTTTTATTTTTTTAAATGGCTGAGATATGGTAGTTTGAAATTCCAGGGTGGGTTACATTTTGAATCAATCTGATTTTTGTTATGTTGTAACTCTCATGCTGAAATTCGTATTCAAATTCAGTATTAACGAAAACCGGGATTGAATCTTCTATAATCGGGTTCTAAGCATTTTAGCTTCGGGTGTTTGAGTAAAGTGAGTTGAATTTTTAAAAACATGGACTATGAAAGCTACCATTTACTCCCGGTACATGCTGGAAGGACTTTTTTTAGTAGATCTTGTTTACATGGAAACACGGTATTTGTGAATTATATACCAGAATGTATACCATTTTTAAAAAGATTTTCCGAGGCAGTGGGTAAGACTTATATATGGTTGGTAACTGTAAAAAATGCAATTACTTGCACCTGTGCTTCAAAGAACGCAGGTTGAGAACTGCTGATATCATAAAACGTATTTATTTATTTATTTTCTTTAATAAAATATCTAGAATTTTAAGATATAATATTTTTTTAAATGCCGCATGTTTGGTTAAACAATAAAATAATATAAACAAATATTAATTAAACAACATTTTATATATGTTTAGAAATAAGTAACTCAAACAAATGTGGCCTTTTAACGTTTGTTCTTTATTTGACAAAACGCCAAAATATTTTTAATATATTTTTTCATGAGTTTTTCTTTTATAAATAAAAAAAATATTTAGCTATTTTGTAGCAAAAAAAAAATGTAAATGTGATCCTTTTTTCCCTTAAATTATATTGGTCATGCTATTCTTCATTTAAATTTCCTGTCCTCTTTTTAACGGCGTTTTTGCAAGCGGTGTTTTCGTTTTTTTGAAATGAAATTTGCATTACAATAATGAACATTGCAAGAAAATATTTACATATTTATTCTAGAGAGTATAGGATTAAAATGGCCTTCTTTTCATAAAAGGAAAACGCGAAATACATTTATTTGAACGAAAAAGACGACAAAAACCTGCGTCATGCATATATTATGAAACGCTATACGACTTGCTTTAAAAGGAATTGCATTTAAATTCACATATTTAAAAAATGAATTCGGAGAGTGTTTACTACTTTCTTATGAAAAAGACAAATTCAACTTAATGAACTAATTGTAGAAATTTTGCCATATTTAGAATTTAACCGTTTATTTTATCTAATTAGATGCGTTCTTTTAACTTACAATTATGTATGTATGTGGCAGTCCAATCTTGTTGCTAATTTTTCACCCACTTCCTGTTGACATAGAGTTTTGAAATTTGGAATATATATGTATTCCTGAAGGCAATACATGAATTGGACTTTGATTTTTCCCAAAACTTGCATTTCTCCCATAAAAATAATGTTACGATTGTTTAATATCAATTGAAAAATAGCTCCATTGTTGTAACATTGATCCATTTTAACCACATTGTTACCCACATCATTATGACGTCAGCATTGAGCGAAGGGCTCATTTGTGCTTTATAATATAAGCTACTATTGGCTATCTTTTATGTCCTATCTTTTATAGGCTAATATTTTGTCTAAATTTTAATGAAAGCATGTTTTTGTTTTAAATAATTTATTTTAATTTATTTTAAATTTAATCAAATAGCTGGGCAGAACACGATTGGAGAGTACTTACAAGTTGCACATTTTTTTTCATGGAAGAATAATGGCATGACCATTTAATGGTTTCTCTTATTTGTTTGGATTGTACAGGTTCTTTTCAATAAACAGAATGAAATAATTTATGTAGTCATATTATTTAGCGAAACCGTAATCAAACTTTTGCATTATTTGTTTGAAAAATCCAGTTTCTTTTTTTTTAAAACCAAAGTACATATAAATCAGACAAAGCGATATTTCAGTTAATGATAGTCCTTTATTTTATTTTGTCAAACATAAAAGCATCGTAAAAATAATTATACAATATAAATTACAAATCTCAGATAGCACCGGAATAATCTAAATATCCATCACAAGTTATTGCGAATCCAAAAGCGAAATGAAACTCAGACACATCTAAAGTATACCAATCCTGTAAGTCGGGACAATAATTATGAATGACTGTTAGACGTAATTGATAGAATATTCTTTTTCTGAGCTTAACTTAAAGAGAATGAATGTAGAAGAATTAAATCTCTACACTCGTTAATAGCCATTACAGTAAGAATATGAAATATAAGCCAAATTCTTTTGTGAGCTGAAAACTTGGGAAAATTAATTACTGAAAATATAGTCTGTAAAGATAATTGCAGTTAACAGGGACATGTGATTGATTTTTGCAACAACTCATAGTAATACGGTTAGGGAAAATTGATTCATTTTATTTTTTTATATGTATGACATTTTCTTGACTTGGGAATAATTTTGACTGAAAAAGTAAAGATTAAAGGACTGTGATAGTAAAAATGGAATACTATCTGTAAGACTACGGAAGTAAAGAATTAATTTTAACGCTATGAAAAAAGAATGAAAAAACTTTAAAACCTGAAATAAATTAATAATAATTAAGGTATTTACATTCATAAATAATTTTGATAAAAATAAATCTCAAAATATTTTAACAAGATAAAAGTTCATCACAACGAACAACCCTGTAGTTACCGCGCATCCGAATTTACAAAAGTATTGCATGGAATAATACTATCCTGTTAGCAAAGCATCACTAGATCATTTTGTTTCCATTGGCCCAAATGATTAAAAATATGATCATGAAATATTGCCCCAAACATCAGGGTGTTTATACCGGGCGAACCAAAAGTTTGTTAAAACTTTAAACATTCATAAAAAAGGAAGAAAATATGATAAAGAAGTGCGGTTTGCAAAAAGGGCTCACAAGGTAGTCGGATTTTTTTTTTAGCAGCAACAAAAGTTTTAGTTAAAATAGTCACATGTAGATGCCGCTAACATGCGAGAAATTCAGTAGAATTATGCAAATTAATCCCGCAATATAAGATCGGGATACACGAAGATTTCTCATTGAAGTTTCAGAATGTTATCAGTACCCCGATCAATCGTTGTTGGTGAAGTTGTTCTATTTGATTGGACAATTTCTGCAATTCATTCCGACATGTTGCATTCAGCTGTAATGGGCGTTGTGAGTCACCTTAGTTGTGTCGTACAATGTTCTAGAGGTCATGTTGAACAATTGTTATTGCAAGAATAAATGGATGGAACTTACTGTTGTCCCGTTCATTGTGTTTCGGGTCGTCAGCGCCCTCTACCAGTGACATTTTAATTAAACATTTTTTTGCTGGTAAAAAAAAACTCCGACTACCTTGTGAGGCCTTTCTTGCACACCACATTTCTTTATCATAATTTCTTCCTTTTTTTATGAATTTTTAAAGTTTTAACGAACTTTTCGTTCACCCGATATTTCGCTAATATTGTATCATTAGAAGCATAAAATAAATTTCGCCATTTCATTTCTAATATTTTAAATTCAAAGTCATATTTTCTGTAGTAGAAGCTTTTCATTGCAAATATCTCCATTGAAAAGCTAATATTTAAGTAATATAAAAAAAAAAATTATTGGAATTATTTCCATTGAATGTAACATTGGCAAAATATACAAACCAAGCATAACTAGCCTCACCAGTGGCTGAGAGGTTCTGCTCTCAAAGCTGGTAGACGGGAGGTGCTGGGTTCAAACCACTGTCGCGCTCGTCGACCTAAGTGTTCTTTTTCCGTGGTTTTCTTTGAACCTTGCTGTAAATACGGGTTAGGATCCCTTAGAAAGACACCCATGAAGGGCACTTCCCCCTAGGGCTTATATTCCTCGAGTTTATAATCGGCCGTCATCAATCAACCAACCAACAACCAAATATAACTAATATAGCTCATACTAGTTTACTACTACTGCGATATATTCCTTTTCCCTCTGTAGTTTTTAAACATTTTAAAGGTCTTCAAGTGGTCTTTCCATTCCCGTAGCCCATTCCTATAAACTTACATTTTTGCGCCCCTGGCCCCTCCTTTAAACTTTTATTTAAATTTTTAAATTCATCAATTTTGCCCTCAGCATACTCGTGTCGCATATAGTCACGTAGGTAATTACAATCTACATCTTCCAGTCTTACTAACTTACTCATCCAGTAACTCTGGGGCGCAGGGCGCCTCCTCTTCCCGTCCCTGTGCCTGTTCTTTCTTTAAACTTCAGTAAAACTCTAATTTTAAATGCTCGGATCGCCCTGTCTTCCTTATTCGCATGGATTTTTCGTGGGCTTTCCGATTCCGGTGCCCCCGTCAGGCTCAGTCCAACAGGGAGGGCCCTAGGGCCCCCTCTAGGGCCAAACTAAAATATGCTCCAATCCACAAGTGCAATACATCATTCTATAGGTCTTCATGTGGTCTTTCCATTCCCGTAGCCCATTCCCATAAATTTTCATTTTTGCGCCCCTGGCCCCTCTTTTAAACTTTTATTAAACTTTTTAAACTCATCATTTTTGCCGTCAGCATTCTCGAGTCGCATATTGTCACGTAGGTAATTACATCCTACATCTTCCAATCTTACTAACTTTCCCATTCAGTCACTCTGGGGCGCAGGGCGCCTCCTCTTCCCGTCCCCGGGCAAGGTCTATCTTTAACTTCATTAAACTCTAATTTTTAAATGCTCGGATCGCCCTGTCTTCCCTATTCGCAAGGATTTTTAGTGGGAGCCCACGTCAAGCTCAGACCAACAGGGAGGGCCCCGGGGCCCCCTTTGAGGCAAATTTAAATATGCTCCAATCCACTAGTGCAATACATCATTTTATAGGTCTTCAAAAGAGCTTTTCACTCCCGCTACTATTTTTATTCCATTTTTTGGTCCTTGGTACCACTTTTAAACTTTATTTTAAATTTTTTAAATCTCTAATTATTGCTCTAGCATACCCTTGTAGGATATCATCTCAAAGGTATTTCCATTCTACACCTATTACACCATGTATTAAATTCCTTTTATCATTTTCTAAGCCCCAGGCTTCATTTTAATTTTTTAATAAAATTTTAAAGTTCTTTTGAATTCTTTTCACTCATACAAGTGTTGCATATCTCCGTAAAGGACTTTTAATTCCTCTTCCATTTATCTTTGAACAAAACTTTTCTCACCCATCCGTGGGCGTAATTTTTTTTTTTTTTTTTTTTTTTTTTGAACTTTTTTCTCAAATTCTCTCAACTATCAAGAGTTGCATATCTCCAGAAAGGAAATTCAATTCCCCAGCCATTACTCCTGGAAAATAACCGTTTCACCCATTCTGAGGGCGTAGGGCGCCCCATCCTTCTTTCTCAAGTGGTCTTCATTCGACAACAACACGAAATAAACATCTCCACTCCCTTTCATCCAACTATCAAGTGTAGTATATCTCCATAAAGGTAATTCAATTCCCTATCCATTACTCCTGGAACAAACCCCTTCCACTCATTTTACGGGCGTAGGGCGCCCCATATATTTCTCTCATTAGATCTTCAACCGACAACAACACGGAATAAACATCTCCACCCCCTCTCATGCATTCTTACCGATCATTATAAATTTGCATAGATCTCATAGTAGGTTTTCCATTCCCGGAGCCACTATCAAAATATTTTCATTTTCAAGACCCTGATCCCATTTTTAAATTTTCTTAAAATTTTGAACTTTTTTCTCAAATTCTCTCAACTATCAAGAGTAGCATATCTCCAGAAAGGAAATTCAATTCCCCATCCATTACTCCTGGAACAAAACCGTCTCACACATTCTACGGGAGCAGGGGGCCCCATTTATCTTTCTCATTAGATCTTCATCCGACAACAACTTGGAATAAACATCTCCACCCCCTCACATCCATCATAGCCGATCATTATAAATTCGTATAGATCTCATAGTAGGCTTTCCATTCCCGGAGACACTACCATAATATTTTCATTTTCAAGCCCCTGTTCCCATTATTAAACTTTTTAAATATTTTTAAACTTTTATCAAAATTTCTCAATTATCAAGAGTAGCATTTCTCCATAAAGGGAATTCAATTCCCCACCCATTATTCCTGGAACAAAACTGTTTCACCCATTCTGTGCGCGTAGGGCGCCCCATTCATCTTTCTCAAGTGATCTTCTTTCAACAACAACACGGAATAAACATCTCCACTCCCTTTCATCCAATTTTACCGTACATAATAAATTTGTCAGATCTCAAAGTAGGCTTTCCAATCCGGAGCCACTCACTTAAAATTTTCATGTTTTGGACCCTGGTCAAAATTTTAATTTTTTTTTTAATAATTTTAAACTTTTCTCAAATTCTCTCAACCATCAAGTGTAGCATATCTCCATAAAGGAAATTCAATTCCCCATCCATTAATCCTGGACTCCATAGAGATGTTAAATTTCTACATCTAATCTCAAATTCAATTCTTATCCCACCCTCTCCGAGGGCGTAGGGCGCCACATTTAATTTTCATAGTTTTCCAGGCTTCAACCTCAAATACACTCTCTCGCTCCTTTGCACATGTTCCCGCATCTCCTCACAATAGCGTCATTTTTATGGCCTTTCAATTTATACAATCAGCCTTGCACAGTATATCTCCCTCGGGTGCAGCTGCACTCGCTTTTTGCTGGACACTTATCTCTTCATGGGCTGGTCTCACATGGTTCTCCCAAAATTCACCCATTTTACTCTATCTAGTATTATCTTCATTATCTCTATTCATTTTTTTTTATTCTCATAATTCTCTTTGCCGGAGAGAGTATCCCACATAACCTTTATCGCTAACGTAAATAAAGTTCTTAACTCAGAAATATAAGAAGAAATATATATATATATATATATATATATTTTTTCCAAGAAGAATAAATCAATCACAAACTGAAAGCTCAAACTCATAACTCGAAGACAAGAACAACCCGAGATTTACAAAATCGACCAACAGTCAACACACAAAAACAAGAAACTCACAACAAATAAAAATGATAACCCCATCAAATCAATCAGACAAAGGACCGCCACTTCAACAATTATATGATATAGAAACAGGTAAAAGAAAAAACCTTAACGTTCACGAAATCCTCGCACAAGCAATCGGCCACTACAGAAGACACAAAGGAAGAAACAATGAAGGAGCAGACAAATACCTACAGTGGCTGCAAGTAGAAATAACAAAAAACATCGCATACATCAAAAGAAATGCATCACAAACACAAGATTCAACCCAACAAACAAAAATAACAAACACACTGGAAATATTCAAAGATGTAGATCAAGACTTCATTGCCTACCTGCATAGGGACACCAACCGACAAAACGTGAAAGATTTCCTGGATACTAAGCCCACATTCAGAGCATCTTTTAGACAAATGTGCAAACACCTCAAACAACACTCACCAGCAGGCACTGAAGGGGCTAACACCTTGCAAGAAAGAATAGTAACTCATCTCAAAGATATGCACCAAATCAAAGAAGAACTAGAACACATCAAGGAAGGCGAGGTCCAAACAGACAACATAGAAGAAGAGTCCAACCACAACACACATCACCAAATACAAGAAAACAACACGGCATCCCTAGAACACAGAATCCAATCCCTGGAAGAAGACACAGAACGACTACAAACCAACACACTGGAAAGAGAAAACAAACAGCAAGCAGACAGAAAACAACTGGAGGAAAGAATTGAACACCAACAAGCCACCATAAAAGAAAGAGAGGACAACATAGAAAAATTAACAGCAGAACACAAAAAAACCCTCGCAGATCGCTACTCCAAGATGGATCTCCTCACTCAAGACAATCAAAGACAAAAAGAAGAAATAAACCAACTGCATAAGCAGCAAGAAAAGCAACAAAACTGCCAGATCCCGAATGAAGATGAAATTGAGCGGATGACCAAAGAAGAAGTTCAACAACTCCTGATAAAAATAAAGAACCAACTCCCACACGTCCAGAACACCAGAATGCTGAAAGAAGCCATAATAAAACAAAACACCACAAACACAGAAAAAATATTTTAAAAAATAGCAGATCTGGAATCAAAAGTCTCAGCACTTATCAAGAAACACAAAACACCAGCAATAGAAACACCAGAAGATAACAGCACACACGACTCATACGCAGAAAAACTGAAACAATCAGAAACAGGCAGACCATCACAACCACAAACAAGATTAACAGCATCTTCAACAGCCAGGAGATACTCCAAAGGGGCAATTTTACTATCTAGAAAATCAAACACGTCTCTAACGATGTTCTCAATCAGAGAACAAATACACAAAGCCCTTAAAAAACACAAGAACGTCCCACCTATACATTGTACAATAGCAAGAAATAAAACAACATTAATAGTGAGATCAGAAACAGAAGAAAATGTCGACACCCTGTCGGATATAATACACCAATCAGAAGACATATCACGTCTGGTATCCCAAGAATATGTAACAGAAAAAAGGAAAAACCTGATAATACTAGGCATCCCGAAGTCGATCACACATGACGAAGTATTATAAGAAATCAACAAAAAGACAAACGAAGACATCGAACAACGATTACACATACATAAAGAAATATCAAAAGAAAATTCACGAACATACCAATTAGTAATAGACCTCCCAGAAAACCAAGCCTTGTTACTCCACAAAGTGGGTCGACTATCGCTCAGCCTCATAACATGCAAAATAAGGACATACTCCCCAATAATTCATTGTCAAAACTGCCAAGTCTTCGGGCACTCCTCTACCAACTGCAAGAGAAAAACGGCTTGTGCATATTGCATGGCAGAACATGAATCTGAAAGATGTCCGAAGAAAAACCATCCGCGACAACAAAGATGCTTAAATTGCACCTACACGCAAGATCAAGATGGATACCCCTACCCAAATAACCATAGCGCCAACTCAGCCGGATGCCAAGTCTTTCAGGACCTCTTCCATAATCGCCATCGTGCACAGAACCTAACAGCAGAGAGTTCGCGATGGTAACAACCCCAAACCTAACAACCACACCAACTAGCAATAGAACAACAACACTAAAATTCAAAATAGCACAAATAAACCTTCAAAGAACAAAATCAGCAACAGCAGAACTCATAAATCACTTAATAGAAGAGGATTACTCAATAGCCTGTCTCCAGGATTGCGCAGTCACCAATAGAAGACCGCACGGATTACCATTATCCCTGCCTTCATATGCCTCGCAATCCAACAACTGCCACACAATCATACTGGACAACAACCTACAACATATACGAACACAGCAACACCAAAATTCAGTATTCATTAACGTTACACTCCAAGATATAATCATAACAATAGGCAATCAATACTCCCCGCCGTCAGCAGATCTAAAGGAAGACCTTCAAGCCTGGACAAACAAGAAAGGCATGAGCAAACACCTGATACACCTGGCAGACTTCAATGCTCATAGCCAACTCTGGGGGTATCCATCGGACGACGACAAAGGTCACCATCTCATCACACATATGAGCCAACACCACTTAATCTCGGAAAACGACCCACACAGCCCACCCACATTTCAGACAGAAAGATCACAAGGATGGCCGGACGTCTCTCTTTTCTCGTTCCCCGTATTCTCTAGATTAGAAGAGTGGACTGTGGAAAAAGACATGAATTACGGGGACCACCGCTTGATCACCATATATCTAAACATAACAACCCCAACTCTCCCGAGAAGAAGATACAGAACGAAGAACATATCGTTTAAAAAATTCAATCAACACTTAACCTCAAGACTAATAGAAAGAAACATTAACTTCCAGCAAATAAAAAGTAAAGAAAACTTCGATACACACTACAATGAATTAATACAAATCATACAAGAGACAAGTGAACACACTCTCAAGAAGAAAAGTAGCACACACAAACCCTCGATCAACTGGTGGTCTCCGGAGCTCCGAAAAACAAGAAACTACGTCCGGGCACTCCGAAGACAAACAAACTCTCCAACATCCATACAAGCCCACAAACAGAAATACAAACAGGAGCGAGCCAGATACAAGCTTCAAATCCAAAAAGCCAAACGAGAAGCATGGCTGAGATTCTGTCAGGCAACAACAGATCCCTATGGGAAAATTGCCTTCCAGGACTTTCACAAGAAAGAAACATATGCACTGGCACACTCAACAACAATCACACACACCAAGAAATCATTTTACAAGGACCTCACAGAACACATATATGGAAATTCACAGATTACAGACACCAGAACACCAACACCAGACAAGACGGCCCCTCCATTCACCGTAAACGAGTTAAAAACGGCAATATACAGCTTCAACAAAAACAAGGCCCCAGGAATAGACAACATAGACCATCCCATCACAAGACAAATATTCAAACATCACCCACAACTACTACAAGACATTTACAACACACTCCTCAAGCTTAACTACTTCCCGACAGCATGGAAGCAGGGGGAACTAGTCTTCTTCTTGAAAAATGGAAAGCCTCCAACAGAAGCGGACTCGTATCGTCCGATTTCCCTGCTGCCAATCCTGGGCAAAATCTTTGAGAAGCTAATACTAAAGCGTATCCTACATGAACTACACAACACACCAAAACTAGCACCGTCCCAACACGGATTCGTCCCAGGAAAATCGACGGAAACGGCAATCCAAGAAGTGCTGTCCATCATAGATCTAAGCAAACAAGAAGACAACTACACATATCTCATCTCTCTAGACTTCCACCATGCCTTCGACAATCTACCTTGGGATGCAACAGTGGAGGAGCTCGAAACCTTAGAACTGAGCAGACCATACATAAACACGACAAGATCCTTCCTATCGCTCAGATCTGCGTACACCAACTGGCTCTCTGGAGACCTTCACTGGTTCAAAAAGGGCTGTCCCCAGGGGTCGTGCTACGGCCCGTTTCTCTGGAGAATATTCATCAATAAGATCCTGATAATCCTCAGAGAAAAGGGATTCAAAGTGGTGGCGTACGCAGATGATATACTTCTAATCATAACAGGTCGCACCAGGAAGATCATAGAAGACAAAGGCAACGCAGCTCTCCAACTGATTCAAAACTGGGCGGATTGTCATTCCATTCAAATAACACACGAAAAATCAACAGTTCTGCAAATAAAGAATCGTAAATATCTCAAGCGTCCACCCACACTAAAAATTAATAACAGATCCATCAAACATAACCCCACACTAAAATATCTCGGCTTAGTTCTGGACAGCACACTTTCCTTCCTACCACATCTACATGCCAAGAGATCAGAAATCAACACAGCAGTCCAAAACCTCCTGAAGTTTGCAGCCTCACAACGCAGTATCTCAAAAGCAATACTAAAAATATGGAACAACACAATCTTAGAAAAGAAAATAACTTACGCTGCAGCAACATGGTTCCCCAAACTACAAAAATCTCATGGGCTGCGACTCCTCTCAGCAATTCAGGCACAGTGTCTGCTTTTGATCTCCCGTGCATACAAGAAGACAGCAACCTCAGCTCTCTGCGTCCTCACGGGAACAATGCCACTCTCACTAAGAACAGAGAAAACAGCAGCCCAAGGAGCAATCCTTAGGCTAGGCATCCCCATGGTTGGAATACAACCAGATATGTATCAACCGAAATTTATACCAACAGAAATTATACCATACAAAACATATTTTGAATGGGCAGAGAATGCAGAGGAGCAGCCAAATTTGCAAGTATACACGGATGGATCGAAGACTGACGCTGGTGTAGGATACGCTTTCTGCACCTACAACAAAGAAGACACAATAACAGAACATCAAATACACCTGGACACCTCAAACTCCGTTTACCAAGCGGAGCTGCTCGCAATTTCCGACGCAATTTCCTGGCTGCAAACATCCACACACGACAAAGCAACAATAAATTCAGACAGCCTTTCCAGCTTAGTGGCACTTACAGACATGAATACAGAAAATTATCTAATAGGTCAAATAATAAAGAAACTGCAAAACACAACAAAAAAGATCCTCTTCAACTGGGTAAAAGGCCACTCAGGAATTGCGGGCAACGAACACGCTGACAGACTCGCCAAGGAAGCCACACAACCGGACACATCAATAAAACACATCTTCCACCCAGCACCTCCATCCTACCTCAGAGGACAACTAAAACACAAATACACATCTAAATGGCAAGACCAATGGACAGCGGAGCACAGGGGACGAAAAGCCTACAGCCTCTGTCCAAAAGTCACCGAGGACTTTCTGGTCCCACACCGAAACATCTACCTGTACATAACCAACCACGGCCCGTTCCCATCATATCTCTCTCTCTTCAATAAAGCCCCATCTCCATTCTGCACATGTGGAAAAAGAGGAGATGCCACCCACTACACACTCAACTGCCCGCTAACGTCAGCATATTACATAAGGAAACCGGCATCACTGAGGACCTCAGTTTGGTTCCACCACGTCCTCCACACACCAAATCTACAACAAAAAATAATAGACTGTGTCCATCTCCTAGAACACAATCAGCAACTCTTTCAAATGCCTCCAGCACACCTTCTAGGAAATGTCCTGCCCTCAGACGATGATGAAGAAGAATAACCCTCATCATTGACCACAACAATAGCGGAAACACAGTAGTGTAAATAATTCCATTCCCTCATCAAAAACTCATTCCACCACCAGCAACAACTTCAAATAAACACCAGAGAACAAGTAATAATCATCCACAACCCCTTCACCTAACAGTCCCACCACACCGTCATCCACCGTCAACAACAGTAAAAGAGACTCATCATTATACACGCCTGTAAATAGACTCTCTCCATCTCCATCAGCATCACAACTAGACTTTAATATCGCAAATTGTATAGACTCTCTCTATCAGCATCACAACTAGACTTTAATATCGCAAATTGTATAAACCCATATTACTCAAGTCCACAAATATAAAAATTTAAACTCTTGGAGTTATTGTAAATACCTTACTCAAATGATATGTCAAATTGTATTATATATATATAATTCTTATTCATTGCTCAAATCAATACTATGTAAAAGCCTAATGGCCTATTGGCCTCATCTGTATTTTTTTTTTTTTTTTTTTTTTTTTTAATAAACTTGCCAAGCAGGGCTTGTAGAGCTTAAGCCGTATGGTAGGCCACCCTGCTTGGTTGAATCTGAATCTGTAGTTTTTAAAATGTATATGCCGAAAAAGCTCAGGAACGGTTCTACAACACATATATGGTGATTGTCCTCTAATGAGATATACTTTCAATTTCAATAAAAATGTCACAGTGAGACAAAATCTGAATATAGCTCTGTTTGATCCTTTAAACTATGATAAACTAAAAGAAAATTACAACATTCTGAATAAACATTTCTCCTTTATTAAAATGAATCTATGATCCCTTTTCCTACATTTATAAAGTACTTTTTAATAGAATACATTTTGTTTTTGTAATTTGTATATTATAGTTCACATACTCTTCACATTTTTGTACTCATACTGTTCCTATTGCAGCTTACAGCTTGAACCATGCAAAATTATTGGTTGTGCTATGATTAAGTAGTCTTTTCATAAATTTACTAATTACTTTCTTTTATACTTTTTCTTATATATATTTTTTAAATAATATTAAGAAATATTGTGATCTCAACCAGTATTGTAAAAACTAACTTTGTACTAATTTGACTTTAATCTGTAATGTAATATTCAACATCTATAATCTAAAATATGAATTTTCAATAAACATTTCCCCTCGTGGAGAAAAGTTTTTATGCCGGCTGGATCTCCACGAGAGGGTGATTTCTGTAGTTTTTAAAAATGCTGCAAAATCTATATTATAAAGCAAACCATTTCCGTGAGTAACGCCGGTGTCATACTGGCGATGCCAACGACAGGACTAATAAATTTCGCTTTTACTGGAATTTTTCAATTTTCAAAACATCACTCTATTTCAATTTTTACACCGTGAAATAAGAAAAAAAATGTTCTTTCAAATCCAATTTGTTTTAAATCTGCATCTCAATTTACTGCGTTTTATGATCATATATATTATTTCTCCTGTCAACATCCCTTTTTCGCAGAAAATACGAAACGCAGAACGACGAATGAGATAGCATATGAAAGGATTTTGAACTGGCTGCTGACATAGCACACTTAACGTTTCGTTAAAACATGTTTTTGATTAAAATTTGCTGAAAATTGAAAATTAAATCGGCATTGTTTTCTTAAAAGAAATGAAAGGTTTTCCTCAAATTAGTGTTGCCAAAAAAATAAAATACCACATTATAGGATGCTCAGCAATAATAATAAAAAACACCGCACAGGTTTATTTTATATTTATGATTAAAAAGCGAAATTGAAATTGAAATGTTTTGATTTATATTTCTATGTCCCATGTTTTTCCCGAAGCGGATGACGTCATCCTCTAATGCAGTCAAAATACGATTGTTATATATTTTTTTTTCAATCTTGGATCAGTTTTTATTCTAACTTTGATGGAATAAATTAGATGATATTCTGGCTTGACTAAAAACTAAATGTTGTTTTCAGATATTTTTATCCTTACTTTTTCTTTAGAAGTTTAAACCTGCATCTAATAAATATTACATATTGATAAAAAATGGTACTTCTCTATTATCCCGTCGACCACTTTTCATAAAAAAAACTATCGCCAAATAAACGGGAGAACGTTGCCATTGGAATATCAAAATAAAGAAATAAAATAAGAATTTAAGGACACAATTCTTATTTCAATGAATGAAATAACTAATAAATCAGTAAAACATAATGAAACATACTACAGGCAAATACATCATACAGGCAAATGTCGAATTAAAACCCACTTGATGACATAACAAACACGTACAATGCTTCTGACGTCAAGTAAATGGGACTGCATTTTCGGTATTTAATCTTAGAGTTTGGCGATAGTTTTTTGTTATGAAAAGTGGTCGACAGGATAATAGAGAAGTATACCTAAAAATATTAGATTTCTGTGCGAAATCGTCGCACGGGCCCTCTGGTTTTAAAATAATTTTCTATCATAATTTTTTACCCGATTAAATTATTCCGATTACAGTAAATTTTAACGTACTTCAAATAATGTAAATAGTTCAGCTTTTGGTTCTCGCTAATATTCCATAAAAAAATTTAAAATCCATCACTAAAATATAAATAAATGTATAACAGAACTCGATTTGCATTCATTGAAAATACTTCCAATGAAATTTTATATTATCTAAATATTAGCTTTGCACTGGAAATATTTGTAACGGTAAGCTTCTACTACAGAAAATATGACTTTGAATTTAAAATATTAGAAATGAAATGGCGAAATTTATTTTATGCTTCTATCGATGCAATTTTAGCGAAATAAACACACTCCGATGTTTGGGGTAATATCCAAAATTTAAAATGCATCACTAAAATATAAATAAATAAATAAAACACAGGTTTAGAAGATACGTAATCGAACTACGCGTTTAAACACTGAAGTAATCAGAATAAATAAAAAGTTGCTATAAATTGATCCCAGCGTCTTTGGACTATACTACGACACACATTAAGACGTCTACCAATGCCAGAATGTGATAAACCCATTTTACATCCATTCGATTGCCCGTCATCTTAACCAATCAAACAATCAAATAAACGAAATCTCCTAGATATGAACAACACTATTTTAGCACCAACAATTCAAGATCAACAAGCATAAAGAAATTCCAAGCAAATTACAAAATTGGGATAGTTGCAATATCTCCTTGACTGCCATGTGAATGCCCAATTCATTAAAAAAATTGAGATGGGCATAACACATCGGTATTTATATAAACCATACTTTTTACCTTTATTATCATACGTTTAATAGTGCTCTTCAAGAAACTTATTGTACGGTAACTTTTGCAGGCTAGTATATATATATAAACAGGATGCCCACTAAAGTCCCTTGCCACCCTCTTAATCTCGGAACGGCTTCTGCTATAATATTCATAAAAGTGGTGTCTAGGTATAGTAAAGTAGCCATGCGCTACTGAATGAAACCGCCTATGGCGCACATGGTGGAAAACTGCGGAGTTAGCATTCCTATCTCGAAAACGGAAAGAGAGAGGTTGAAAAAAGTGATTTACAAAGTTGTCGAGCATAATCGATTTAATACAAAAATACACCTTGTAGACATTAATGCGAAGAATAGAACGGTTAAAACGCGCATTTGTTTTTTCGTGATTTCGTACACTGTGACGTGACAAAACTATCTTAGAAAGAAAAAAAATCTAGTTATAATAATATACTTTTATTTGAGATGTTCAAACTTCTCTCCGTCAGTTTCAATGCACATTTGGATCCTTGTTTGAATTTCACTCTGCACACGTTGGCGCATAGAGGATGACACGCTGGCACAAGCGTCCGTAATGCGTCGTTTTGATCGGGAATCACAAGCGATACCACTGTGCCGCATTGCAGTGTAGTGTTTTGTCCGAAAGATAATCATTTTTCCTTCCGTTCAAGTTTCGTGACGTCAGAGTGTAGGAAATCACGTTAATCAAATAACGGTATATAGTTATAACTAGTTGTTGTTTTCTTTCTAAGATCGTTTTGTCACGTCACAGTGTACGAAATCACGAAAAAACAAATGCGCGTTTTAACCGTTCTATTCTTCACATTAATGTCTACAAGGTGTCTTTTCGTACTAAATCGATTATGCTCGATAACTTTGTAAATCCCTTTTTTCCCCTCTCTCTTTCCGTTTTCGAGATAGGAATGCTAACTCCGCAGCTTTCCACCAGGTGGCACCGTAGACGGTTTCATTCAGTAGCGCATGGCTACTTTACTATACCCAGTCACCACTTTTATGAATATAGCAGCAGCCGTTCCGAAGTTAAGAATATGGCAAGGGACTTTAGTGGGCATACTGTATATATATTGTTAAATATAATATTTTCATCAAAAGTCAGAACTCGATTTCTTTATTGGTATTACTTTTTCTGGAAAAAAAAAAACATTTAAACTACATATGTACTTGAAAAATTAGAATAGCATCTATATTATAATAATGAAAGTCATGTGACTTTCATAAACAGTTACGGGTTGACCGCATCGCTTTTCATATCGAAACGACCAATTTTTACTCAAAATTATTTTTTCGAATACAGTTCATAAAAATTACATTTATAGAAAGATCGTTCAAAACAAATAATTTTTGAGAGATGAGTTACATTCAAATATGTATATATTCTTAGATAACTTCAGTTTAAATTAGGTTGATAGCCCAATATCTCATTCCATCGAAGTATACAAACACAAGAGAATCGTGCATCGTGAGCGATACAAATATTTTACCTTGAAGGTAAATATTCGCAAAGCAAGTTCTCTGTAGACGAATTTTGTAGCGCTTATTGGTATCAAAAAAACAATTTGCGTCTGTTGGCCAATCAAAGTTTAGCATAATTTGTTAGGCGAAGTATTATACAATTCAACTTTTTCACGGTCTTTACTTGACGAAGTTAAATGTAAACAAACCCAAGTTATGTAATAAAATTTAATGAATCAATTTCAAAATGAATCGTCAGTTAATTTGGTACATACGTATTACCCGTGCCAAGAACATAAATCACCGCAAATGATTGTTATTCACCAACATATTTATCATTGTCAATGGCTAATCGTGTTCAAATCATTAATTTAATATAATTTATTAAATTCATAACATCATTAAAAAGGGTATATAATATAGAAGCAAACTAAAATAATACAAAACAATAATTTAGTATACATTTATTAACACATAACGTCAGATTAATAGCTTTTAACTAAAATATTTTTTCGATGGTAATTTTATTTTTAGCTGTATCTTACACCCGCCAGAGTGAATATGCAGATATGAGGGTGTTTCAAACTTCGACCGACAAATTAGGAGGGATGATAGAAGGCATCAAGAGGATGATAACTTACTACAGAACATGGAGTTGCAAACCACGTTTAGTGGGAGAAAATCGCAAACATATTTATGAAGGGTGTGACGTCGAGTGGAACAAAAAAGGTCAAGAATAAGTAGTAAAACATTTATATGACGTCAAACATGATTAGAATGCATTGCAGTTAAACGTCAGAAAGGGGACGACGACACATTTCTATAGAAATTGTTCGAAGTTGCGGCCACGAAAGTCATTGCACAGCCGACACTGACCGACAAAGGATTGCCGCACGCGTTAAAACTTATTCCTATAAAAATGTCTCGTCGTCTCTCTGACGTTGAACTGTAGTGCATTGTAATCATGCTTTAAGTCAAATAGATGTTTTTTTTTCTATTTATTATTGGCCCCTTTTGTTCCATTCGGCATCACACTCTTAATATGGGCACCCCTTTCCAAGTGGCTATGGGAGGTGCTGAAGACTGGAGGTCAGGACTGTAGATGACGCCATTTGTTGATAATAGATAGCAGAAAGCATTTGGAACCATTATTTCAAGTAGTGTGAATGCAGCATGAGTTATTGTGCGAATTGGTCTTTATTCTGGACTGCAATCTTTTAACAGCTATCTGAAATCGTTTTCTTTTCATGTTCTTATGGTTAGTTTAAAATAATTTCACAGTGGTATCCGAAAAGCGGAAGTCCTAAGATAATTTTAGAAGCATTCCTTTAGTCACGCACGCCTTTAGGTAACATGTGAAAGTGGTCATCTTTCTTTTGTGGGGTTGGTGTAAATATGGGCACCCATTTATAGGAGGCCCATAATTACATAACCTATACTCTAAAACAATATAAATTATTTCAATAGTTTTTTTTTTTTATGAGAAAACAGCTATTATCAACATTATGCACATTACAAAATATATTATAAAATAAACCTAAAAAATTCTTTGAGGTAAGATAACTTTAAAATTACCTTAGATGTACATAATAATAACTTTATAGATAATTATAAGGACATTTTTTTATCTATAAATCCTCAAAGGATTCGTTAGGTTTATTTTATAATATATCTGGTAATGTGCGTAATCTAACATAATGGCGTAATGCCAGGGGGCATCGTGTGGGAAGACCAAAGGGCTTAAAAAATAAAGAAAATTCGACTCACGAAACGATACGATTGATTCATCATTGGACTCGTCAGATTACTGTGAACATTCCCTCCAGACTCGAGCGATGCAACTTGCATCTTTTGTGATGGAAAGTTCTCTGAAGACACTCATGGAGAAGTATGGGTTAAATGTGTTATGTGCCAAATGTGGGAACACTTAGATTGTGCCGAGGTTGAAAGAGCCAGTTATATTTCCGATTTCTGTATTTTTTCTGTAATAAATTAATTCTGTACCTTATTGTATTGTTTTATCCTGTTTTAAAACAGTTTAAATTATTTTTGTGACTTTTTAGGATAGGGCACATATTTGCCGGAGGAAATCCGGATCCACAGCAGCTCTAAAAAGGCGCACGTGAGGCAAGAGAATCTCGGCTCAGTAGCGGGCACCGGAGACTGAAACTCCTTCGAAGACGTGGAGGTCCGTACGGCTACCAAGCATGATACCACCCCAAACAAGAACTCCGGTTCCTTTCGATGATGTTGGAGGGGTGATTACGTGTTCCCTGCTCTCTCCAGATGTGTATACGTCCAGAATCGTTCGTCATACTAAATAGGGTCTCATCCGTACAGAGTACTCGACCCTACTCTTGTTGTGTCCAATTCTTATGCGTATGACACCACAGAAACCTGCGTCTCCAATGAGCAGGCGTTAGGGGTACACACCGTACTGGTCGTCGTGCATACAGGCCACCTTTGTGCAGCCTCCTAGCCACGGTAAAACGTGATGTCCGACGGCCAGTAGTCTGCTTCATCTGCCTTGCGATTTCTCCAGTTGCCTGACGCTTGTTTCTTTTCGCCTGTAGGACAATATAACGGCCCTCCGCTGTTGTTATTGCGGGTGGGCGACCACTGATGAATGCTCGGACAATTGTTCCCTTCATTTGAAATGCACTGCAGACTCGTGAAACGATGCTACGTGCGATACTGGACTCTTGTGCCACACTTGTCACACTTCGACCTTCTTTTACTTCCCAATGATTCGACCTCGTGTAAGGTCATCCAAGTGACATCTTCTGGATTTCCTCTTGGCCATATCATACAATAATAGCAAAAAAACGTCGCTGAAATCACTTTACACAGGACAATAGATTTCACCAAATTTATGAACGGTCACCGCCTCTGTGCTCTTATCCCCTTAGCACCTCCTCCTGATTGTGCTTATTCCGATACACGCCATAAGACATATATCGGAATGTCTTGCTGCGTTAGTTTCAGGTCTATCCCCTGATTGATCTTTGATTCACTTCTGTTGCCTTTTTTGGTTTTTATGCTTATTTATCAGCTCCGTCCTTAATTTTTGCACACCAATGTATATATTTATAATTAAAATTTCAATTTTAAATCTCAATATGTTTGCAAGACTCAGGCATCTTAAATTATGTCCCCAAGTATGGGTTTATTTTCCTAACATTAAAATCTATAGCAGATGTTTTTTTTTTTATTACACGAATTAGAATCAGCTTATCAAATAAAATGTGCATGTTAAAGAAATGGTACATTTACTTCGAGATTTATATAATATATTATTTCAAAATAATCACCTCCGACATAAGACAGTTTAATCATGAAGCAAATAATCCTAATATCTTCAAATAAAATATATGATTCAAAAGACGATTTTATCTATTGAATATTTTCTGTGATTTTTTAATCAACTGCAGAAACATTCTGTAACTAAATTTAGCGAGATTTCTAACATTGTTTATTACATCTATTCCCTTTTGAAAGGTATAGTTGTTTCATTTCTTTTATGGCAATTTAAAAAACTTCTTTTTTTGAATTACCATAAAAAGAAGTTTTAAATAAAATAAACAAGAAAAAAGAAGTTTAAATTAAAAAATCAAAAGAGAAGAAACATTTAAAACCTAAGTTTTTAAAAATTGAAATTTATACGTTTTTTCCATTTCTAAAAAAAAATCTAAAAGACAATATCTGAAACAAATATATTGACTATATATATATAATTTAGTAAGTTCACGTTTCGCCTTTTCTTTTCATTATATTTCTTCATTTCAATTCTTTTTTAACGAATTTCAAGATTCGTACGCATTAGGGGATTTGAATACCAGTTTTTTGTAATTAAATATTTACTTTATTTGAAGAAAAAATTCTGTGTTTTAATATGGCAATTATTACTTTCCAAAAAATCTGGTATTCAAATACCCTGAATTCCCTAAAGCATACGAGCTCTGAATTTTAAATTTAAATTTTACAAAGATATTTCTAAAAATAAAGACATTTTTGAAATTTTTTATTTGTTTTTTGAAACACACACAGAAAAAAAAATTTCAAATACTCTAAACATATGTTACTTTAATTTATTTTTTTAAATAACTTTTCAAGGCAGATAAAAGGTCTGCGTAAAATTGAACAATGAAAATATTCAAAATGTCTTGAGAATAACACAATAGAGTCTCATATTGAATTTCAGATTTTTGCTTAGCTTAAAGAAGTTTACATAAAAATTCGATTTTAGTATGTAGATTCTTTCCCAGGAAAGTGGAAAATGGTTAAAGTAAAAATATTAACTTGAACATTTTTTCGTGTATTTTTTAATGTTCATTTCCATTTAACTATTTCAAAAGTTATTTATTGAAAAGCTATAAATATGCGGATTATTTTAATTAAAATTTTGAATATTTAAAAATAAAAAGTACTGAACTAATTTTAGTATTTATTTCTAAAAAATATTTCATTTTCTAACGAAACTATTATAAAATCTTCAAAGTTCAACTATGGATGCAATGCTAAAATCGTTGATCAACTATTAAATAATAAATAAATGAAAAATTATAAAAAGAAAACATTTTCCTTTAAGGCCAACAACAACAAACAAATTAGTAGATGGAATAAAAATTGTATTGATTTTACTTTATGAATGAGCAAGGAAAATAAAAATGAGTTTATTTAAGTACAGCAGCAAGTTTTAAATATAGTATATAATATGAAAATATATTTTGTTGTGATATTTTTTACTCTTTTTGTTCATTTGTAGTAAAATATTTTCCTTTAGGAATGCCTCAAAAAAACTTTTTTTACACCATCATTAACACTGAATGTAAAAACTCCTTCAATATAGACAGAAACATAAAATGACTTTTAAATATCAAATAAGATAATATTATTTTAAACAAACTAGTAGTTCTTCCTCTTAAATTTAAACTGATTACAATAATGACAAATAAGTTATATAAATTAGAAACATATTAATAAGTGTCAATAATCTGAAATTTATTGAATTACTGTCGAAACGAAATCATTTGATTTCCAATGTTGATATTTACATGTATGTTTATACATATCTAGGAGAAAGTAGGGCAAAAGCGCATAACTTATTATCAGTTGTTTCTTAAAATCAGAATTTCCAATAGAATTTATTGTAACTTTGTGTACATACTTGTACCATAATAGTGTATTAAATACATGATTATTTCATCCCATTTGTATTAATAAATTTATGTTTATATTTCTTTTAAATACTAAAAGGTGTAAATTAACAACATAATATACAGTAAAATAACTTTTATTAGGTTGTTGACATGTTTCGGTCCTCTGCGAGCCATTTTTAAAAACAAATGAGAATATTCTATAATTGCACGGCCTTTGGAGTTATTATTTGAAAATGAATTGAACATTTTTTACTTCAAAGACCGTGCAGTTGTAGAATATTCTCATTTGTTTTTGAAAATGGCTCGGAGTGAGCCTAAACATGTGACCAACCAAATAAAAGATATTTTACTGTATATTGTGTTGTTAATTTACACCTTTTAGCATTTAAAAGAAATATATTATTATAAGATGTTATAATTTAATAAATTACTGTTTATAAAAAGTTTAATCATCCGGTTGCTCCATCGTTGCACACTGTGCCGAAGTGGGTTTTTTTGCAGACATTGGTAAAAATGTTTTCATTGTTTATCGAGTCGGTTCACGATTCCTAATAAAAAACTTCAAATTTTAGTTATTTTGAAACAAAAATGTATCGTTTTTTCATGAGGTTAATTAGAAGTATGTTTTTTTTTTTTTTTTTTTTTTTTTTTTTTTTGCACAGACTTTTGTACAATCAACCGCTAACTGCAAAAGTTGCAGTTTTATTCCAACGTTTCACACTCTTCCAATGCTTATAGTATAGGAATGTACAAACGATTTCGAGGGATATAGCGAATCTTGACTTTACAAGATAAATTTGTTAAAAATAAAACAAAAATTTAAAATAAATCGGGTAAAACATGTCAAAACATAAGCATCAAAACCCAATGAATTAAAATAAATTTATCTAAAAAATGTGACTTGTATAGCATTTGTTTTTCATCAGATATGCATTTTTGGTTTTCACCTGTTTTTCCTATTTTTTCGATATATGTCCTTCTAAAATGGGGCTAGACTGTATGAAAGGCATAAAACCTGCATTTTATGTTCTTGGACTTCTAGAGGGAACTCTACGTAGGAGGAAAACATTGGTAAGATTCATACTTCACCCATATCATGGAAATTCCTCGTTTCGGCACATTGTGCGGAGAAGTGAAACAACATGGATATGTTATTCTTACATGATACGAAAAAATTTAGATCTTTTTAATGGATCTTTAAAATGGAATAATATAGTTTGTTTTACATCTTTAGTTTGTGACGTGCCGTTGCATACTGTACCCTGACTAGCACAGCAATGAGACAAAAATAAGTTAAAATCAAGTTTTATTTAAAATCTAAAAAAGAGAGATGGTAGGTGAACCTCCTTTACCAATATATAAACTCTGATTAAAACACTGTTAGTTGTGTAATACCACTTAAGCAATGCATGGACTAACTATAATATATATTACTTAATTAAGTTGATTAGATGAAGTTTTAAGTTACATACAGACAATGACTGGCTCTATTACTTCAGAACTCCTTCCGCAGCGATGCGCCGCCTTCCCAAGTTTACTGTATGAACAAAAATACTTTATTGAACTTAACACTTAATTTATCTTACCAACTCCAGATCTTAGCCCTCAGCAAACATCAGAACAGGCATTGCACTTCATTTTGGAACCAAAAGCAGTCTGGTTTTCCCTGGGTGCGAGATGCGACCAAATCCCACGACCAGCACACTTTCACTCGCTTAAATAGATTGCTAACTGACCAGAGAAGCCAAAATTTGCATAAAACAGCAAAGAACACACGTATTTGTAGAAAATTAAAGTAATAGAGAGTATAGATGTCGCGGCACGCACACAGATGTTATTTTTACAGTACGATCGCAATCAAAACAAACGGCTGCCTTTATGAGTAGTCGCCAATCCACTACAAGTTAAGGAACTAAACTAATAATAATTTAATTTTGTATCTAATAATTTAATATTTAAAGACAAATACGTTCATTATAATTTTAGAAATTTCAGAAAAGGAATTTTACCTCTTTATCAACTTTATGAAATTCTTAATCGTTCTAGTCCATAAAGTTATGATTGCCTTTTATTCAATCATTGTTTACAGACTCTTTAATTATTGTCTTCCAATATGCTATTTTATGCCACATATGATATACTGTTTTACTCCAAGAGACTTAAAATCGCAATATAAATCATAAATTTGCATCGTTAAATGATAGCAATAATTTTATTGTGGAAAATAAATCCTTATTAAAGGTGATACATAGAATAATAGAGCTTCAATAAAAAGCTTCAATGACTTTAAATGTGTTCATAGTTAAAAATTTTAAAAACTAGCAAGCTGAAACCAAAAAATGAATTCTAGCGCAGTAATCACACAAAAGCAGTAAAGAGGTACGGCAACAGTTGCTTCTTCTTTTCGCCTACACCTAAGTACAGGGTGAAACAAAAATCTTGTCCTGATTATGAATATGTATTGTTCAAAGACTATTATAATTAGACATATGCTTGTTTGAATACATTGTAAGAAGTGTTAAAAAGTTTTCAATAAGACCACATATTTCATAAAATTTCAACGTGTACCCCCTTGTTAGCTCTGAGAATGTCAACGCGGTAAAAATGTCTTCTGTACCAGTAAACACAGCATCTTTTAAACTAGCTTTCAGTTCTTTAACGTCAGTGGTGTGGCAAAGACTCTGGACTTGATATAGACCCAAAAGAAAAAGCAGAGATGAATAAGGTCAGGAGAGCGTTTAGGCCATGGTGTTGGTCTTTCCCTTCCAATACACCATCCCGGAAATTTTCGTCTAGGAACTCACGAATTATGGAACACCAGTGAGGGGTTGCTCCATTCTGCTGATAAATAACCCATGGTTGAAGCGAATACTTGACGAGCACAAGAATACCAAGTTGACATTCTCCGAGTTACCAAGGGGGTACACGTTGAAATGTCATGAAATATGTGGTCTTATTAAAAACTTTATAACAGTACTTACAATGTATCCAAACAGCCATATTCCCTAATTATAATAGTTTTTGAACAATATATATTTATAATCAGGGCAAGACTTTTGGCTGACTCTATATTTCAACCATTAGCCGCTTGATGTATGCTCACACTTCGTGAAGAAGACACATCAGGTTTTCACACAACTATACGGTTTTACACCATTTTACCCTACTTTTATTTTTCTTTTAAAGATATATTGAACGTTCTCGATCTTGTTTAGGAGTTCAGAATTTACTTTTTTTATTCTTTTCGATCATTGAACAACCCATAAATTCCAACTTTTGAAGTTAGATTACATAATATGTTAAGTAATATTAAAGTGATAATTCACATCCTTTGTATTACATAATATGTTAATCTACATAATTAAAAGGAAATAAATAAAACCGACTTCATGTAATTGTTTGTTGACACTCAATCCGCTTAGAATTGGGCAATATAAAACATGTAAAAATTTATAAAATTGGAACTCGAGTAATTCAATAACATAACTAAAAGACTTCGCGGATATCATACCGTAAATACATGATTGTCAACCGTATTTACAATTTCTTCTGTGAGTACCGCGTGTTTAAGTTTATTCTATATTATTTTTTAAATAATTCTTAGATAAATAATCAGAAGCATATTTTCTGCTTTTTCAATTGTTAATATTTTTTTGCTTTTCCAAAACCAATTTCCTACAGATTTTATCAAGTTTTATGCATGAGAAAATCAAACTTCTCTGTTTATCAGATCGAGAAACAGCTTTGTATGCAATAATCAATTACTCTAAAACATAGTAATTCATTTTGGCATGTGGCCAATCAAAATACATAGTACAGTCTCATTTTATCTACTGAAAATATACTTTTCATGTATGACTTCGTTTTAGAATACCAGACACAGCTCGATCGTGAACGGAATGAAAGTTTTGTTAAATATTTTTATATGGCCATTTGGGTTATGTCCAAAAATAATTAATTTGAGTGAGTTCAGTAAAAGATTCTGTTACATTCGTTAGCAGAGGATGTCGCATCAGATAGTGAATATTTTTGTCTGAATAGATATCATAAAAAAACTTAATTGAGTCGAAATCATTTAATACAAGCACAGCTAAAACGAAGAATTTGCTCGTTAATAATGGTTCATCATTTAAACTATATTAAGATTTTTACACTTTTTAGGTGCGTTTGTAATTATACAAATACGTAGCACCTATAGTCGTTGTCTGGTCCGTCCGTCTGTCCGCATATAACAGCGCAAAAACTATGAATGGTTTGAACTCGTATGGTTTGAAATTTAATATATAAACTTAAGGCGGTATTCAAAAAAATATTTTTCCACGCTCAACAACTCAAAATTTTGAGACACATTTACAGACTCATTTTTAAAAGTAAAAACAGGAAACTTGGCGGTGTGATTTATAAAGACATTTATAAGGTTTTTATTTTTCGTTCAATTAATTAGAAATTGATTTACAGACAATTATTTTCACAATACGATCTTTTTTTTTTTTTTGTTTCCAGCGCTATCGCTTCGGGAAATTCGGTTCAAAATGTCCACTTTGACAGCATTTTTTGAAATATATTCTGCCTTTATCAACAAATCGAGACAATACGGACATTATAAAGTTTCTGAATAAGAGACTCTGGCGATTGGATGCATTTTAGAGCAAAAATGAATTTACGAATGTGTCTCAAAATAAGCAGTTTGGATTTGAATACACCCTTAAATTTAATGTATATATCGTTTCTGATTTTTGTCGAGTCATTTAAAATTTTATGAAAATCGAATCAAAACTTAAAAAGATATTAATAAAAGTTTTCTTTATTCTATTAAATCCTGTCATACATAATTAATTCAGTGATATCCAATGATAGGTAATGATCCTAGGTTGCCATGGTGATGATGTCCTATTTATGATGGAGTCATATAATTTCTATATTACTGAATTTAAAAAACTGAATTTGTATACTAAAATTGCTTAATTATCGCAATCATATAATCTACCGACAATTGTTTGGATAGATGTTTCCGGAGAAATAGATACTAAATGGAAAAAGTGTCTAAATATGGATTTCAAGATCTGAAAATTTCAAAGCTATGCTTAAGTTACCATTGAAATTGTTAGTAAATGTCAATAAAAGATAAAATGTTGCCAACTTAAAATGTACCTATTTTATTACGGAAATTAATCATATCATAATAACAGACGATATAATTCATTTCAAAGAAAATAACGATGATTTTTTTACATTTTCTTGTATTGGATATTTGCGCATAGTATAATTTTAATATAACATAATTTTAATTAATTGTTTGTAAAAGTGTATTGAAACTTGATTTCATAAAATATAATTAATATCTGTAATATGAAAATCTGCACATAAAATGAATTTTGTATTCATACATTTTTGCATAAGAGTGCAACAGCTATTTTACTAAAATTTGAAAATTTATAAAACTAGTTATAGTAAGAATATACCTCATTTGTCACGTTTGACGTACAATTTCCAACTTGTTACGATCTACAAAAGCAGCATCTTGGCTAATACGAGCAAAACATATGTTTATTTCAATGTGATTTTCAAAGAAATGTAAGGAAAGAAATCCCTTTACCACACGCTGTTCCTCTTAACGATTATATTTCTACATTACAACTGTCTGTCAAAAATGTAGCAATTTATCAGTTTTACCATATATAATTTCATCCTTCAAAAAGACTCTCTGCCCAACCAAACAAAATGCAATATCCTAAGGTCTTGAAAGGATGAAAGATAGAAGGGAAAGATAAGGATGTTTAAGATATCACATCTTTGTAATATTTTCAACTGAGTCAGAGAAAAGTAGGAGTACGGAAGAAAACAATTATTTGTTTCTTTCTTCAAATATGGACTCTTCGCCATAATAACCAGCCCTTTCATGTATTTTATTGCACGGGCAAAATGAAAAGAAAGTGTGAAATCTGTAGCTTGAAAATTGTTTTGGTTATTAAATATTAGTCGAGTTTTTTCGGAAAAAAATGAAGAGCATTGCTGTACGTCATTCATGTCCTTTGGTGTACTAGTTCTTCAGGGACTTTTACTTCAGTACTGTGATTGTGTATACAGAAAATGATACTCACAATAAAACTGAATATTTTATGTTATAATATTATGAAGTTTATAATATAATGTTATGTTATAATATAATGAAGTTTAGCATTGAGATAATTTGAGCAATTCATCGTAGTAATTAGTTTAATTATGTGTGTTTTTAAGATTTTAATATATTTTCGTGTATTATGAGTAATGGTTAATATGAAAACTTGCTGAAATTTTGGTGAAACTTGCTGTGATCTTCAAGGATCATATGCAAAAACCAAATTACGTGCATACTAAAATTTTACTCCACGTCAAATACGTAAATTATCTTATTGATAAAGGAAGACTTTATTTTTACATTTGCTTTCTCCTCTTACTAGGAACTTTGGGGTAAAAACTCGAAATCTTCATTTCGTTTGATGTTATTTAATGATGACAATTAGGTGATGGGCAGTTATAACAAGTTTTCAGGAGGGTTAGAAACCAGCTAATCAATTGAAAAAATTGTTGAGTTCTTCAAATTTGATATTCTTTGATTTCACATCAAATCACATCACCAATTTTAAAACAGTGAACAACAAATTGAAATCAAGGCTAGTGTCACCCCATCAATTACTATTTCTTAAAATTATTTTCTGTTTTTTGGTCAGATTCAACAGGCACGCAACATCACATGCGTTATGTTACGTGCTGCTACGTGTGTGCTTTTACGGTGTTTTACGGTCTAATTTTGCTGCAGCTGTAGGTAGCTTTGAATCATTGAATACTCCATGATACACAATTTCGTGTTTATATACTCAATTTCAAAAAGGAGGCACAATAAGTAGAGGACCAAGCTTGAATTTCGATTCTTTTTCCAGTCGGACGATAGATAGATTTTTATGTAGAGAGATGCAGGTACAATGTCTAAAGCATTGAAAACGATCCACTGCCGTTTATTTTCTACTAATAGTATCCTAAAATGATCTTAAATTTCCCTTGGCATATGTCAATTTGACCTCCATTTTTTCCTTCAATGGTAGGGTAACTGTCCAAAGATATCTCCATAACAAATTTTTGATCCTGTATTCACTCTTATATGAGTGCAATAAGTTGTGTACTTTTTCTTACAGACGGCAATGCTAGAACCATAGAATTCGTATCGTAAGCGGTTACCTGATAAAAGAACGAATCCAGCAAAATATGAAGGTTATCTTCCACTTTTTCCATTAAATATACTGTAACAAAAGTACAATATTTGATGAACTACGAACCAGTATAGTTCAAGTATTCTAGTGTTAATAATCCTATTATCTGTTATACCTAAAAATGAAAGTCACGGTTAAGCAACTGTTCTTCTTTCCGGAACGCGAATTCGCTTAAGAAATGACGAAAAATGCCAATATTATATAATAAAGTACATTCCAAAAGTTTATAGACAACAATTTTTTTGGATTTAAGAGCTAATTAAACAAGATAGAAACAGGAAATAAAGTATTAAAATATATAATGATGAAATAAAAATAAAATAATATTCAAACAACTTTTAACAATCATATATTTATTATGCAAAAATATAAATAAAAAAAGCTTGCCCCAAAAAATATATAGACAACCGGGTTAAAAGCTGATTTTAGTACTGATATATAAAATTTGCATATTCCAAGGTACTTGTGACGCAATAGTTTCTTGAGATAAAAGCGAATCTGTCTTTCTGTTTCCGACGGATTGCAACGATGCCTCGGAATGTGCAGTTTTCCGAAAAGGAAATTTTGCAAATCAATTGTTTGAAGAATCGTGGATGGAAAGTTGTGGCCATTGCAAGAAAACTTGGACGCAGCAGGGTTGGTATTTACGGAATCTGACAATTTTGAAACAAAATCCCGTTCTGGACGACCAAAGAAAAAAACTAAACGGCAAGACAGAGCGATTTTGAGATTAGTTTCAACCCAGAATTTGTCTGTACGATCAGTTTCGAAAGAAGTAAACATTCCAGTATCAAAATCCAATGTCAATCAACGGCTCCACTCAAGTACATTTCTTGATTATCGCAAAATACATCGTTCGTCAAAGTTTATAAAAGGCATAAAGACACTCGTGTTCAATTTCCCCGAAATCACATGAAATAGACAGGTTGAGTGTCCTTTTCATTGCTGAAACGAAATTTAATTCAGATGGCCCCGATTGTAAGGCATATAACTTGCACGATATTTGCAAGGAACCACGAACTTTATTTAGCACACAGCAATGAGGGGTGTGACGCATGAAGTGAGGAGCCTTTTCTTATAATGGAACAACAGATTTTGCTTTTTTGAAAGGTTGTAAATGTTCCGAGGATTGCATAAAACGCTTGAAGTACAATTACTTCCATTTGGAAAGCTGTTAGGTAGCGTCGAATAAATATACCAGCAAGACTTCATTCACATGTCCAACTCTACAATGCAGTGGTTTAGACAAAACCAAGTAACTGTTATGGACCATATGTCCTGACGTCCTGACCTACATCCAATAGAGAACCTCTGGAGAATATTAGCTAGAGACGTATATGCTAATTTGTGTCAATTTGCAACGGTTCAAGATCTATAGCTTCAAATTGAATGAAGTTGATTTTCCTCCTTAAAGCCAGAGTTTCTTCAAACTCTTGTTTTGAGTATGCCTGATCGAGTCTTTGATGTGATTAGAAAAAAAAAGAACCTCTGAAAAGTTAAACGTTAAAGAAAAAATGAGTTGTCTAAAAACTTTTAGGACAGTAAAATTTAAGTTTTATTTTTCTCTCACAGTCTGTGATTGCGTAATATTATTTTTGTATAGTATTATTATTGTCTTGATATTATTTATATTTATAAATTGTTTTGAAATTGTTACTCCTCTTTTTCAATTGTAAAATAATAAAACCCCGTTGTCTATAAACTTTTGAGACGCACTGTATATGAATTTTCACACTGATTAAAACTGAAACTGATAAAACTGAAATAGATTATTTGAAGTGCTAAGAAATAATAGAAACTTAATACAGAATGCAACATACTAGCAATAATATCACGATTTTGACGAAATTTTCATAAACATTCAATTAGGTCTCCAGTCGTACGGTCACGTTTGACTAAAGATTCGGGTTATATACATTGTCTGACGAAAAATTTGGATACGTGGAACACATAAATTACAACATAGGATTAGACCATAGACGTGCTACGTAAAGTATGAGAAAAATTCAGGTACCAACATCAAGTGAGCTATATAGATGGAAGAAAGCAAGGGGAACATCTGTGTGATAATACCACTTCAGATAATTACGTAATTTTGCATTTTGTAAAAAAATTGTATTTCTTATGTCAGTTTAATGTACTTACAGCATATTGAAATTGGCAGCGAATTTTAGATATATACTGCGTACTCTATTATAAGCGTAATATAAATCGTATGAAAATTCAAATGTTCTTTCTGAAATATGATGCATGTTTGCGTATAAAGAAAACGGTTTGAAAAAAAAAATCCGATGACAATAAAATTACTGCTTACGTCATATTATATAAGGCGAGGCTAACAAAAAAGACAGGCTACCGCGGTGCATTCCACTTATCTTTTTTTACAGAACGCTAGAGTGACGTGATGCTCTTTTCGTACACCTGCATTGGTGGATTCGAGCATCACGTGATTCCCACGGTCTGTAAAAAAAGATACGCGTAAAGAACTGCGGTAGCCTTTCTTTTTCGTTAGCCTCGCCTTATATCGAGGCTAACGAAAAAGAAAGGCTACCGCGGTTCTTTACGCGTATCTTTTTTCACATATCGCGGGAGTCACGTGATGCTCGAATGCACCAATGCAGGTGTACGAAAAGTGCATCACGTCACTCTAGCGGTCTGTAAAAAAAGATAAGGGGAATGCACCGCGGTAGCCTGTCTTTTTCGTTAGCCTCGTTATAAGGTTACTAATCCAATTTTATAGCGTTGAAAAATTAACTTAAATAATTACGATTCTGAAATTTTTTATCGAATTATATTTTCATTGTATTTTTTTCATTGTATATTTTCATTGTATTTTTTTCATTGTATATTTTCATTGTATTTTTTTCAGTGTATATTTTCATTGTATTTTTTTCATTGTTATTTTTTTAGATTTATAAATATAGCACATTGCACCTATTTTCGATAGAAAAAAATTAAAAATCTTGTTTACTTATTTGAAATTTAGTTCACAGACATTTTGTATTTGAACCGAAAAATATTATTCTGCATTCCATTAAAATATTTTTTAAATATTATTTAAATATAGAAAGTAATGTTCCTTGACAATTACAAAATTTCGTATATTTAAAAAAAGTCATTATCTTTTCATAAATATATTGACCACAATTATCTTTGTTGATATTAGTAGCTAAACAATAGGGTATATTAATTGTTTGTAAATGTTAATTACAAAAAAGAAACAATCTTAATTTTTAGCTTCAAAAATATAGAGTATTTTATTTTCATTCACATTTATTTTCAATAAATCACTTGCTAATACATCGCTAATAGTGTAAAAAACAAAATAATTGAAATAAATTGTAACAAAATAATACAAAAATATTGTATCAAATGACATTATTTTCTAATACTTTTGGACAGATATTTTTCAGACAAATGCCAGTGTCTCATATATTTTAAAGTTATTCTTGAAATAATTTGGAACATAAAATTTCTATACCAAATCAAATAAAAATAACATTTTTTAATTTATATTTTATAGCAGATAAGCTGAAACATTTAAAAGCCACATGGTTTTGTTAATGTTTAATAAAATGCCTACTCTAAAAGTTATACGAATAAATTGACCTTGACCATCTAATTTCTAAGTATGAACAATTTAACCATTTGGATAATATCCAAAAGAGTGTTTTTAAAGGACGACATTTTTAAAATTCTCATTATCGCGTGAATGTGCTTTTTAATGTGCAAATTTATTTTCATTTTTATAGACTATTAAGAATAATAAGAATTTAATATAATTTCTTTGAAGCTACTATTTTCGATGTATAGAATTGCAAATATATATATATATATATATGTAAACTTTTTACGAAGATGATTTAATATTCCACGAGAAAATGGCAGTTTGTTAAAGATGGTGATTGATTGCAGTCGAATCAAGAAGCATGGCGAGGAGGTTAGGCAATGATGAAACACCACAAGAGTTTCTTCAATAATGAGCCGCCAATTTCCAGATAAATTGTTTATTAATGAACAGGAGCTATGCCAGTAACAGTTCCCACTGTATCAGATATAAACTTATAGCCCTCAGGCTTGACGATAACTCACTACATCACCTAATAGATCTTAAAAGGATGTTGTGAAATTCTAAGTCGCAGAACACCAGATAACGATTTAGTCAGCACTTCCAAACACGACAAAAATCTGCTCTCCAAAAGCTTGCAAGCCAGTTTTGTTAACCGCGCGTAAAATTATTGAAACGACGTAACGTATGCAGGAACCAATGAGTGACAGACAAAATTAAGCTAAGCGAATGTGGTGCGATGGAGAAGATTGAACAAGAAAGAATCCCCAACACAACGGCGCATTGATTTTGACGTGAACAATACCCAGCGCGTATGGCATAAAAAATTTAAAAAAATTGCTTTTAAAAACATTCGAAATGACAACAAGCGTCTCTCAGAATTTTATAGATTGGGGAGTTGAGAAAAGTTACGAATGAATTTAAAGTTTTAGATTCAGATTTGGAATAAGATAATTATTAATATACGTGTTATTACTTTTAAAAGGACATCAAATAGGAATAAATATTATTAAGAATTAAGGAAATAATGACTATGTCAGAAGTTAGATTAATTTAAAGGAATAATGCGAGATAAAACTTTTATATAGCATATATATATATATATATATATATAAACACTGTAGAAATGTTTAAATCAAATTATTTTCATTTTACAACCGATATTTTAAATTAACTCTGACATTTGCATCATTGTCAAAGTTCTTGAATAATGTTATTATAAATCAGACGCAAATAGTACAGGATGCCAGAAAATGTTTCCAGCAAATGTTTTCTGGGTGATAATACACATGTCCAAATACTTTTTTGTATAGGAAACAAGGTTCCAAATCCATTTATTCAATCCAAAATATAAGGTATCTCATGACAACCCAAATACACATTTTTCAATACCTGTTACCAATAATGAAGATATACTTTAAAGAAATTTTCAACAGCCTAACTGTGGTTTGTATGAAATGTGACGAAAGTATGGGAAATTGCAGACTTTTTTTGATAAAGATAACTGAAAAGTACTTTCAATTAGTTCTTTTGAAAACATTGGTTAATTACCAACTCATATAAAAGGAAATAAATATACTAGTTGGCTAAATATATTTTAAATTATAGAGTTAAACAATTAGCGTATTGAAAAAAAATCATTTTTAAAAGGAATGTTTAACGTTCGAGATTCAAAATAAAATGCTAATTAATGGACAGATATTAATTAGAAATCAAAATCAAAATCTGATCTATCACCAGGGTAGAAAGGGTAGTTTTTAATTAAATAATACAATCTCCTTGTCTTGTCAGCTATTCTTTTTACGTAGATATGAAATAGAGCGGAAAGTTCAAATTTCTAAAATAAACAAATATGCGTATTTCCAGTTGAAGTACATTTTTTTTAAATGTTAGGTCAGCCTTCCTCTAAATTCTCTACCTAATGTTAAAGCTAAATCTCTAATTAGTTGGAAAATTGTTTTAAACAGATTGCACAAAGGAAAAAAAAACATACAGTAGGTTTGTTTTATATGGCATCTTAAAATGATAAAATTTGTATTTTTAAATAGCGTACAGAATATTATACTTCTTATTTGGATAAAATAAACAATTTTATTACAGATATTTCCTCTGGAATTTTATAAACTTCTATTCCGCATTTATGATTTATCTATTTTATGAGCAGTTTTGTTGGAAATAAATAATTGAAAATAGGAGCGATACTAATGGATATTTTAGTGTATAAACATAACACATAGTAGGGAATACTTCGAAAAAATACATTCTTATCTTTATCTGACAATAATTTGTTCAATATAAGCCAACATTTTTATGCTTGAGAAAATAAAATCTACATTATAATGCAAAACATGTCCGTGCGTAGTGCTGACGTCATATTAACCGTTGCGGTTGCAACACCTGACCGATAAATTTTACTTTTACTCTACTTTTTTTAACTTCTAAACACCGCAAAATATCAATTTTTAAATGGTCGTATAGGAAAAAAAATTAAAATGCAATTTGTATGAAAAAGGAATTTTATTTAAAAGATTTTTTATAATTTTTAAAATAATTTTTTAAACATGGTTTTTTTTTTCAAAGCTATCTATATCGCGTGCATTTAAAACAACACACAGTAAACTCTGTCTAAGGCGGATTACTGTCTGTGCCGGAAAATCTTCTCGGTCCCGACCTATTCCGCCACAGATACAGTTTACTGTAAATTGTTTAGGATTTGTTTCTGGTTTATATTCCATAACAGCATTAAAACTTCATGAATAAATAAATAATATAATATAAATAAAACACAAATTTAACAGACATGTATTCGAACTACGTGTTTAAACCACTGAAATTATCAGAATTAAAAAGGTTGCTATGTAAATAGCGACCTTTGGCGATTACTTACGATATTAACTCCTGGCATGCAGCTAATACTAAAGAATCGCTTTCAATAAATTTCAAATCTTTATTTTAATATAGGTCATATTTTTCATATAAAAATGCTTTTCGATGTTGATAAGAGACAATCTAAAAAATATATTAAATCTATTGGATAATTCAAAATAAAAAAATTCATTTCAACTCTTCTCTGTAACTTGGAGAGCCCGGATTGGATTTCCTAGTAATAAAACAGTCAAAAAATGTAGCAAAAGCTAACATAAGAGAAATTGCTATCTATAAATAAATGAGACAAATCTATTTTATGAACTAAGATAAAATCTTAGCCTATACATTTTGTGGAAGAGAAGTTATTTTTAGCACTTAAGAAAAATAGGACTAATGTTTAAATTGAAACTATATCTTCTGGTTTTACGAATTGCTTCAACAAGTGAGTAATATTTCTTGTAGGTGAAATGATTCAGAAATGTTTTATGGGGACGACAAAAAGCAAAGGTTTAAAAATATAAAATCAGATTAACTTATTTTGTTATCTATATTGATAAAATGAACTGTTTGCGCGTATGATATCAAATTATTGTCATCTAAACATTAATATTCTATCCATGTATCAAAAAAACTCTCGACCAACATTTAAGTAACTCCAAAAATAATAACTACACGACTTTTTACGATCTTGTTAATTATGAAATGTGGATGCGAATTTTTAAACCTCAAAATGACAACTGAAACATTTTTTCTTCAATAAAAGAAAAATGTGAGGGGTGGAATAATGTTAAAAATCGTTTACTATTAGTGATCACGTTTTTCTCTTTTAATGAAATATTATATTTTTATTCATTTGTTTTGGAGCATGTAAATTAAATTTTCCACATTGAAAAGTTATAAAGTTTTAAGGTAATTCCAGATAACGCCGGGCGGGTTTACTAGTTTAAATATAAAATTTAATGTCTGAAATCTGAGTTATTTATTTCAATGTTATTATTATTGTTTTTAGAGTTTAATAATATATGCGATTTTATCTGTTTTCAAAGGCAATATCAGTAACTAAAAATATGAAGAAGGACTACATGAATTTTGCAGACAATGAATTTTATATTGAGTTTAAAGTATCCTTATTATGCAGGTAAAATATTTCGTAGACTAAGCAGGTAATTTAAATTTCGACAGTGCTGACTTCTTAAAAGAATTGTTAACTACAGTCAAATAGAGTGCTCATACTTCGGACAACATTTTACTTCAAGCTCATATAAGTGTATTAAATAAACCACTGAAACACTAATAACGCTTCTCTTTTTTTAAAGAGACTTAACGCTTTACCGATCATTGAATTCGCTATCTAAATAGCTCCTCATCTGCTTTCTTTCTTAAAAAAGTGTCTACCCGAAAGAAGAATACCTCACCATCAACTTCATCGCACCAAAATACGTCGCAAGCATAACGCTGTAAAAACAACTCTGAAACGATTCCGAAAGTTGGGAGCAGCAAAAAATCTTTTGTTTCGAGAAATGTTTCTTTAAATATAGGGAATCTATTCGTGTCTCAGGTTTTTAAATCTGACGGAACGCTTCTGGGGATCGGGTCGAACTTGAACAAAATTACATTATATTTTCTTAAACCGCCTTCTGGATTAAGGAACATTTACCTTTTGGTTTACAGTATAGTTGTAAAAATTATTTGGGGAATGTTTTCAACCATTCTGTATATATATATATATATATATATATATATATATATATATTTACCATATTTATTTTGTTGTTTGGAGTAAAAACAACTCTAAATGAATCTGATTGCATGTATAGGAACTCATATTACTTTTTAAAAAATCATTAAATATGAAACCAACATGCAATATGCAATTTATAATTATATGCTAGTCTTTATTTAATTTCATTTAAATTTTCCTTTGATATTTTATTTATATATTCTATATTACATTATTCTGAAAACACGTGAAAATAAAATAAAACCAACTTCAAGGGTTATTTCTTACCTTGGTATTTTCTTACATTCGTGTGAGTCTTGAAATCCGAACCAAACCCTAAAATTATTTTCCTGAATTAGTTAACCCGAAACCCGATCCCAACCCGAAGAACAATTTTCTGTTTATCGGAAATCCAACCCCGAACTTGACGCACTTTAATCCGAAATTGATCGGAAATGAAAGAAAGTTATAATCCATATTTTAATGCAATTATATGAAAATACACTATAATTGTATCGTTAATATAAACTTTATCGTTTATGTAGAAACATAAACATATATAAATATGGTGTCACGATTTAAGTGAGCGGGAATGAATTGTTAAATAGTGATAGAGACGACAGTGCTGCGTAGGAAGTAAAGGTATTGGCCATCCGGAAATTTGGCGGCATGGACGCTCTGAAATGGACGGCCGAGATCTTACGATCAATATCAGCGCTAACACGACTCAAACCTGATGTTAAAACAGGATTCGGTGGAGATGCGAGTTTTTGCGTGCAAAACGTGAGTTCAAAATCCTTGAGATTTTCAAGCCTGAAAAAATTGTAGAAACTGTCATCATGAAACATTTTATTAAGTCCAGAATTGTAGGGAGTATCTTAGTTACTCGTTATTAATTTTAAATGAACTGAAAATTACCATGTAATATTTTAATAGAAAAATATTATTAAGCGAAAAGCATTATCAACTAGAAAAACAAGAACAAGGTTCTGCAAATACGGCATTAACAAATTCCACGACACTGATGCCGCACAAATTCTGAGGGGAAGAGAAGATTTAAATTCAGCTAGTTGGGGAGACCTACACAAAAGCTTATGGGTCCTCCCCCTGACGCGAAAACACCCGCTCGCTAGTGTTAATCCTATTGGGCAGTTATTTTCTAATATATTGTTTGCATTTCAATATTTTTGAACGATTTCTTTTTGCATTGGATAACTGAGATCGATCTCTATTTCCGTCGTTAATTACTGTTTCGATTTTTTTTTTTTTTTTTTTTTTTTTTTTTTTGCAAAGATACTTTTATTTTCGGAAACGGTTTCAAAAGTGAAAGTACCTTCGTAAAAAAAATCCACAATGAAAATCGGACAAGTAATTAACGGCGGAAATAGAAATTGATCTCAGCTATTCAATTCAAAACAATCGTTTAAAATTATTGAAATGCAAACAAGATATTAAAAAATAACTTTCCCATAGGATTAACATTAGCGAGCGGGTGTTTTCGCGTCAGGAGAGAGGTCGCTTAAGCTCTTGTGTAGGCGCCTCCGCACCTATCTGAACTTAAATCTTTCTTTCATCTCACAATTTGTGCGACATCAGTGTCGTAGAATTTGCTAACGCCGTATTTGCAGAAGCTTGTTCTTGTTTTTCTCGTTGATTATGCTTTTCACTTAATATTTTTATGTTAAAGTATGACATCGTAATTTTCAGTTCATTTAAAATTAATAACGAGTAACTAAAATACTCTCTCCGATTCTGGACTTAATAAAATATTTTATGATGCCAGTTTCTGAATTTTTTTTTCTGGCGTAAAAATCTCGAGGATTTCGAACTCACGTTTCTCACGCAAAAACTTGCATCTCCACCTAATCCTGTTTTAACTCCATGCTTGAGTTGTGTTAACACTGATATTGATCGTAAAATCTCGGCCGCCAATTTCAGAGAGTCCATGTCGCCAAATTCTAGGAAGGTCAGTACCTTAATACTTCCTACAGAGCACTGTAGTCTCTATCATTATTTACCGGTTCATTCCCGCTCACCTAGATCGTGACACCATAGTACATATATGTTTATTTTTCTACATAAACGATAAAGTTGATATGAAAGATATAATTATAGCATATTTTCATATAATTGCATTAAAATATGGATTATAACTTTCTTCAATTTCGGATTGAGGGGAGAGGGCCCTTAAGCTCTACAAACCCCTGCATGAGGTAGAGAGAAAACACGAAAATAGTAAGCCCTGAACAAGCACAGAAGCTTTTATTGGTACTGCGTAACGATACAAGATTATCTGAAAAACGCATTACGCCGAGGGATCTAAACCAGTTAGAGAAGACTCCAGGTCTCTTTACTGGTGTTGGGTAATTTTTGTTTTATAGTGTTGCTTCCGTTAGGGAAAACCCTCGAAGCGTCCCCATCAGAATTCAAGATAGACTTAGATCTTAAATAGAATATTCTAAAATGGAACGAATTTTGGGACGGGAAAGAAAATGTTACTAGGCGTAAAAACAGTTAAAATGTGTGAGTTGGAAAAGAAATAGAAAGTATTTTAAGGAGAAAAACAGTAAATTAAATTGGGAATTTTTTGTAATGTAAACTATGTTATGTATATTATCATTTACATTCAAATATATAGTTTTTCATCTGAACTCTCATTTGAAAAACTGATTACCATATTCGACCTGCAAAAGAAAATATCTACCGAAACTAATTTGATCACGTAACAATTAGAGTCAATCCGACTCAAACCCTACTCGCAATGAAAGCAATTAACGACGAAACATGGACTAGGATTGCGGTCTGATATAATCAGGTTAGCGATATGATGCTGATCTCTAATTCATATTCACTTTAATTCTCTTTGTTAAAATTTTAGCTGATTTTGACGCGCAGTAAAAGTTGATATATTAAAAATATTAATGTTCCCAGTAAAAAAAAAAAAAAAAAAAAAAAATTATTGATAATTGTTTGGTTTTTACGAAAGATAAAGTTTAAAAAAGGAAAGAAAACAGAGAGACAAATATATTATTGTTATATCTCGATGATATTGTAAGGAGACTATCTGCAGACTGAGACCTTTAGAACGAAAAAAAAATTACATCCAGAGTATCCGTTGAAGTGTTATTTATTAGTGTTATATATATATATATATATATATATATATATATATATAAATCAGTTAAAAACTAATTGTATCACCCCTTTCGTCTTTAAAGTCGATTGAAAAACATACTTTCCAAAATATATGGAAATAATACCAGATCGATTGAATTCAGAACAAAGCTTTAAAAAATGTTTCTAGTTTTTGTGGTGTTTTAATAAATATATTGAATTCAACTTTAAAGGGTTTAATAGAAATGTTTATTAATTGGACGATTAAATTAAAAAAAAAATTCCTTAAAATTTAACTGTTGATTTTATATTTTAATAATAGTAGATAACGAGTATAGCTTCGGTGAAATGAGTTTCATAGTCTATGGTATTTCAGTATGACTATACATCATAAGATTTCAAATTGACGAAGATAAAAAAAAAAAAAAAAAACGTATTTAAGCATATTATAACATATATGCTTTGCTGAATATTAATTCGACATTTTTTTCAGAATCAGAAATTCCATTACTTGATTAAAAAAAGTAATAAAAATCTAACAAAAGAGTACATTAAAGAAATGATAGAAAGCAATTTGTATTTACTGCGATAAATTATTAAGCCACAAATTTCCCAAAAGTTAAGAAATTTATGATCAATAAAGAAACTAGTCGTTGGGGGCCACCATAATACTTACCCATCATGGATATGCATAATGTAAAATATTAAAATAAAAATGTGTAAACTACTTATAAAATGCATTGCAATTCAAATAAAATCGTGGCTTGATGACGTCACAAACTTTAAAGGCTCGATTACTGAATTGCTTGAAAGAGGTTTTTCCTTATAACTCCAAAAATAATAATCCTATTAACTAGCGGTTTATTGCATCTGATTAAGCGTCAAATTTCCAATTAAAATATATCTTTGAAGTGAAATTTGGATGAAATACAGGGTCATGAAAAATCGAAGAGTGTGGAAAATAGGATTCCAAATATCTCGGTAACTAATTATCCGATCGACTTCATGCTTTATTCAAAATTTATGTTTTTTTATTGTCTTTTATATTCATTTCTTAAAATAAACAATTTCGAAAATTTTTATAAACCTTTCATCAGAACGAATATTTCGAGAGTCCGAAAAAAATTGTTCCGTTTAATCGAGGTTATTGAAATGAAATAGGCTTCTTCCCATTATTACATACTAAGTACATAACAAATTGCAAGTCTCTATCTCATTTTTTTCGGGAGATAGAGCGTTTACAGACACACAGACACACAGACACACAGACGGAAGGCAAAATTTTTTTTCTAAAAATATGTTTTTCGGAATCTCCAGTGTCTGAAACGTGTAAATCCGTCAAATTTTTTTTTTCGATTTTCAAAACGATTGCAACACTTACCCTATACTACGTATGATGGGTAAGTAATACTACGTATGATGAGTAAGTAAAAAGAGAGGAATGTTTATAATGGAATATCTTTCTAGTGATTCTAGTTTTAGCAAGTAGGTAATTTATCTTATAAATAAAATACTAGTATGTTATTATTATTACTATTATGGCATCAGGTGATAAATTCAGAAACGTGTCAGAAAATAAACTTTATTGTGCTGAAAGCGAAAAGTTGAATTTTACATATTCTGATAGAAATAAATATACGTAAACCAGTTTATTATCATATATTAGGAAAATATCTGTCTGTTTGCCGATTGTCTGCCGACTGTCTGCCTGTCGAAGTGACAGAAAGTCCCACCACTACAAAATATGGGAAAAAATATTTCAAGGGAAGATTTTCAAAAATCTATTTACATTTTTAAAATTTAAATGCTGAGGGTTTTTTGTGTACTTATAATTTACTCTGTCCAGAGATGGAAATAATGCGCAGAGTTAGCACGCTGCTTAAACTATAATACTAGTATTTTGATATAGTAACTTTCGCCTATTTAATCCCAGAACTTTTACTATTAAATAAGGTGAAGTTTACTACACTAAAATATCGGTATTAAAATTTTGAAAGCATGTGAGAACTGCACCAAATCCCATCCCTGTCCACCCTACATAACCGAGTCCTCCGATAAATATAGTGATATTTTATTATTTTATTTTTGTTTTCTTTTTCTTTTTTGACCTTTTTCTATAATCGAAATGCCTCTTTTATAATTTTTGAAGAGAATTTTCTCTTTTGATTTAATACCTTTAAAAAAAAAGAAAAAAAAAAGAAAAATGCTAATCACACAGAAATGAAGTCACGGAAAAAAAATTAGTTTTAAATAAAAGTTAAAAATTGTATTTTAATACCGTCATTGCTCTCAGCCAAATTTGCAATTTAAAATATACATAGTATAATTACTAACTTTAGGCAGTAACTAATATTACAATCTTCTATCACTTAAATAAACCTTCATTCAATTATCTTTAGTATAACTTATTTAATTTTATTAAATATACAGTGATGACTTGGCCGAATTATGGTGACGCTCGTCTAGCTACATAAATATTTAGTCCTCAGTAACACAGTTTGCTACGATGTAAGTGCTGTATTAGAACAATTAAAAGACAAAAAAGTCGTAAAAATGAACTACAAGCATGCATGGTATATCTCATGCTAATTCAACACTCTTCAAAATAAACACCAACGATCACAACCTATCGTAACTTAAGTTCCACAAGATTGGGGACACTGCCTCAGCAAAATGTGCATACAGATATTGTCAAGCTGCCAGCGACATTTTGCACTGGCCATAGTCAGGGCCTATAGAACGGCCCCAACCTCGGCACTTCTGGTACTCTCAGGCCTGATTCCAATCCATCTTAAAGTCTACTACGAAGCAGCGTACGGCACAGTCTCAAGATTAAGGAAAAATGCAACAATGCACAATGAAACTTTACACCACATCGAATACGACAAAAAAATAAACATATGGGAGAATCATCCAGCAGACACAATAGAACCTAGGATAGGGTACAATACACAAGACACAACGATATACACGGACGGCTCTAAATGGGAATCAAGTGCTACAGGTTCGGTCTTTGTAGCATATAAAAATAATCAAAAAATAAAAACATGGTCAGTGCCGTTAAGGAACAGCAACAGCGTCTTACAGGCCGAACTACAGGCAATACAAGAAGCAGCAAAATGGGGCAACACCATTGGTGAGTCATATAGCATCCGCTCGGACTGCAGATCGGCCATCGAATCACTTAGTAAACCATTCAATGTAAACAAAACAGTAGATACAATCCAAAAACTAATAAAAGAAGCTAACAACAAATTTAAAATCAGCTGGGTTAAGGCGCCTGTTCGCATCCAAGGAAACGAAGAGGCAGACATGTTAGCCAAAACCGCAGCTCTAAATGTACACAACAAAAAATAAATACAACCTGACTAAACCAATCTCAAAACTTAAAAGAACACTAAAAGATATAACACTAAAACAATGGCAGTTCGAGTGGGACTATGGGGACACAGGTAGGGAAACACACAGGTACTTCCCAATAGTAGATAAAAATAGACTAATAAGCGATTTCCTGCTAGCACAGCTATACACAGCTCACGGAGCTTTTCCAGCATACCTACACAGGTTTAAGAAAGCGGACACACCTGACTGCGAATGCGGAACGGTGGGTTCACCAAAACATTACCTAATTCAATGTCCAGTCACCCAAGCACACCACCTGGCACAAATAACAACCGACAACGAGAAATTATTGTATGAACAATTAGCGAAAAACAAACACGTACAAAACAAGGCAAAGACAGTAATCAGGTGGCTCCAAGAAAACTGCGACAGCATCACGACACTAATACAAAACAACACACAATAATATTTAGCACCCCAGCAGCAGTCGGAGGCGGAAGGTAACACAACGATAAAATGAATATATATATGTGTTTATGTGTTTATGTGTTATATGTTAAAAAAAAAGGCCTAGGAGCAATCCAAATCCACCAAAAAAATTAAAAAATTGTCCATGGGTATTGTCCAATGGCAGTGTGCAGTAGTCGCACAACATCAGCTGCTTCCAAGGCCCGAAAAAGGAGCCCCGTAATCACAGAATTACCAGCACAACGTACGTCACCAACGGATCAGCAAGTTGTGCATTATGACACAGTAAGAAGCTTATAATAGCCCCGGCACTGTCTGTCCGTCCTAGTGTAAAAGGGAAAAAAGTGCTTATTTATGTGTTTAAGTGTTATATGTTTAAAAAAAAGGCCCACGAGCAATCCAAATCCACCAAAAAAATTATAAAATGTCTATGTGTTTTGTCCTAGTAGCAGTGTGCGGTAGTCGCACAATATCAGCTGGCACCACGGCCCGAAACAGGAGCCCCGTAATCACAGTATTACCAGCACAACGCATGTCATCAACGGTCCAGCAAGTTGTGCACCATGGCACAGTAAGAAGCTTATAATAGCCGTCGGCACTGTTTGTCCGTCCTTGTGTTAAAAAAAATAATAAAAAGAAGGGGAAGAAGACAGATGAGAAAGAAGAAGGACAAGAAGAAACTAGAAGGAAAGAGGTGATAAGTATAAAGGATAAGTATGGAAAGTAGACCGTGTACGTTAATGGGAGCTGGTGCACGTTAAATCTGTTCGTGGCTCTAATGTCCTCCAAGTTCTATATAAGCGTTACCTCTGGGGGTGCCAATCCAGATGCAGGTCTCGCATCTGGAATTGGTTCAAAATTAGGAGACTAGTTTCACAGTTATATGGATCATGTCAGCTATATAGAAAGAAAAAGCTGCAAAACAGGGCCCTTGGGCCAAACCAACGACAACAACAACCCATTGGGCTTATGGTTTTGTCAGTTAAGGACAATAGTACTTATTTTAAATTGCAAATTATTAATTATTTAACAACCTTTCAGGGACCCGAAGGACGGGTAGCCAAGTCAATTAGCACAATAAAAGTAAATTAATTTCAATAATGTAGTTAAAGTTTAATTCAGAATAAGTTCAGTTTAAAATGTTACCAACATTCTTCTCTTCCAGGTTCCCCTTGCAGTTTCTCGTGCTGCCTGTTGGGACAAGCCAATGGCCGGCCCCAACTGGTAGCACAAAGGTTTTTTTAGCAGCAGTTTTTTTATTCATTTTATTTTTGACTGTTCGCCTCTTTATTAGGTGCAAATGGACATTGTCCGCACAAGCTACCGAACCCGCTCCAATGGGACAGCCCACGGAGCCAGTTTTTACCAGGTGGGGTTCGGCAGAAAGGCGCAGTTCTGGCAGCCCCCGCAGCGTTTTCGTCTGCCTTGCTATTCGGCCCCAAAATTTTCCTTGCTAGTACGACTTAGCTATTGGCAAAAAAAATAAAATAAAAATAAAAATAATAATAATAATTTCAGTGGTTTTGTCTTCCCTCAAAATTCTTCCCCATTTTTCAAGCTAAGCTGAGTACCAAAGTTTTGGCACTAAGTTGTCCATTCTCATTCCAACTATCCTGACGAGTATGTGGCGTGCGGCAACAGATCTCAGAATACTAAAACCTAGGAGTGATCAGCCCAGTAAAATCCGGACTTTATTGGTCAGCCGACCTGGGTACTTGTCATTGTGGATCGCCCCATGAGGCGATCAGGCGAATTTCGCCCAACTCTCCAGGCACTCAAACCCGTCAAACTGGGTCGAATCCCGGTAGGTAGGGGCCTGGTCAGCGGTCTACAAGTTCCACAAGATAGTTTTAAAATGGACGTCTGCACTCTGCCCTTTTCAAAAGTTGAACTCTTTGATCTTAATCTCTGATCAAAATATAATCTACTACATTTTGATGTCCTCCTTTTCCATTCAGTTTTTATAAACCAGTGTATGTGGCATCTTCAAGTTTTTTCTGTGCACTAATTCTGAAGGACTAAAACCCGCGATCTCGTGAGTCACCGTACGCAATGCCAGTATAGCCATCGGCAAAACGGTCTCCCAATCCTTTTCCGATTCTAAACACAATGTTTTTCACACTTTTTTCAAACCACTGTGAAACCTCTCCACGCTGTTCGTTTCTGGATGACGCACAGAACTATGTATAACCTTTATACCAAATTTATGAAAGAATTCTGATGTCAGTTCACCTGTGCAATATTTTCCCAAATCACTCTGGACATCATCCTTTGGATATCCTGTCTGGAAAATATTTGTAAAAAACAATCGATTACTGAAGCAGAACTTAAATTTTCCACCGGTATGGCATTCGGATACTGAAACGTAACAAACTGAAGTAATCAATTACCTTTTTTTTTTTACTTATACTTAAGGTCCCCCCAGTATCAACATTAATCCTCGAGAAAACTTCAGAGATTATCGGCACAAGTTTTAATGACGCTTTTTTCCTATCCTTATTTCTTTCCAACTTTCTGACGAGGGTCACGTGTCCTCACAAAGTCTTCTATTTCTTGATAGCAATTTGGCCAAAAATAACATCTTGTTACCTTATGATTTGTTTTCGTTGTCGCTAAATGACCCGAACTTTTTCATGACACATTTTTAATATATTGTTACTAAACTCTAATGGTAAAATTTATTGCAATGTCACATCACCACTGTTTGATTTCAAAATTCTCAGAAGTTTGTCTCCCATTACTATAAATTCATTTTCCTTCGCATGATTTGCTTTTTCCCATAATATTATTGAGGTAGAACAATTTCTTTGCGCCAAACTAAAGTCTTTCGCTGTAATTTTATTTAATCCAACATCTGTTTTATTATCCCATCCGGCAAAAGTGCCAGATCTTCACTTAGTATCTCATCTCTACAGTTTCTTCCGTTTGCTCACATTGTTCTTCCCCATACCTGCTCAGAAACCAAAACCTCTTTTTCTATCCCTTTTTTTCTTCTATTTTTTCCAAACATTCATTTTTACACTTTGTAATTACCATATTTTACTGAATCTTACTTTCGAGATTCATTTCACTGAGCTCGGCTGTTTTATTACCTAACAGAACAGATAATAACTTTGTTTTAAATCCGCAGGTTTGCGAGTCGCCTTCAGGGTAATATGTCCAAAATCTCTTTCTATAGTCACCCAAGCTACAGGTAAACATTTTCACTCATTATTGTCTTACCCTAATAGCTTCACCAGCTAAATCTTCAGGTTTAACCCAGTTCTTATCTCTTCCCGCTCCCGTATCACTTAAATTGCTTCTCTCCACACCATTTATAACAGCCCTTTTAAGATAAGGCTTAAAACAATCACCCAAATTAATGTCATCTCCCAAATGATTTACTACCTCACTCTGATTTTTTTTAATCCATTCTGGACATTCTGGTTTAATGTGTCCATGTTTAAGACAGAAGTAGGAATTAATTTGCCTCTGTTTTTCAAAAGCATGTTCTTTCTTAGATTTATCAGTTTTTACAATATTATTCTTATTCTGAAAATCTGATTTAGGCTTAATTTCACTGTTAATTTTAGAATTAAAGTTACTTTTAGGAATTTTCTGAAAAGATTTCTTTTCCCAATATTTTCTTTCTGACCTCTTAAATTCTCTTCTGATAATATCATATTGATTAGATTTTTCCGCAAGTTTCGAAGCTATCTTCATCTCCTCCCATTCGTCCATATATTTCTCTTTTATTTCCAAAGGGACCCGTTTTTTAACTACTCCGTGAGCATCAGTTCTTTTAACGATTCGAAATCTGTCACTTCTGACGATTCTAACCAATTATCCAGATAACCCCTTAACACATAAATTAAATCCACCCATAATTCACCCGGTTTTCTTTAATGATTTTCAACATTTTTTTTAACGCTCCTGTGATCAGAATAAACCTATCCAACATTTTTTTATATGTGCTTAACATCATCGCACTTATCTGCTGGTTGTTACACAATAATTTTGGTAATATCTGAAGGGAATAACGGAATTAAATAGCTAAGTAAATCATCCTGAGAAAAAAGCTTTCATGGCTTGTCTCTCAAAAATCACAAAGAAATGAATAATATCGATTAATTTTGAATCAAAACGCGGAACTAAATCTTTTAAGTTTACTTTCGGATTTCTAGCAAATCTACATTTGATTCATTCGATGAAACACTAACAGTTTTCGTAGAATTTTGAATAAGTAATTTTTCTAACTCAAATTGTTGCTGTTTCTTAAGTTTATCTAGTTCCAGTTGTTTCTCAAGTTTATTTAATTCAAATTGTCTAAGTTTTTATTTTTCTTCTTGCGCTTCCCGATCTAATTCAATTTCCCTATCACGTTCTTTATGTTCCGCCTCCTCATTAAAAAATACTTTCCACACGTATTTTAGTATAACTTTCATCATAATCCGATGCCTCAAAAAGCTTTATTTTTATCCGTTTTTGACACACTGGTCTCAAATTCATCTGCTAACAACAGCAAGACTTTTTAGTATATTTTGCTACATACTCTTGTCATGTTTTCCTCGAAAATACAATAAATTTTCAAAACATCAAATATATATTCAATTTACAATAATACAATAAATATAGAAATAGAATTTTTTTCACTAAAAGTATATTAAAAAACGACACAATTTTTGTACCGCAAATTATCATGAAAAAGTAACATCTTTCAAAACTGAGTATATCTTCAAAATAAATTTTTTATATCCAACAGTACAGTATAACATAAAGTTATTTTTTAAACATTAATCATAATCCTCCACAGTATACCCACAAAATTAAAAGTATATCTTTATTACTGCAATAAATGAAAATGTATGTAATCCAAACTCTAATTCCAAAAGTTTTATACACAATTATGATTAAATTTCCCTGATTAATAATCCAAATTAGTATTTACTATACCCCAAGTAACTTTTAATGTATACATAAGTATTTACTTTTCCTAACCCAATATTATACCTTGCAGATACCAGAAAATAATTAAACAAAAAAATCTATCTAAAAATTTAAATACCAAATTAATAGTTTCTCTAAAATTTTCTCATAGAATTTTGCTCCGAAAAAAAAAATACACAACATTAAATTCAAAACAGACCTTTCTAGAAATTTTCATAAAAGATCTTACCTTCAGATGTAGATGTTCCTTCCACACTTTTACCAGGCTTCTTAGCACTTTTAATATTACACAAAACGTTTGAAGACTTAAATTCACTTAAATTAGCGATGAGGCACTATCACGTTGGCTCCTTATTTAGACTCATAAGATAATACACCACACTTGTTCAATCCACCGCATATTTCTTTAAGAACACACTAGTAGCTGTAATATCTTATGTCTTTGTTACATACCACACAGCTTTCCATAGTCGACATAATTTTTCATCCGTCCTTAGTTACCGGACATCCAAGAAAACACTATATTGCCGACTAAATTTGTTACTCCCAAACAACCTTGTCTGCATTAAGCTGGCTCAGCATCTGTATATCAGATTAAACATAGGTTCTGGGTCTAATTTATCCTAGATCACATTATCTCGTCGCTGCCACCAAACATTTGTCTAGCTACATTAATATTAAGTCCACAATAATACAGTTTGTTGCGATGTAAATTCTTTATTAGAACAATTAAAAGACAAAAAAAGTAAAAATGAACTACAATCATGCATGGTATATCTCATGCTTAATCAACACTCTTCAAAATGTACGCCATACGATTACATCCGATCGTAACTTAAGTTCCAAAAGATTGTCTTAAAATGCACGCCTGCACTCTGTCCTTTTTAAAAGTTGAACTCTTCGATGTCCTTCCTGCCAAAAACCCTCGTAGTCATCAGTTCCACGATCACCTTTATTCCCACTGGTTGCTGATGACATCCGGAATTTTAAGTATGGACATGCTTCTAGACGATTCTCGAAATCCAAGTAGGGAAATAGCCATTTTTCATGCATGAGTGCCTTCCAGATGATATACACTGCTCACAACATTTAGGGAAGCAAATAGTTTAAACAAAATTACGCAAATATTTATTTATATAATATTTATTTATATAATATTTATTTATATAATATTTATTTATATAATATTATCTTAGCCTTTTTTTTTTTAGAAAAGCCGATGTGAAAATGTCACAACAATGTGATTTACCGAAATCCATGGCTGGGATATTTTTGGGAAACTTGAATCTAGGCAAACACAGCGAAGTGTAGTAGACGTTCTTGGAGTCACAAGAAGTATCATTGCAAGGCTGTGGAATCGATTCAAAGAAACAGGGAATGTTAAACGTCGATTAGGACAATGTCGGCCAAATGCTTCCACCGGAACTGATGACCGATATATACTGTTAACAGCTTGTCGATATAGAAGAGACTATGCTACTCATCTGCAAAGACAGTTGCTCTTGACAGCAGGATGAAGAGTATACAGCCAAACAGTCCGAAATAGGCTTCATCAGGGTAGTCTTTATGCATGCAGGTCATTAGTCTGTATTCCGTTGACCTCAAACCACCGTTAGGCCCGAAGAAGTTAGGCTCTTGAACATCGAGATTGGAGGAAACGTGATTGGAGTCAAGTGCTGTTTATAGACGAGTATGGATTCAGTCTCGAGTGTGACACCCAGACGTATTTTGGTATGGAGGGAAAGGAACACTCGAAATAACCCCACATTTGTTCGTGAAAATTCCTTACAGATGAGGTGGGTTGATGGTATGGGTTGTAATCATCATAGGTGGACGTACAGAACTGTATATCATTCGGAATGGCATTTGGACGGCCAAAAGGTATGCAGATGAGATACGGAGAACTCAAGTCGTACTTTACGCTGCAGCCATTGGTGATTTCTTTGTTTTCGTGCATAATAATGCCAGACCGCGTACAGATCGTCTTGGGGAGAACATGCTTGAAGCTGAAACAATACAGCGTATGTAATGGCCAGCATGTTGTCTTGTTCTGAATCCAATCAAACATGTTTGGGACACCCTCGGACGACGCATTGCAGCGAAACCAGTAAAATGTTTTGCCTTTTGTTCCCAATTTTCGTATGCTTCATTATATAGCATTTACATACGATTCTTGCGTTAAGAATGTACGTACAAGAACCTTGTCGCATTTATGGGGCATCACATTTAAACTTAATGACTTTAATAGCTCACAAAATTAGTCTAGGTTTACACAAAACAAGCACTTTTCCAGTCAAACACATTTCGAATATTTTTTTCTTAATTTTTAACACATTTAAACTTTTACAGTAATCAAAACAGAGAAGTAATATTTTTGTATATATAAATCAGTGATATTTATCCTGTTGATATTTAGGGATTCGTTCATCTGACGAAACCCTATTCGCCTCACTTCTGTGTCCCTCTGTCTGTCACAGAGTTCGTACTCGGAAACTGTATAGGTTAGAGACTTAAAATTTTGTATACCTAGAGGTGAATACATCCTGTCACCCGACAAATCATAACATTTTGAAAAAGGTCTTATATTATTTTAATTAAATGAGTTAATTTAATGACAACCGACCATGTGTGCGATTTTCTTAGATTTTAAAACAGAACCTTAATTTCAATCTTTTTCCATTTCAATCGCATTCCCCTCCTAACTGAAAGGCTTCGCGTTCTATTCTCGGCAACGAAAGTTGAAAATTTCAGTTTTTACTTTTCATTGTCCGATGGATTTAATTAACTCCTTGCCTGTGGAATATTTTTGAGAAAAATATGTCAAAAATTGAAAAATTTTCTCTCTCTTTCATTTTGTGCATTACACCAGTAAAAAGGTCAGAAATAGGTCGTTTTATATTAAAAAAATAATAAATTAACTTAAATAATTACTATATTTAATATTTTCATGTACATGAAGAAAATTAATGGTTTATAGTCAAACTTTACTCAACTATTATCTACTGCAAAAATAGTAAATTACAGTACATTACACATTTGAAAAAGGAAATAGAACTAATGGAACAGAATCACCGATTTTTCACCTCCCCAAAATCAGTTTGGGCATTCGAAATATGGCACGTTTGGGTGTCTCCAACTGGATTCGCGTGACACAGGAAAGGGGTTAAAAGAATGTTCGTAATTCTCTGCCATTTTGAGGGTTTCAGTTTTTTTTTAAGCTACAATCGAATCATGTAATAGCATATGCTTTTCAGATATACAAATATATGCTGTTAAAATTGTCTGAAAAGCAGTTCTTCAATACATTTTTTGTTTTATTTAAAAAATAGATTCCTCTTCTTAGCATTGTATTATTAAATTTAATGATGCGGCCATCTATGTTCTTATTGATAAAGTGTATTGATAAATGAAAAGGATAATTAGAAATAAATTATTTGGATTTATTAATTAAAGGATAAAGTGTTTCGAAAGGAATATATTAAACGAAACCCTTTGTGAGATTTTCGATCACACTTGCGTACTTGTTTATATAGTGCATTACTTTTCATTGATAAATGCACTGATAATTTATTAAAAAATATGTATTACGCTAACCAAAATTTTAAACATTTATTTCTGATAATAAAAATATGAATGTAATGAAATAAAAATTTCCAAAAATAGGAATTTTCCCGATTTATTTTTTTTTTAAATAAGAAACTAAATGTGTTAACAAATTCAGTTGCTATCGAAATAAAAATGTGGACTGAGACATACGCAACGTATTGCAAATTTGTGCATCGATCCAAAATCAAATCTGTATGAATAAATCATTTTACCTTTTTTGCTAGTTATTCTGAAAGTCATGAAAAGGATCAGAAGAAACTTATTATTTATTTTAAATAAATTCGTATTCGCAGATTTCTAGAAGCGGTAGTGAATTTGGAAGTAAAAAATGGACTTCGGCTTTATAACAATATATTTTTCGGGGAAAACTATTACTGAGATTTGTTTTTCATGTTTAAATATTCCTCGGATTACTTTTGGAAGTATTTGGAAAACAGTTTGCTTTTTGTAATGCACAATATCATATAATAAATCACTAAATTGTGGTTTGTTTCTAATAGTGTAATTAATTGTAAGTTAAATTATAATTTAACACTTTAATCTATAATTTATCATTTCAAATGATTTTTTTATATATATATAACAAGTTTTTTGTTAAAGGGATGTTATTTAATATAATATTTAGATTTCTATTTTGTGGTGTATGAAATGTAATTTTCGTTTGATGAAACTTTTTCTTTCCAAAGAAACTTCTTCATATTATTAAACCTTTTCCTTTTAAATAAACCAACTGATAAATTTAAACATTAGCAAAACAATTCAAATTGTTTTTTTCATATTGTTTGAAATATTTTAATTGGTATTGTTACTAGTAATAAGCTATGGTTCTAATTAAATACACGCAATCTCCCTATTTTCCATTTATCATTATCACATAGTAATACACATATAATGAAGCGTAAAAATATTTTAAAAAGATTGTAGTACTTTTGAAGTAATAATAAATTTGGTTTTATCCATACATAAAAAATTTCAGTAAAATCTTGCATTTATATGATAACGTAACTAAGATATTGTTGTACTACACATCTCAAAAGAACTGAGCATTTACAATGTATAATACTGAAATCAGCTGTGCTTAAATAAAACTAAAGTTGCTATTTAACTTTATAATAAGATAAATTTTAACTTTAAACTTAATTTACAACCAATCTTATTTTCTAAATGCTTTTATATTAGAGAATAATTTTGTTTAAATTAAACTACATGAAAAGTATTTTATTCCTAACTCTTGTTAATATTTTGTTGCACAGTATATTTACTCACTTATCTAATTATAATTTTTAAACTGTTCAATTAATGAAAGCAATAAATACTAAATAGTGTCATTAGTTTATGCTAAAAATACCTTTTTCTTATTACATAAATGCAAGCAAAGGAGAAAACAAAGATCTGGGATATGCTCTTTTCTAGATATAAAATAGTTAGACTGCTTTATGTATAATCTTCGATAAATACAGAATTTAAACAATGATGGACTAATATATCGTGCATGTCATTTTCTTTTCATAATTCTAAAGAATGTTTGGCAGAGACAAAACAATATCAAACGCAATTAATTACTATAGCTATTTTAAAAACACATCGAATAACCCTACTTTGTAAATTTTTAAAATAGGTGGATTGAACTTTGTGACGTTATATTAAAATAAATGACCAACGTAAAATAGCACAAATAAAAAAAAATATATAACGGCAAACAGCTGTTTCGGAGCCCTTAAAGCTCCATCATCAGTGCCAAATTTAAAAGATTAAAAACTGATCCAAAAGTTTAAGCCAAGTAGGTATACGTGCATCTCCGCAAGCAATCAAGATAAAATGGCGGTGCGTTTTTCAAAAACGGTGAGTTGAATGAGGTTTTTGGCGGTGAGTTTTTTCTCCCCCGTACGTAAACTCGTCCAGTCTGGCCGAGCGCTTCTATTAGTCTCTTACGTCACATGTGATTCTTTACTACCCTGTTGTTTTTAAAAAATTCACCGTCATTCCGTCTTGGTCGCGTTCGGAGACGTAAGCATACCTACATGGCTTAGGCTTTTGGATCAGTTTTTAATCTTTTAAATTTGGAACTGATGACGGAGCTTTAAGGGCTCCGAAAGAGCTGTTTGCCATTATATATATTTTTATTTGTGCTATTTTTACGTTGATCATTTATTTTAATATTTTAACCCTTTGTATTTATGATTTACATTTTATAACTGAAAAGTTCTTTTTCCTTTATTAACAACCCCTAAAACCGTGAAAACAAGAACAACAAATCATGCATCAGGCATACATTACGAAACAATTTTCAACAATAAGAGAATATTATTAAGAAATTTAATTATTTTCATGCAATGAAATGATATTTCTAAATAAGCAACTTAAAAAGCACGTAACGCATTATTAGTCCATTATCAGCAAAGACTGTCCATGTGTACGAATTATGTTAGGCAGCCCGGTATATGATATATATAATTTATACACACCATCTAATACATTAAAAATTAGAAAAGTTTAAAAATGCATACCAACAGCAGAATTCCAGTGGTATTTCCAGCAATTATTGATCATAGTCAGCCCCAGGGGTCATAAAAAGTACTCTTATATTGTAGCGAATTACAACTACAACTACTTTATAAAACATGTAGTTAACTACAACTACAACTACTTGTTTTAAAAAGTAACGACTACAAACAACTTTTCAAAAGTTCTCTCAAACTTTTCTACTTCTCTACTTTCACATTTTGTGAAAAGGTCCAATTTACACTAGAAATAGAAGACACGGATTAAATAATAAAGCGACTCCTCGTTATATCGCCTCTGCCTGGATACAATTAAATAAATGCGACATAACCAACGGCATTAAAAATTTAAGAAATATGAGATACAAGAAAGTGTTTTGTATTTGTCTCCAAAATATTAATTTATACACACATTACAAATTTTGTAGAAAAATTAAGAGAGATATTTATAATCTAGAACTTATATTAGAAGCAAGTGTCAATGGGAAAAATCTATGATGTCATGCGAAGCGTTGCTATACACTATAGCTGGAACTTGCCGCTGAGAATAGCAAATTGTTGAAAAGAACAAATTTTGCGCTAAAGAAGCACGTTTCGGCCACGTGATTAGCAGAAAGGCACATTTCCCACCACTGAAGTAGCGTTAAAAGTAGCGTCAGGCTTTGCTACACACTTCTGATTTTTTTTATATCGCGCTACTCTCTAGCATATTGTTCAAAAATGTAGCGCGCTACACTACAAACTACAGTAAAAAGTAGCAACTTCTGTAGTTTTGCTACTTCCGACCCCTGGTCAGTCCTATAGCCGAATTATTTTGTGCTACACTGTAAAGATACCATGCATGTTACACACTCCATAATCTATAGAAAACATGTTGTTGCGCCTCTCAGAGCTCCTTTTTAATATCACATGTTTGAAGCATCATAACATCATTAAAAAGCGCCGCAACCAATTTTTACCTATGCATCATAACGTAATGGAATTATTTTACGCATCCCTGTAAAATAAAACAATAATAAATAATGTTGTTATCCACCTAAGTGATTCACGTGAATCTCATTATGTTTGAAATATCGTAACATGAATAAAATGTACCGTGAACAATTTTTCCCCATATACCATAATGGAATATTTTGCGTGTGTTCCTGTAAACGAACAGGGAATGCTACACAATTTATCTTCAACATGGAACATTCTAAAACTCATATACATATACAAATTCATGGCAATCCAAGTATGTTTACGAGAGTTAGTGTACGGACATCCGGACAGACAGACAGACCGACAAACCGAATTCATAAAGACTGTTTTATTTTTTTGGAAAGTGTTCGAAAGAGTTAACATTTTGGAAAGCGATAAAAATGCACACCACAGTGGAAAACGCATTCCCAGCGATTATAAATGATAGTCAGTCCTGAAACCGAATTATTTTGTGTATAATCTATAGCAAATATTTTGGAGTTGCCCACAGTTCTCCTTTTTAATTTCATTATGTTATTAAAGTACACCATTAAAATGCACCTGATTTTCCCATAGATCATAGCAATTAAATTACTTGGTGTGTCCCTGGAAACGAGTTATAATTACTGCTAATATATAATAAGCAGTAATTATATATTAATATTTATTATAATATATTATGTATAATATACATATTATACATATATTATATATTATATATATATATATTAATATTTATTATAATATATTATGTATAATATACATATTATACATATATTATATATTTTATATATATATATATTATATATATAATATATTATATATATATTATATATAAGATATATATTATATTATATATATATATATATTATATATAATATATAACACATAATAGTCATAATTCCTGGAAAAGCATGTTTTAGTCCCCCTCAGTGGAGCATGCGAATCTCATCATGTTTGAAATATCGTAATCACAATAACAATAAGCAATCAATATCATAACAATAATCATAACAATAAGCAATTTTCCTCCAAAGACCGTAATGTAAAGGAATTCTTTATGTGTCCCTGTAAACGACCTATAACGGCTACATACTTCATACCAAACATTCTATGCTAAACCTTAATAATATTTAAAATGTAAAAATTACATGGCATTAAGAGTATATTTACGTAAGTTAGAGCATGGACAGACAGACAGACAAACCGTATTCATATTTGAACTTTCTTGGAAAATGTTAAAAAAGCATATAGATTTTACAAATTATAATTCGGTAATCAAGAAAATTACATTTAAGTGAAATACTTGTCGTACAAGCACAATATTAGATAAATTAAAAGCGCTCAAAGCGAGATTGGTAATATTTTTCAAGGATATTAAAAATATTTAAGCATAGATACCACTATCAGAAACATTTAAATCTTTTAACATAAAAAAACATACGTATATGAAATGCACAGTGAGAAATCTAGCTTATTAACATTTATATCAGTCAACTATCCTTTTTACCAAAGACGAGTTAGTTATTTTTTTAACCCTCTAAGCGTGTGGAACGTAATATTCCGTTCACTAAGCTCCAGGTTTCACTGCAATATATGCAATGTTTAAGATAGTATAATTCTATAGATTTAATGAATTTTCAAAGCATTGAAGAATAATTAATACACTCAAGGGTTATATTTATATTTGTAATTAAGTTTTATTTATAATGCTGAAAGAATCATATTTTTTTAGCATTTAAAACAAAATGCAGAAAAAATAACATTACAATTTTACCCTTTTTCAAATCGCTCAGAGAGTTAAATATATAAACTATTATTTCAGTATTTTATTTTACGCTAACCAGCAGCGCACTTTTTCGTTTTAAGTAAATTTTTTGCTCCATTAACCTCTTCAGACCTGAAGCTAAACTAATACTACAATTACTCATACTTTTTTGCACAAACAAAATGACATCACAGATGACAGATTTTCTTCTGAAATAGATACTTTAAAGGACTAGTAATTTATGCCCCCAAATATAGATCTAAAATTATTAAGTCCCATAAAATATCAATTTAACTATCAATAAATAGACGTGATAACAATACACTTTAAACAAGTGATCTCATCAATTCTCAAAAATTTTAATTGTTAAGTATTTAAGTTGAATAATTATGAAAATTACTTACTTTCTTGGCCACACTGTCTTGAGGGCATTTTGCCAACTCAGATGAGACTAAAATTCATTTTATGAAAACTCATCATCGATGCTACAATTTATTGGTTTGGTTTTAAAGCTAAAAACATTCATCTATGTAGAAATAAAGTCAAAATGTAAAAAAAAAAATCAAACGGTTTAGACTTTATGAGGTAAATAATAGAGGTATACATTTGTGTACCTGGTATCTGAAGAAGTTAACACATTGACTGCCAAAATACATAAATATGTGTGCTGACAATATTTCCCGGTGTGCCATATCACAGGAACATGTTTAAAGACACTTTAATGGAAAAGTGAATATGTGACATAAAGATTACAACACTGCAAAAGAAATTTCATGGGAGAAGAATCCCTCAGCTGTCATAACGGTCTCGAAGATGTTTCGGCATGTGGTGCATGCATCTGGCACATTCATCTGGTAAAATCTGCCTAATTATCTCGATCATTTGGAACTTTGTGATACTGATAGTGCGTTTGGTTATTTTCTCAATCATGCCAGACGCATATAATAATTCATAGTTTTGTAATCAGGGAATTGGAAGCACAAAGTCTGTGATCGGGACATTCCACTCAAATCAGGCACATCCAGACACCATCTTTTTTTATTATAAGCGTTTCGTAGTCTCCTTTGCACCTCGTCTTTGCATTTTGTATTGTGTTTGTGACGTTTATGAAGTGCTGAATAGCTGTCTTAATTGCGCAATTGGTTTGCCGGCGCGAGTCATCATAATACAGATTACTGCATCCAGAATTCTCATAGATTCCACTCTTCCATGTCCGTTATCGTTGACATCATACGTGTATCTGAAACCAAAAAGTGCAAATATATGTCTAATATGTCTCATTTTTCACCACTATCCATAATTTTATACCGTTTACAAACTATCAAATTTATACCGGATACCCTGTCAAAATTTAAATATCACAAAAGCAAATCTTACAGTTTTCACAAAGTAGTAGTTGAATAGCGTCTGCAATACTATTCCTATGATATACCTGTATACAGGGTGGTCATAACAAAAAAACTTAGCTATGATATGAACGGTATCATAGCCTATCATACCGTTCAAAGAAACGGGATGTCATTTGGTATGTGCATATGGTATGGTATAGGTTCCAGAAGGAGATAAACAACAAAAATCGATCTCTCGTGATTGCTGTTACAGAGATAAAATTTTTAAACTTTGAAATTATTGTACCCAAATTTTTCCATCGCTAAATGATCTTGATTGTGTACAACGTTAAATTGCTTTAAAAACTAATTTTAATAGTAAAAATGACAACATAAACAAACCTAGAAAAGCAACTAGAAGAACAATTTATCCCCTTCAGGCGTCATAAACCAAATAATTTTACTCGGATTATTAAATTTTCTAAGTGTTTGCGTTTGTAGACGATGACACATCGCATGCAGGAGACTGTGGGCAGCAATAAATCACGACGTGAAAACAATAAAGAATATTACGTTCGATTGCATTTTTGATATCAGATTCACTTAGCGAATCTGACCTCTATACATAGAACAACACGATACACAATTTTACAAAACACTGTACCCTAACCATTAAAAATAAATTTACACTCTGTTGATAAGCATATTTTATTCATTAAAATATAAATATCTACTGCAGACAATAATAATTTCAGTTTAGAAAATGCGAAAAAGCATTTCTTAAAACTGGTTTTCCCTTAATGTTGCTTTTCTATCCTTATATATTTTGAATAAACACCATTTTGTTGCAGCATAACAGTTCTTCCTGTTTAACGATCAACTCTAAACTTGAAATAATGTTTTATGTAAATATAAATGTGTTAAACAATTCTCATGCAATAGAAAGTTGCGATAAAAATTCAAATATATGTTGTTTCAAATAAACAAATAAGTTTAGTGATTATTTCGCGAAAGTGTTTTAATGGTAGTTTTCTTATTTTCTTACTTGATTGCTTGATTTCACAAATAAGTGTTCTTGAATATATTTAAATGTAAAAGTGACTCGAACACTTTAAATATTTAAATCCAATTTTGGTAACAAAAAAATCTTGAAATACTCCCATATATATATATATATATATATATATATATATATTACTCTGTATTATTTTTATGTTAAAATGAATTAAAAAAAAAAATTACTACTATTTTTCCTTTGGTTGGTATTTCATATAAAAATCTTTAATTAATTAACATAAATATTGTAAAAATCCTCTAACCATACTTTATTTCACCAAGACTAAATATATCTTAAATTTAACAATTTCATTTTATTCCAATTTAAAATGAGATTTAAATATATTTCATGGCATAATATTGCAGCTTCATATAGTGAGTTTCAAATACAGTAACACCCCCCCCCCCCCCCACTACACACACACATACACACACACACTAATCGAAATTAAAGGGACAGTTTACCTTTTCAACATTTTTTTTTTTAATATGGTTCAAATGGTGTACTCACTACATTTCAATGATCAACTAAAAGTATATTTTGAGAAAAAAAAATTAACTGCATAATTTAATTAAAATTTTATAAAAGTTTAAAAAAATTTACATTTTTTAAAAGTTCTACTACTTTTTTTAAATATTAATATTTTTGCCAATTTTTTTTTTAAATATTTTCACATATGTATTACATAAGACTGCGCATGGATTTTTAGATTCATATAATATTACATTTAATATATTTTTTTACTGATACACATAGTGTAAAACGATGAAATCTAACACATCTTCATATACTTTTATTTTAAAAAATAAAAATAAGAAATCAAAAGGCTAATTCCGTGCATATATTTATCACATATATAATAAAGAACATGTACTAAAAAATTTAAGTCTCTACCTCAAATACAAAAAAAGAAAAAAAAAAAAGCCTTAGCATTTTTAAAACATGAAAGTGATGAAAATATGAACATGGAGAAAAAGCCATTTAAAGTTTTTCTTTGTGCAAAAGAACACCTTAAACATCAATCCTGCACATATATGCGCAAACACAGTATTGTAAACTGTATAAATGTAAGTATATATAAAACGTTTCATATACATATCATTCCTATAAAAATTTTATGATGGTAAAAAACAAATATCTGTAAATGAAAAAAAATGATCGAGAAAGGCGTATTTTAGTTTAAAATGTACTTTTGAAAGCAAATTTAAATTAGTTAAATGTGAAAGACTAACTGTCATATCAATCAAAACATAAAATGTTTCATAAATATTATATATTATTATTTAAATACAAAAAAATGGTACTTTTTATGTCTAAAAAACAATTTTAAAATATAAAAAACAGAAATAATCATTGGTGTTGTAAACAAACTGACTAGTTGTATCTTTCCTGTTTCAAAAGATGTAAAAACGAAAATCCAATAAAGGAAAATCCAACTAGTCTGAAAAAAATCAGGGAGTTTTAACAGATAGCATACAAATAAAAAAAAAAACACAGTGAATCTATACAATCGATTTAAAAGGCTGTTTCTGAATAATTTCGCTGGGTGTATTAACAAAATGTACAATATTTTGCAATATAATTGCCGTATGGGTAAAAATGAGGTGTCAAAATATTAACAATTAAACAGGTTTTCATTTAATATTTAAAAAAGAAAATCGCTTTTTTGATTAATTTTGAGGTAAACTGTCGTCTTAATTGATAACGTTACGCGATCAGACTGATAAAATTTCGAATTATCCGAAATCGCCGATATAAATAGAATAACGAAAGAAGAATCGAAAATAGATTAAAAATTATGAGTAGACCAAGGTGCGTACACTCCCTGGTAGTATGGGACAACTATTTCATATCAGAAATATTTACCTAATACATTTTCTTAGATTAAAAATCATTCCACGATTAAACACATTATTTGAAATATTTTCCTGTGATTAAATAAGGCTCAATAATTGTAGTAGAAAATTGGTAAAACTGAACGCACCCTCTGGTAATGTCCATTAATTCTCAGTTACATAGTTCTTACATTAATTAACAAGGAAAAGAAAGAGAGTAACTCCTTCATTTCCAACATCAAGATGACTCTAATCATGAAAAAAAAAAATGATGAGGCAAATAGTATTCATTTATCACATTCTGATTCACAACTGCATTCAATAGAGCACGTGATGTCGCTACGTATAAAAGCACTAAGACATAACGTCATCTGATGTCACATTCATGAGACGTTGGCTTAATATTGTCTCATTATCCAAACACACATCACTTCGTCAGGTCCCTAAAAGCAATATTCATGCTAGAAAAGTATTAAACGAATGCATTAATCAGTTCACAGCCTCCTTCTTTTTATTTGTTTTTCGAAATAATACAATTACATGCTAAAAATATTTGTAGTTTGAGGGTTTCGCTCTTAAAAAGTAAAAACAGAACCATTATAAGATCACTCGTGTGTCTGTTTGTCATCTGCCTGTCTGTCTGTCTGTCTGTCTATCTGCCTGTCTGTCCGTCTGTCACAGTCATTTTTCTCGTAATCTATGGAACGTGGAAAGTTCAAACTTGGTAGAGTTATAAAAGCTATTGACCCACATATTTATAGATTATTAGCCGTTCACAAATAAGTTTAGGAAAAATTTAGGGACGCCGATTAATTCACTCAAATAAAACTGTTTTCTTTTTGTATATTGTGTGGGGTATCGTGTGAAAATAATCGTTACACCGAACTCAAAAATATATTTGCTTTAATTTTATAAAGTATATTTTCAGAGATATCGTAGAAAGTGAACTTCCAAAATATGTCCCCCCTTCCTATATTTTCGAATCTACTGAATGTAAAATTACGAAAAAACTAGGGGTAGTAGGAATTAATTTAATCGTTTCAGGAAAATTATAGCCATATAGGTCATATAGTTTCCATGGATCCTAGGTCATATAGTTTTTGAAAAAAACACATTTTTCCGTTACACACAAACTTTACTTTGTGGGCGGTCAGCAATGCAGTTGAGGGGCGCTCAAGGTACTTATCGACGCAAAATTATTATCGACGCAAGTTATTGAAAATAAATTTGTTTTTGTATATAGTATCGTTCGAAAGATCTCGAAAAACCGAACTCAAAAATATATTTGTTAAATATTATTTTTGCAGAGATATCATTGAAAGTGTAGTGCAAAAATATGTCCCTCCACCACTACTTCCGAATCTACTGAAACTAAAATTACGAAAACCTTAGGGGTAGTAGGAGTTTATTAATTAATAGATAGTAATTAATAAATGTAATGAACGGAACCCTTTAGCGCGAGTTATACTCGGACTTGACCAATTTATTTAATGATATAATTATTATTATTTTGTTATTTACCAAGATTCTTTTGATTTGTCTATTAAACGTATCTATTAATCAGGTCAAAGTTTCTTTCTCTTCTTTTTTTTCCAGTATAATATGCCTGCTAAAAATATTCTTAGTTTTAATAGTATTTTTTTACAAAGACCATTTTTGTTTGCTTATTTTTTTTATTTAAAATACATTTCGGATTATCCGAAAATTCGGGCTATAGTTAACCGTATAATTATCAAGCATTCTATGAAAATTTAATAGTACTGAATTAAGTTATTTGCTGATATGTTAAATGTCAAAGCATTATATACAAAAATATAATAAATTAAGAAAACTTTTAAGACAGAAATATATATACATATAAATACATACTCGTTCATCTGTAATAAAAAGGACAAAAGTGAAGATGAAAAACCTCTCAAAGAGATTTCTCATAATTATGTCTAAATAAGGTGTATTTCAAGAACTTGCAAAGAAAAAAAATCTAACTAGAAGAAAATTTATACCAATAGAATTTTACATTACAAATATTACATTCACAAAGTATAAAATTTACAATTTTTCACTAAGTCACGCCATGTTAAATTACATACTTTACTTGTGATATAAAAAAAAACAGTGTAGCACTATAAACATCTCTTTTTTTAATTCATATATTCCGATAAAAAAATGTTATATCTGTTTCAGAAAAATGAAAACTGTAATGCATTGAAGAACTGTTCGTGACGAATACAGTCTAAAACTTTTATAATGTAAGTAAGGTTGTGAAATACTGAATCAGAAAGGTATTCCTTTTCTTTTTATTAAAAACTGAAGAAGTGTATTTTTTTTTAATAGGTTAGGTATACTGTTGAATTATTTATGATGGTAATTCCTTTGATAGAGTTTGCGATAAACACGAAAATGCAAATTAAAAAAAACTTTCTCCATTCAAACTGATTGCATTAGACATATTTTATTCAATTTATCTAAGTGAATTTTCTCAAATGACATAAGAGGAATGGACAATATTCTTCCTTTGGGCTCGAAACAAAAAAAAATTGTCTGCTTGAAATAACATATAGGACAGCGTCATTAAAAAGCATTACGTTTAGAATCTCGAGCTTTATATGGTTTCAGAACAGGTATAAGTTATGTATGAATTTCGTTACACAGTTTTAATGCAACTTTAGGCATATTTTTCAATTTATTTATAAAATAAAAATTGCTAAATTTTATTAATAAGTATATTTAAATTTTCTAATATGTATTTCTCGAATAATTCGTACAAAATAAATTTAAAATATTTTACGCATACATTTATCTGTATTTAAGCTACATCAAGTGACGAAAAATGTAAATACGCGTGCTATCCGTTTTTTTTTTACACCACGTGATTCCCAGTCTGATGGAAGATGAATATTGTCCATATTTACTGCACAAACGTAAAGCATTCTATTGTAACATAGCATTTTAAATCAAAATACTTCATATATACATCGTCATACTTACATGAAAGGCATTTAGTAAGAAAATACAAAGGTAATTCCATGAGTATGTCCTCAAAGATGTATGCAAAAAAAGCTCAAATATTATTGTGATAATGATATGTTTGTAATTTTGTAGTGGTATTCAAAAGCTATACATAGCGACCAATAGAATTCCTATGCCCCACGACAGTTTAATTCAGAGAGTACTGCATCAATAGAGAAGAGATAGAGGTAAAGAGAGCTTTGGTAGCCCTAAAATGTCTCCAACACAACAATTACATGATTATAACAGCCGCGTGATATGTTTTCTTCTTTTCTTGTATTATTTTCATTGACGAATCGAAATTACAAAATTTGGCATCTGATATTATGGCCAAGGACTAGTATATGCTTGTAAAAGGAAAACAAACAAATCACAATATCGTTAAACTAGAGTGTTTATTTTACTATTTTATAACAGATTTTAAGTTGCTTTGTTATACTTCGTTTACATTTTTGCACTAGTTCACTTCATAGTTTCATTTTTAATTTATATTGCTAATAAAGAGTGCACGGAAATTGTTTTCACTTGAGCATGTCGTTTATAAATTATAAAATGATAAAAACGTTTTTAATATTGTATAGTTTCTTTTTTTCCCTGAATTCTACAAAAAGGAGATTTTTTTTTAAATTTTACATGTTAAAGATTCCATCTATTATAGCTACTGCAGTCATCATCATATATATTATTTCTCCTGTCAACATCCCTTTTTCTCTGAAAATACGAAACGCAGGACAACGAGTGAGATACCATATGAAAGGTTTTAGAACCGGCTTGTGACATAGTCCACTTAACAATTCGTTTAAACATAATTTTGATTAAAATTTGCTGATAATTGGAAATTAAATCGGCATTGTTTTCATAAAAGAAATCAAATGTTTTCCTCAAAATATTGTTGCCAAAAAAATAAAATACCACATTATATGATGCTCAGCTATGCTCAGCTCAGCGATTATTATAAAAAAAAAACCGCACGGGTTTATTTTATATTTATGATTAAAAAGTGAAATTGAAATTGAAATGTTTAGATTTATATTTCTATGTCCCATGTTTTTTCCGAAGTGGATGACGTCATCCTCTAATGCAGTCAAAATACGATTGTTAATTTTTTTTTTCTCGCGCGTGCCTTTAGCAATCTTGGATCAGTTTTTAGTCTAACTTTGATGGAATAAATTAGATGATATTCTGGCTTGACTAACAATTAAATGTTGTTTGCAGATATTTTTATCCCTGCTTTTTCTTTAGAAGTTTAAACCTGCATCTAATAAATATTACATATTGATAAAAAAATTATACTTCTCTATTATACAGTCGACCACTTTTCATAACAAAAAACTATCGCCAAATAAACGGGAGAACGTTGCCATTGGAATATCAAAAAATAAATAAATAAATAAAATATAAGAATTTAAGGACACAATTGTTATTTTAATTAATAAAATAACTACTAAATCAGTAAAACATAATGAAAAATACACGCAAATGTCGAACGTAAAACCACTAGATGACGTAACAAACACGCATAATGATTCTGACATCAAGTAAATGGGACTGCATTTTTGGCGTTTAATCTTACAGTTTGGCGGTAGTTTTTTGTTATGAAAATTGGTCGACGGGATAATAGAGAAGTACCTAAAAAATATTAGATTTCAGTGCGAAATCTTCGCACGGGCCCTCTGGTCAACTTGTATATTTGCTAATATAATTTGGAAAACAATGTTGTGAAAACTGATTAAATAATTGAATACAGAAGTTGTTTAATTGATTGAAAATTTAAGTAATGCCCACCACTGGCTAGAAAACAAAATTGTATTTATATAGCTCGCGTATTTAACACGCGGTTTTAACTTGCGAAATTAAAGACCTTTACATGAGTAGAACCGGTCATGTTGGTGCCACTTTTCAAGTGAATTTTTTACGGAAAGTACGCTTTACCCATATCTCTTTTCTATGACTGCATCAGCGGAACTTAAATTTACGAGCGGACTAAAAATTTCAAATAAGACATACATTTTCTTGAATATTTTCCGCAACAAGTTCGCTCTTTCACTGCAGTCATGGAAAGCGATATTTCTAACGTTAAATACAGTAAAACATCGGCTGTCGAGCGTCTCATTTGTTGCACAATTTGGTTCTCGAGCAGGAAATTCGAGATATTTAATTCAGCCTTTGAACAAAAATTTGATTCTTTACCCAGTTAGGATGTCACCTAGAAATAAACGGAATGAAAAAACGTAACAAAATCGAAGGAATTTAATGTTTTTTCATGGGCGTGAAGTGAGATGCGGCAAAAACAGTGCTAATAAATTTCATGAATAGCTGCCAAATTTTACGCTTTTTTGTTACAGTTGAAATTTGAAAGAAATTTTGCGCTTCGTTAAATGCCCATTTTTTCGATTACTTAAGTCAAAATTTATTAATGAATTTGAGTGGTAGGAAGAAAAGCGTAAAAGTTGGCAGCTATGTTCATGCATTGTCAGATCCCTGAACATCAAAACAGCCTATACCACTAATTTTTACGTTTATATTCTTTTCGTTCTTGTTCCTTTTTCTTTTCTTACGAAACGTACATACATGCATTACAGTGATCTAGAGGTAATAATGAATTTCATGCATTTAAGAATGAAACAATCTCTGCAATCTTGAATCATCCAAATTTTCACACATAAAGGCATGTATACGATTTTTGTTAAATTTTTATTCAACTGCAATAATTTTTTCATTGTCTCACATGATGTACAGCACTATAAAGTATTTTTATAATTTATTTCTCTATACTATACATTGTATTGCTCGAAATAAGCAAATACAGTGGGTTAAAAGGGAATTGAAAATCAATTAATTGTATTTTCATTATTTCTTATGGGAAATTTAGATTCCGTTCTCCAACAGTTTACGTTTCAAACAGTGTTTTTTAACTAATAGTACTCGAGAACTGAGGTATTATTTTACTTGATAAGGAAAAAGGGGTGCCATTTGGGGTTGGCTAGATGGGGCAGTAGCCCCCCCCCCCTCAAGTAATTTTATATTTTAGAGTATTTCACCCATAACAGGTCATATGCAAAACAAGATTTCAGAAATTGCACAACAGCGGAAATAAGTTGTCAGATTTCCTTAAAATATAAACATTAGCATTTAACAAACACTTTAAGCCTTAATAATAACAGTTATCAATAATATTTACAAAAGCCTTACCATTGCAACATTGTCAAAGTGAGATCCATTTATTGTTATTAATAGTACTTTAAAATATATATATATATATTTTTAATAGGATACACATTTAATATATATTTTCCATTAAAATTTAATCTTCCAAAGATTACGTCAAATTTTGTAATAAAACTGAACTGCTAAAATAACGGTATCTGAACTAAAAAAACTGAACTTTCGATTGTTTGTTGAACAAGCTTTATAACTAACAGTCAATCAAAATCGATCATAAAATTGTCTTTGATTTTATGAAAAAAAAAATCTACACCAAACGTGATTTTACCTAAAAGAAACAAGTATGCTAATATTTTGCTTGAAAAAAAGTGAAACATTAAATAAATTTAATCGTTGATTTTGTTTGATCAAAATTATAAATTTCATTTTAAAAACATCAACAATACCTTAAAAAAACAATACTCCTTCATATAAACAGTGGAAAAATAAACATACATTTTGATTTTTAGCGAAAATACGTTTTTTCATTACTATGAAAGTCTTTGCTTAATTAATTAATTTTTTTATAATTTTTTTTTGTTTTAAAAATTTTCATATTTTTTTAAGAATTCCTTACAAAATACACAATTTGTTTAAGATTTTTATTAAAATTTATTCTTCGAAAGGTTAAAAAAAGTATAAATGTTTTTTTAGATTCAGGTGTCTAAAAATGTTCTTATTTTATATTAAAAAGAGGCAAAATTTCGTAATAATATTGAACTATGAATATATTACAGAACATCTTTTCATGTAGAATATTGACATTTACTTTCAGTTCAAGTGAAAATACTTTCTATTTGACAAACAGAAATTTCTTCGAAGAAATAAAATGAATTTCGATTTAAAAATTTTATATCTTGTCTCAAATATGCTACAAGCGAAATTTTAAAGATTATTCAGCGCACTTAGTTTAACATTTCTCTGAATATTTTCATATAAAATGGGAAGCTTCATGTTATATATATACATATATAACACTAGATTCAATTTATCTTTACACTTTTTAGGAATCTCTTACTAGCATGTGCATTTGACTTACAATTTTCATTAAAATTTCATCTTAGAAAATATAAAAATGTTTGATATTTATCTGTCTAGAAATTATCTTTTTATATAAGCGTAAAATTTTGTAATAAAATTGAACTGCGTATATAGTCCAGGCCTATGTATGTCTGGAATTTAAATACACAAGGAATAAAACGAAATTTATTTAAAAATTAAAACGCATTAAAAACAATTACCGCTTATAGAGTACTACTACTTTACCTTTTGAGTGCCCTTGTAAATAAACGTTAAATGCTACACTCTGAAAACGTGATTTTCAAAATTGAGCAAAAAATATCCAAACCTGAGTATGTCGCACAGTTAAAATGGCTCCGAATTAAAATTACTCAAGTTTGAGACATGTATATACTCATTTCTGAAATTATACACACACTCAAAAATAAAACATCATGTGGTCATATTTGAGTATGCCCATGTTTCAAAAATGAGTATGGACTGACTTCTATGTGCTCATTTCTGAGTATTTCCATGTTTCAAAAATGAGTATGAACTGACTTCTATGTGCTCATTTTTGAGTATAGCCATGTTTCAAAAATGAGTTTGAACTGATTCTAATCATTTTTGAGTATGTTCATGTTTCAAAAATGAGAATGAACTGACCTATATGTGTTCAGTTTTGAGTATGCCCATGTTTCAATATTCTAAGTACTTCTGGTATTTCAGAATTGAAAACATTGGGTAGTCATATTTGAAACAAAAAGTTTCATAACAAAATTAAAACATCGATTTACTCAGATTTGAAAGTGTCATTTTTCTCAGTGCTGATAACAAAATTATTTTGTGTGTTCTTGAAACAAATTATAAATGATACACATTCATTTTTCAATACGAATCACCCTGTAATAAAACTTAATATAATTCAATAAACCTTAATTACAAATTACGTGGTAATCTAAGTGCATTTACTAAAGTTATCGTGCGCCCAGGTCTAAAGATAAGCAGAAGATCCAAAGACTGTTAGAAAGCGTTAAAAACAATCCCAAAAACATATGCATTATCTTTTTTTTCTAATTTTTGAAAAAAAAATACTTTTTTTTCCTAGTAATGTATTTTTAAATTAATTTTTTTTCTATTGCAAGTTTTAAAATTGTTAATACTTTTTAAGGGCATATGCAATTGATTTACAATTTTCATTAAAATTTAATCTACGAAAGCTTACGAAAATATGAAAGTTTTAAAAGTTAAATTATCTAGAAATTCTATTTCGATATAAGAATAGTAAAATTTCGTAATAAAATTGAACTAAAAGACACTACAGAAATGCAGAAAATATTTTCATGTACAAAATTGATATTTACTTTCAGTTCAGCTGAAATTATTTTCCATTTGACAAACAGAATTTCCTAGAAAGGAATAGAACGAATTTCAATTTCAATTTTTTTTCTTGTTTCAAAAATGTGTCGTGTGATGTTTTATAAAGGTGATTCGATGCACTTAGTTAAACATTTCTCTTAACAAATTTGTGTAAATTGGAAAACCGTATAATATATACGGTGTTCCTAAAATGTATGTCAAAAATGTAAAGGTAGGTAGAGGGGATCTAAATAAGCAGATTTCGTATAGGAATGTGGGTGCGGAAATGCAGCGTTGAGGCAGTAGAGGGCGCTGTTGAGTTCGGTGATGAAAGCGTTTCGCTGGCTTGAATCGTTATTCCCCGCACGAATTTCGAGCAATATGCATAGTTACACCAATGCGGAGCTTGCCGACAAGCATTTCATGCATGGGGCTGTGCAAGGAAAAAGAACGGCTGCTCAAAGGATACGCACGTACCACGGCTCTCGAGCTTCTCGAAGGACTATCCTCTACTGTGCTTAATACTTTTTTCTTCTACTACAGGAATTCTGCGATATCTTCCAGTGCCCGTATCACACCTGGAAGCATAAAACAATGCACTCGCGCACAACTCCCGATGAAGACGCTCAAATTTTCGGCGATCCGGCAGATTCCTACCCGGGAATCGCTATGAGTAGCCGCTCCATTTCCTTGCCCTGCCCCACACATGAAATGCATGTCGGCAAGTTCGGCATTGGTGTAACGATGGATGTTGCTCAAAATCTGTGCAGGGGATGACGGTTCAAGCCAGTAAAATGCTTTCATCCACCGAACTTAACAGCGCCCTCTACTGCTTCAACCCTGGATTTCCACACCCACATTCCTACACGAAATATGCTTATTTAGGTCCCCTCTACATGCCTTTTCATTTTTGACAAATATTTTAGGACCACCCTGTATATATGAGTTGGAAGAAAATACATGTAAACTTTAAAATTCATAATAGAGAACAAACGATGATGTGCAAATAAGATATGTACTAAATGCATTGTCAAGATGAGGAATTTTTTTAACAGCGAAAAAGTTACAATTCAAAAATTCACCAAAAGATGGCCCCAGTACGAATGGATCGTCCGTAAGAATACAAACGAGGATGAATATAAAATAATTGACAGCATATGTAATTTACAATCTGGAATAATATTTTCGGAGTGTTTACTGTCAACAGTTCTTGTGAATTTTCATGTAATGGCAATACTAGACTTAAACCAATATTTGTAATATACAAACCACCACCTATTGTTGCCAAAGGATATTTTTAAACTTTCAAAAATAGAGTTTAGAGTTACTTTAAAATTGCCACATAGATGAATTGTCTCATTCAGTTTAACTACTGGTACTACAGGAGTTACCCATTTACTACTAGGGACATGTTTTATATCTTTATCAAGTAACCTTTGAAATCCTTCATTTACAGCTGCACGTAATGCATAAGTTACAATCCAAGTTTTGCAAAATATTGGAGTAGCACCTTTTTCTAAATGGAGTTCTACCTTCATACATTTATTCTCAACACATTATAATTAAACAAATCTCAAAAGTTTGTTAATATTGTTTCTACACTGTCAGAAAAATTTGCAATTTCATTTAAATATACTAATTTCAATAATTGTTTAAAAACAACACAAAATGTCACAAAAAACATATATGCATCATTTATTAAAAACTTTTACTTTAGGTGTTTTAAAAATATACAAAACTGCATTTCACATTAAAAACCTAGCGCTTTCGAGTCGTCCGTACAAAAAACACAACTCTTGAGAGTTGTGTTTTTTTTTGTGTGTGTATCTGCGTGGTGATGTTTTAACCCTGATGATGAACCAGGACGGCTCGAAAGCGCTAGGTTTTTAATGTGAAATGCAGTTTTGTATATTTTTAAAACACCTAAAGTAAAAGTTTTTAATAAATGATGCATATATGTTTTTTGTGACATTTTGTGTTTTTTTTAAAACAATTATTTTAGTGCAGTGATGAATTTGATTCAATTGAGTGTTGTGTTTTTCATGACTCAAGTTTATTTTGCTACTAATTTCAATTTATGGAGAAATATATTAAATTCAGAAATCCAGTTTCTGCCAAATAATAATGGAAAATTATGTTCTTTTATCAAATAAAATATAACATTTTTAATTTTGTCAATAGAAGAAACGTCTACCTTTACATAACCAGAGCGTTTAAAATTTTCATCTGTTGCAGTTCTTAACTGTACAACTGGCGGAAAATTTTTCTGATTTTTAAAAAATCTGCGAAAATGTTTAATAGTTACCGCTAAAATTGCTGAACCGGTATTCAACTCCATATCAGCTCTTACCTTATTTTCGATTAATACAAGAATTTTGTTTGAGTAGTAGTAACTTTATCATAACTCCCAGATAAAAGATCAACTGTATTTAATGCATTCATTTATTTTTGAGAATTATTCTTTTACCTTTACAAACTTACCCATATAACCGCATTTTTTACATAAATTACAAATTGTATTAATGTATTTGCAAGAGTTAGCTAAAGTAAAGGATTACCACATTGGTAACTTATCGATTTGCTTTTAATTACATCAAAATTATATTCAAAATCCGAAGATCAACAAACTCATTATATTTAAGTGATTCTGGTGCATTTGGAAAAGACAAATCAAATAACAGATTATAAAGTTTCGGACTCATACATGAATCAGTAGGAGAAACTTTTTGTCTTCGTTTACGTCATGTAATATAAAAGTCTGTTCCAGTCTTTTAACATAGGCTGTGAAGCTTTCAATAGAATTATTAAACTCTTTGAAATTTCTAAACATTATGACACTTATAACGAAAAATGTAATTTCAGACTTACCACCCCATAATTTATGGAAAAGATGAAACTTTAACTCCAGCGAACACTCGCAATAGGAAATTAAAGCAATAACATACAATCGTGGTTGAATGAAAAGCAGAATAGAACATTCAGAAACCATTTTCGGTGGAACGTATCAAACTTGTATAAAAAATACCGTTGAAAGAACATGTCCATTTTCAATCGCCGCCAGTTTTACTAACATAGTAATTTAGTGTTTTAAATAGAAAATAACGTCATTAATTAATGTACTGTGGTAAGTAATATACAGTGTGCCCGCTAAAGTCCGTTGTCACCCCAATACTTTCTGAACGGCTTGAGCTATAGTAAAAAAAGTGGGGTCTAGGTATAGTAAAGTTGTCATGTGATCCACAAGGAAACCATTTACAGCGCCACCTGGCGACTAAATTTGGTGTTAGCGTTCTTATTTAAAAAACGGTAAGAGATACGGAAAAAAGTCAATTACAATGTTGTTCATCATCATCGATTTAGTAAAAGAAGACACCTCCAAAATTGTAACGCAACATAAGGCGGAATAAAAGAGAAAAAGTCACACTCCAGAGTTTCGATTGTCAGTAGATATACAGTATTTAACTTTACATAAATAAATCTTAATATCACATACCATGAGAAAGTATGTTTTCCAGTTTGTATAAATGGTGGGGATACATGAAACAGCGAGAGTATGCAACCCCTCCACCAACATTGCAGGAACTTCGAAACCATATTACGGATGCTTGTGCCAGCGTGTCACCTGCCATGTTGTAAAATGTGCAGCGGGAAGTGCAATCCCGTGTCCAGATGTGTATTATTGCTGAAGGACACCATTTTGAGTATCACTAATACATGGGCGTCATTTCCAATAAGTGCAGTTTTGTACAACGCGATCAAACACATCAGCGCTTTGTGTTTTTCATTTGTACAATTTTTGTGAGCAAGATGTTTTTTTGTAATAAATCGATGACGCTGAACAACTTTGTAATTGACTTTTTTCCCGTATCTCGTACCGTTTTTGAAATAAAAACGCTAACTCCAAATTTATCCACCAGGTGGCGCTATAAGTGGTTTTCTTGCTTAGCGCATGACAACTTTACTATACCTAGACCCCACTCTTTTTACTATAGCTCTTGCCGTTCAGAATTTATTGGGATGACAATGGACTTTAGCTGGCACACTGTATACGCATTTATCAAACTGATGTAAACAACTTCACATGAACAAACACATACTACATTCTAAACCATTTTAGAACAGTAGAGTGTGTAGTTCTTTAAACAGGTGTGTAGGAATTTTAATAACCTGAATTTTTGGTTATGCCATCTACATGTTTATTTCTAAACGAACACTGCAGTTTCAGTCTACAATTTCTTACATTTTAAATTATTAAATTCAATGTGATATATACAGTGCATATCACAAAAACCGAAAAACGACATTATTAACAAACTGAAACATTATTGTTAACTATGAACACCAAAACCCACAAGTCGATGAAGGACAACCGGTTTATAGTCGGATGCAGAGACATGTGTCTTAGTTTTGGATCAGGAAAAGGGATCTGAGTTGGAAAATGGAGTAACGTGATTTGAAACTGGTGTTACCGAAATTTTGTGCATCTCTGTAAATAAACAATAAATGCAACGCACACCATATTCTACAGAAAGCATTTTGCAGTGTACCTCGGTAAGGTAACTGTCATTATGTTTTAGTTATTGTAACATCATTCTAATACACACCTCCTTGCATAGACTACGAAATTGCGGAATTCTTTTGTGTATCCCTGTAAAAGAATTATAAAATTTTCACACTCCATTGTCAATACAGAATGTTCTATAATAAACCTTAATAATTTATGAAAATATCGAAATAATTTTGTTGATGAAATACAAAGAATGAATTATCACTTTACTAATCAGAGTACAACCATTAGAGGGAAAAAATGTCCTGACCGGGGTTCGATCCCGGATCCCTTGGTATAGCGCACCAAGTGCTTTACCAATTATTCTATCCAGACGACATCCAGTCTAGCATTCTTTCACTCTTGTATGGCAAGGCTACAAACACGCAAGATGGAAAGTCAATCATGAGCACAACATCGTTGGCAGGCATGAGTCAAATTAAACCCAAGGTATCCGGGATCGAATCCCGGTCTGGACATTTTTTCACTCTAATAGTTTTACGCTGATTAGTAAAGTGATAATTCATTCTTTGTATTTCATTAAAAAAATTACAGCGTAATTTCAGCTCTGCTGAAAAATTAATTGGTGTATAAATATTCACCGATACTGGGTTTAATTTGTCTCATGCCTGCCACCGATTTTGTGCTCATGATTGACTTTCCATCTTGTGCTGCGTGTTTGTAGCCTTGCCATATAAGAGTGAGAGAATACTAGACTGGATGTCGTCTGGATAGCTTAATTGGTAAAGCACTTGGTGCGCTATACCAAGGGATCCGGGATCGAACCCTCGGTCTGGACATTTTTTCACTCTAATGGTTGTACGCTGATTAGTAAAGTGATAATTCATTCTTTGTATTTCATTAAAAAACGTACAGAGTAATTTCAGCTCTGCTGAAAAATTAATTGGTATATAATTTTGTTGATTTATAAAAATAACAGACCAACGGACGAACGGACAGACAGATAGCCAGACAAACAAACTGAAGTCATAAGCAATTTTCAACAATGAAGGAAATTGGTATGAATGATTCTTTTATTAACAGTTTCCAGTAAGTGAGTAAATGCATTTTTGAAATATTTCATTTAGTTTTGCAATCTAGCAAAAAATACATTATTTTTTTATTATTATTTATTATAACTATCATTTTTGCACTGACATTTTTATTATTGCAGAAAAATCATATTTATTGAAAAATTTAATAATTCATTTCATTTTCCTATTTGTCATCTTTAAAAGAAAAATACTTTATAGGCTTCTTGGAATTTTACATTAAACTATTCGAGTTCTATCACAAAATTACATTGTGTATGAAATCGCGTGTATATAAGATGAATCCTTTTAATATACGGAAGCAGGATTTTATTATTGAATTTTTCAATCACTTTTTTAAGAAATTGTTACGACACGAAACATATAGAAAATTCAGCACAGGTATTTTTAAAAGTTAGGTTAAAGTTATAGAAATGCAAATAGAAGAAAGTTAATTTAAAAATGTTTGCTATGATAAATATTATTTTTTAGAAAATTCCAAAGAAATTTATAAAGGCACACATGTATTACATGAATTTAAATTTTTTGGAAAAATTTATTAAATATTAATGGAAATATTATGAGAGATTTTATACAGATATTTACCCTTTAGTTCCCACATGGGATCTATTGGAGCAATTTTCATTTCTTAGTTGATTTTATTTAATTAGCCTCTATAGAAGACAAATATGTACAATGTTATTTTATTTTATTTCTGCTTTTATTTGGAAGTTATATTACCGGACCTATCAGCAGAGTTTCCAATTTGCGAGAATCACTCATTTTCGAATACTAATATTGTTCTTATTTAACAGCAGAATTTATGCTTTAAATAAAGAAAAACTATTGTTTGGAAATAGTGATACTCAAAAAACCCGGAGGTTTGGAAGCTCTTCTGCAATATGCAAGAGGCAAGGTACAGTAATTCCTTGTCTTCACAAGGGTTCACAAGTCTTCTAAAACTAGTATGCTATTCATAAATCATGAAAAAATTACAGTACACATCTTTTACGAGTCAATGTAAACTCAAAATTTAGGCAACGTCAAAGTATAGCAGGTCAAAACGGTACTGGGAAACACAGAAAGTTATAAAGTCATCTCGTTTGTGGTATAAAATTATCAAATGTTTATTATATATCTGCTGCATAATAAATTGCTTAATATTTATTTAATTCAATGAAAAATCAGTAAATGATCTTTTAGTATTTAGGTAAGGGGGAAAATGTCTGTGATAATTGAATTGAAATTATCGCAAAGAGCGCAGTGTAGCCATTACCTCAAGAAAAAAACTCGTACACTTAACACAGATAACCCATAGCATTGTGTTTTTGTCTTTAAATAAATTGTATAAAATTTAAAAAATATATTTGTACGCATTTATTAAAGTTTAATATCATGATTAATATGTCCTCTGTGGTTTTTAATATTCCCTTTTTTGGAGAACATAATGTCTAATAATATACACAACACACATTCATTATCACCATAAATCTAATTAATAGGCTAAACTTGACTGTGGCGATATTTTAAGGAATTGCCGAAATATAGATCTTACATAAGAGGGAGATTGGACATCCATTAACTGTTCGCCATTTTTGTTCAAAAACAGATGGATTGCCGTAGAACGCAGAATATTTTTTATCAGCGTCTAAATATTTTTATTCTATTAAAATAATGTTTAAAATCTATTCTATTAAATTCTATTATTCTATTAAAATCATGTTAGAAAATGCATTTTCTAAGAATTCATACTCACTAAAGTGAAAATGCACTCATATTTACGTTTTGCGAGACTCTCTGAAGACACAAAATAAAGGTACTTGTTTGTTATAGGGATCTTGGCGAAATAAAGAACATGAACTTGACAAGAGAAGGAACAATTTCATACATATTTTCTGGCAACCTCTTCGCTGTTTGTACATACAAACATTCTTTATTTCGAATTTTATACAATTTATTTAATATAAAGAAGCCATTTATCTATTTTTATATACAAACAGAAATAATAAATCTAATACATGTAATTAGCTGCAATTGTTTAAATATAATATTTAAATAAACAAGCATAAAAGTTCCTCAGCTTTGTTTTCATAGCTGTTTATATCGTTTGCAACAAATTTTACTTTCTAAATCCAGAATTGCATCAAGCTTTTTTAAAATAGCGCCAAGGTCCCTATAACAAACAAGAACCAAAATTATTTTTTCAAGATTTTAATAGATAAAAAAGTATTAGACGTTAATGGAAATATATTACGCGTTCTACAGTGATCCCTCTGTTTTTGAACAAAAAGGGCGGATATTTCGTCAATGTCCAATCAGTATTTTATGTTCTAGGATCTCTATAAGGATGAAAAAAGAGGCGCACCCTGGAGGTTGCTTTAGCAACTGGATAATTAAAGAAAGGTACAAGAAGAGTGTCTTAAATTTTAAAATTATTTGTAATGAAAAGTTAAACTAAACACTAAAATGAAGTTTCAATGAATAATTGTTATTATTTTATTTTTAACTGAAGAAATAAATCATACGTATTTGTGAATTCAAATAATTTATTTTTCTGTACAAATGCGCAGTATAACAAAAAGATGATAAAAATTTAGTTCTACTTAATGCAAGAATAAAAATAAATATTTCGCTTTAATTCGTGAAAGGTCGTTATAAGTGCTATATATGGTTTATTTTGTCGGAGAGGAAGGACAAATTTTTAAAAGCGAAGTAAACTTTTAAAAATGCAATAGCAATATAATAATACTTTTACAAATAAATCCTCATCAAAGAAGAAAAACCCTTATAAATAGAAAATATCATCATTTACCAATGATTAATTGATTAAATATACATTAATAGAAAAATTAATCAATCAATATTAAACAGTAACGCCGGTTTTCTACACATAACTCGATCAATAATTTATGCAGTTAAATACACTTTGTGAATGCGACACTTTGTGAAAGTACAGCACATTGTGAAGGCGCAAAGACGGATATACATTTTAAGTTAAACATTTTTTGAAATATTAGTTATTTATGAAAAAATTGCAAATTTTAAAAATCGATGAACCAACACATATATGTTGATTTGGTTACCATTCAAATCCAAAATAATCAGAAACCTTTTCTCCTTCTACCCCGTCAAAAAGTAAAAAAAAAAAAAAAAGGTTCTACAAAATAAAGTTTCAAAACATTAAAATTGCAGTTTTTTTACAGATTGTTTGTTAGCAGTAGTTATAAAAAAAAGGGACCTCTCATTTTATAACCAGGCTGGGGACAGGTTCGATATTAACTCTCTTTACACACATACAGGCAACAGAACATTTTGCAGAGAATTCAATCTTCACATACAAAAAACTGATTTCAGATTTTTTTTTTTTTTCAAGATTCTAAAAATTTTTACAAATAACATTTTTTTTTAAGTTAAAACTTTATTACTTTTATCATCAAATATAAACATTTTATTGCATTACTATACTAATACATGGTACCACATTATTTTAATATAAATATTTTTCCTTTTTCTTATGGAAAATAATCGCCTAAATTTCTTAGTATATCAAAAAAATAGTAAATCAAATTGAACTTATCAAACAATTCTAATAGAAAGTATACCAAAAATTGTTGATTATTTCAATTCATTTAAATGACGTGTCAAAACTTTTAATTTAAAATTTTGAATTAAAAATCTTTAAAAAACATATTGGGTATGGTAAATTTTCCTTAATAATATTGACAGAAAAAATATAATTATATAATTTTTCTTTCTGAAATAAATATAATGTATATTATTGAACTGAGATATCCTAAAACTAACAATATCTCAGAAACATCTTATGCCAGGCACATACCCCACACTCCCTACCCACTCTCTCTTCAGAGAACCAGAATTTCTCTTTCTAGCGCATTTGACCCCATGGCCATCTCGACTTCTCTCAATATCCCATTGAAATGAAATCAGTTCAAAACTGATTTGCCACTCTGTTTAGCGACAGAAAAGTACCCTAAAGTACTAATTGCGCATGCTCAGATCAGCCGAATTCGGTCTTAAGATAACCGTTTTGCGTTTTAAATATAGATATTATATTAAAACAGCACCATTAAGGGTCTTCATGGTAGATTAAAATTTAAAATCCTTTTTCTGTTACTTTAGGTATGCTAAGTATTAGCAAACATTGGTACATTTACAATTTTAGATAGGAGCAACTTTATTATCGATAGAATGTTGCTTATGTCTTTGTTTTAATAGTTAAAATATAGCTTTCATTCGACATTTTAAAAAAAAATCTCATTACTGACGTAATCCCCAAACTCATTTCAGCTTTTGTTAAACGGAATTTTTTTTTCTTAATAAAAATGAATATTTGTATTTGTCAACCATATCGTATTAAAAAATAAAAACGAAGTTCTAAAGAAAATTTCAAATTTCACATTTCAAAATAAAATGAATATGTGAATGACTTCTTAAGGTCTAAAAACAGCAATAGGAATAGAGAAAATTACAAACAAGTAACCTTGGTACAAACAACTTTATTCTATGAGTTTTAGAAATAGAATACAAAAAACTAGTGTTGGAGTTTTTCGTTTTATTCATTTTGCTGTCTGTACATGTTTAAAATTCACTCCACGAAATTTTCGTATAGTGATATAGGAATTAAAAAATTGTATAAAAAAATTTACCCTTAAAGATTGTTTTCCTTTTATAACAAGTATTTAGAACAAAGACGAACTTTAACAATAACGTTATAATTAAATCACGCACTTGACTCTAAAAAGTATTTTGCATTTGTGAATATTTTTTTTTAATCATTTTAAAGTAAACTGACTATTTTTTAAATTTCCTGTGTCTCAGCCAAATAATAATTTTAATGATAAGGATGTAATTAAGGAAGTAGATTTAAAAAGTCTATTTTATTCAGGTATTTGAATAAAGAAAATGCATCCAACCCCATTAAACACAGTCATTAATTGATCATAAATTCCGAACTGTCATGAAATTTGCATGTCTTCAATATTAATAACTCCATCCGAATTCTCTAGACCTTCATTAACTGAATAATGATGTTGATCATGACAGTGGTTTTGAACTCCCTTCAATTATTTTGACCGCTACAAACTCAAACCAAGATTAATTTATGTTTGCGACTCTATAATTATTTTGTTCCTGATATTTAAGGAAATGTTTTTCAGACACTGCTAGATAAATTGCAAAAGCATGTTCGAATTTCAAAGGACATAAAAATTAATGTATTTTACTTAAAATTGCAATTTATTTAACATAAAAGATTAGGGTTGGTAAGGCTATAAAAGTGGTTTTAATGGACATTAATGTTAATTTTTAAATAATAATACCATAATCTTTGACTAACAATATGCAATAGAAAATTAGTTTTTAAAAGCAAAGTAAAATATACATAACGGTTAATAAAAGTAAACTGATAACATACTAAAATCATTTATGAAAAAAAACTGAAATATAATTTATTTATTAATATTACCGAAATATAATTTTATATAAATATATTTCTAGATATATAAGATAATTAAATAAAAATATAATATAATGAAGTTTATTTATATTGCAAAGTAAATTTTCTTTTAAAGTATGAACAAATTGAGGTACCTATTTTATTTTAATATTTTGAAAATCTTTATACTTCTAACATAAACTTGTATATCAAAATCGAAAAGGTGTTATTGTTTGCTCTGTTTGGGTATAAATTCGTAAAGTACTTAAATATATTACCAATGTAAAAAATGACCATGTTATGCAACCAAAAGAGATATATTTGAGACATGTAACCTAAATAGACTAGCGGGAAAGAATAAAGGAACAACTATGAAAACTTACTTTATATTAATTATATTAAGCGAATTCTAATAAATGGTTGTTAGCTCAAGTGTAAAGATATCACGTAGTCCAAGGGTATTCTCCTTCGCTACACAAAACTATGCAAGTTAGATAACATTTTTCGTGAGGAATGTTGAACGAATCATTGAAAAGACATCTGACGCAGTTGTTAGCTGAAAAATCGATTAACACATCGCATAAATTGCAGAAACGTTTGGAAAAATACAATTTAATCACATGAACGATTTCGGAAATCCTTGCTTTATATTTAGAAACCATTATTAGAAGGGTCTATCTGATGGAGTTGCAAGAAACCGGTTTATTCCCAGGTTTATTCCCAATAGACCTGGTTCATTCCCAGGTTTATTCCCAAAAAACACGGTTTATTCCCAGGTTTAAACCAGGTTTTTTCCAGCATTCGCAACTCTACTATCAGCTATCTAAGGAAATTGATATATTTCCAAAATGTATAAAAATCATTTCTGATATAAAACACCCTCTTTCGATAAGTCACTTCTGTTAATTAAAGAACCAAGTTGATTCTAATGGGAATATTTTTAAAACAAATTGGGCTACTATTTTGAATATAGTTTTCACGAACTTTATCTTTTTCTGAACTTTATGTTTAACAGAAAAGCTTACTGAGTAAATTGAATATAATTAAAATGAATGACAGAATGGACATTAGGCACACTAAAGAAGTTAGTCTCAGAATTAAAACCTAAAATAAAAGACACTTTATTTTAACCTTAAAAAGAAACAAATAAATTTTCGTTTTATTATTTTATTTATATTTACATAAAAAACTGAAATTGTCAAAAATACTCATACTGATCATGGTCAGTAAATTTTAACGTGGAAATATACTGGTAAAGAAAATTTAGTCCTCTTAGCTCTCAGAGAATGTGTAAATATTTTGATCAGGCTTTTATGAAAGGTAATTGTAGATAATAAATCATTCATTTTTGGCCCCAGAAAGGTTTAAATATTTTTTTTTTATTTTCTTATAATTCAATTGTGCAGGTGGAAATGTTTAATTGAGATAGGATAACATCCTAAAAATCGATATTCTAGGTTTGGAAAACTTATGAATGGACAAGAAAACAAGTCGGAAACGTTTCCGAAAATCAGTGGCAGAAAAATAAACTTTGTTTTTATAAATTCTTCTTTAAAATTCGCGAAACTAAATTGATTTCTGAGGTTTTTAAAGATAAAGAATCTTTTCAGAATCGTAGGGAACCGAGAAGAGGTTTTAGGTAGATTTCGTTAGAAATACTATCTATTACATTCTCCCGCAAGTTGGAATTTCTGATATTTTTTTGCAGATCTACGCCGATCATGACTCCCAGAACCCAAATCACCCCCCGTTCAAAACTTTATCTATCTATCTATATCACTTTTTTATTGGACACGATAACTTCAATAATTCTGCACAAATCTCTTCCAAACTGATACATAAAATCAAGGGGCAAAAAAAAGGCCAAGTTCGATAATGTGAAAATAAAACCAGGGGGGGAGATGGGGGGAGGGATCTTTGTAAAAACAGAAAAAAACCCATAACTTCTTAATTATGATACGTATTGAATCCGTTTAAACATATTATTACTTCTAGGAAAAGGGCCAAAATTTATGTATGACAGATGTTTGATATAATTAAAAATGGCGTCAATTCAAGGGATATCAAATCCACTTAAATTTATTATAACTCCTCTTAATATTATCTACAACTTTTATATTCGCAAGTTTTTTATAGGACCAACACTTATAGCAAAATAAAATTAAAAACGAAATAAATCCCTGCCGGCTCCACCTACAGACACAAGTAGATTTCGAAGTGGGCGGTCACAACTGCCGCATCATGGCAAAAAGGTCATTCCTTCTGCAATTCCCAATAAACAGTCGTCCCACGGTCTGCGTCTTCGATATCTACCTGTGCCTGTAGGCCGAGCCATCAGGTATTTTTTGTATATTTCCGTACGGGGTTATACTATGTTTTCGTAAATTGAGAATTAGTATTTTTTTATAATGTAAAATGGACGGATTATAGTAAAATTTACTAATTAAACATATGTTTCTGATCTTGTATAACACATTAAATTGCTATCCCAACAAAAACTAATCAGAGACGCAGTAAACATACGTCCTAAATTATATTAAAACAATCAAAATATGTTATAAAAAAAAGAACAGCAAAAAATTATAATATCTTGGGGAAAGAATGAGCCGTAGCTACCAATCTACTTTGCCCTTCAACAATAAATTAGGAAATAAATTTTCTATCAATTCAAATCGAAATTTACTTCTCATTTCATCAGATAATTAAGATTTTACTGTGACGCATAAATATTTGCATATCTTGCAAACCTCTAAAGCATGAAAGATGACAGAATTAAACTATTCACTAAATAACAAGAAATTTTTCAAATTCAGAAAATTCAATTACGAAATTCTTTTTAACACGTATACAATTTTGATAAAAGAAGTAGTTTCAGATAGTGTGAAATTGACATAAATCCTCGAAAATAAAATCGATTGAGAGAAAAAATATTTCAGTACTTATATATGCGGATTAAATAGGGTATGGACAATTTACATTCGTCTCGTTTCTATAAAATTTAAAAGCTACATTACTAAATGCATTTTCATTCTGTTTTGTATCTATTTTGGAGCAGCATATGATCGTTTTGGGACATTATACTTGTCTATTGATATTTTATAGATGCTTCTAATATTTGAAATCGATTGAATGGAAAATAGTTTTCAATATAAGTATTCTGAAATCTATTTACGTTTTATATATTTTTGCTACAGGGACCAATTGTTGAAGAATTCAAAGCATCACGTCTTTTAAAAATACCAGTTTTAAGGTAAATCCCGATGAATGTGAACTTACATTTTTAATATATTTTAATTGACATTTCAATGTAATAAGCATCTAATTTTTTCTCTTTTTTTGTTGCAAAATTGTTTTTCTATTTTTTTTTAATAAATAATTATGCATAGTTATATAAGCTATTAAAATAAAGTCTCTTTTATAAGTAGTGTATTTTAATTAGTATTAATGAGTAAAAGAAATAACTAAATCTGTCCATTTCAGCAGTTTATTTTCTTAGAAGAAAAACGTTTATTTTACAGACATTATTTATAACTCAAATATAAGTTTAACACAATAGTTATCATAGTTAAAAAAAAAAAAATTAATTTATATTATTTTTAAGAGCTAAAGGGGTAAAAAGTCTTTTTTTATGTTCTAAAATTGGTCAAGTTACTTTGTGTGTTACTTTCAAAAAATATTTTGTAAAACATATTCCCATGTTGTGAAGATGCATACAAACATTACTTGTAATAAAAATACTCCTTTGTGAAATTTACACATCATTTTCAGATTTTTATGACACAGGGTAATTCCAAAATAGTTTTTTTTCTAATTCTATTTGTTATTTGTTCCCTAAATGCAGTCGTCACTGAATATTTACTTCTATGTGTGTCCTCAAACATCCGTAAATTGGCATAGATGGAAAAAAAATAATAAAAAAAGACCGCTGTCCATATCTGTTCACCAAAGGTAATAAAAACATTAACGGGCATTATCCGCAACGGGTCTGAAAATGTAATCAATCATACTAGACTTAAATATATAAAACAACATCCATAGAAGAAGTAGCTTACATAATATTCAATGTATAATATAATGGCGTGGAAAAATATTTATATCTGATTCGCTATAGCGTGGAAAAGTTGCCAATGGAATTAATAAAAAAAATACTTTTAAAATTGGATAACATCTTCTGATCACGCAGGCCACCAAAAATTACCGAAAATTGACGAATTTCAAGGTTTTTCCATATTAAAAAAATAATAACTCAGAAATATTTTCATACACCGTAGCGTGGAAACGCTGCCTATGGCATTGATAAAGAAGATTATTATTTTTTTTAATCGGATTACATCCTCCTATCCCGCATATTCCTTAAATTAAAAAAAAAAAAAGCTTTTTTTTTAAGAAAAGGTATTGTGCAGTTTTCGAAAAAAAAAATTATTATTCATTTGAGGACCAGTTATTTTTTTAAGTATTACAAAGGACTTGAAGATATCATCATAGAATATAGAAAAAATCCGTGATGATTCAATGTTTACTTACAACGAATTACGTTATAGCGATAGTTTTTATTTCACTCAATCAAACACGTGGCAGCTCGTTGCTAGTATTAAGCCATAGCGGAAATTCTCGACGTATTGATAAGAATACTTACTTAGTAGTTGACAAACATACGTCCCTGTGTCATAGATAAGACATCGCATGCAGCATGCTTTCCTTCCTGAAAAAAAAAACGAGTTTTCACTAGAAGATCTAAACATTGTTGGATGTGATTGTATTAACAGCAATACTGGTTGAAAAATGGCGTGATTCGTCAATGCTACACGTATGTAGTCTATGATGCACGTATGAAGTCTATGCTGCACGTATGAAGTCTATGCTGCACGTATGAAGTCTATGCTGCACGTATGAAGTCTATGTTGCACGTCCATTGCAATAGGCCATCTGTTTGCTCCATTTCATCGAATTGCCATTCCGCCACCCGTTTCAACACGTAAATAGAGAACAACTACTGGATATAATCCATTTTTCAGACTAATTGAACAACAACTCGTGAGGTGTGAAACACTGCCAGTGTTAGCCTTTAAACCAATCGATTGTACAACCCCTGAAGTAGATCAAGATATATTAAACAAAGTCTAGAAATATTTTCTAGATATTTGTCTTGAAATCAAAACAGATAACTGTCCAAATAAATTGTCTTATCGTAACCCCAGCCCCATTTCGTATTCGAGATTCTTACAAACGTCAGTAGTCTCCTTAGATTTTATGTGAGTACATAAAATCCCTCAGATGAGCTAAAAGTCAAAGTGAATTTCATCATTAAATCTTACATGACAGTCTGGTTCGAAATTAAAGTAAGTAAAACTTTCATGTTTACATTAGTCATTAAAACTTGTCGTTATTAGCTTTATAACCTGAAACAAGTGGTAAATCCCGTGATCGAACGAAATGAACTTACCCACATTGAACTTACCCAAATTAATTCATTGCCCACAATGAATATATATTAGTGGCTATGTTTTGTGACACTAGGATACATTTAAGAGGGTTGGTCTGAGAAGAGTTATAAACACCAGAGATTGTGTTTTGAAAGAAAAAACAATCAAAAACATTGTTACGGCAACACTCAACGGAAAGTCTTCTAATTATGCAGAATGCATTGATTGGAAGTCAGTTTAATTATTTCTTTCACCTCTGTTTCGAAACATAACTAACGATGATATCAAATCATTCATACAATCTGGTGACACACCGAAATGGGATGTAATAAAGTTCAACTGCCACACACAGCCTGTAGAAAGATGCGTAAAACTAGTTTCAGAAGCATTACTAAAACTTTGTAGACCGGAGTTAAGGGATTTTACATTAGAACGATAGAAATTAGATTAGATTGACAACACTGCACTCCTGATCAATCATACCAGAGTTTTCACAAAATACACGCTATAAGTTTGTTTCTGTTAAAGAGACAGTTTAAAATGTCAAAACTGGTGCCTTGGAATGTGACAATTTTACGATTATTGAAAAACTGCTACAGGAAGTATGTACTACATATTATATACATTGTACATAGATAACACACACTGTTCAAGTGTTCGTGACTGGTTGGATGGAAAGGGTATGGGTGGAACTCAAAGTGCAACCAGCTCATTGTGGTGAGTTGAGGGTTGTTTTTATAATACTGAAAATGAGTCATCTTATTTTATATTTCAGGACAAGAGAACACCTTCACGATTTGCCTGTGGTATGTTCATGTTCACCGGTAAAGAAATATAACTTTACGGGGTCAAAAATGTAATGCATTTTATTAAAACAAAATTAAATATAGTAAAAGAGTCTTTTTAAAAATAAATTTTAAGAAATATGCGCGATCGTAAGATCTTTTTCGATTTCAAAATCTTTTTTTTTAAATCTCATTTATCAATGCCATACGCAGCTTTTCTACATTATAGCGTGGGAATATATTACGCGTGTTATTTTCTTTTTTAACACAAATAAACCTTGAAATTCGTCAATTTTCGAAAATTTGAAGCGGTCGTCTTTATTGTATTTATATTCAATGTATATGTAGAAACGTATGTAAATATGAGTTTTTGAAATAACTTTAATATTAAAGAGTATTTTCATTGTTTGTTATATAATATATATGTCCTATCATACGAGGATGAAAATATTGCGTGTTTTGTAAAATTGTTTGAATGGCGTGTGTCAAGTGTGAATATATGTCGTATCACATGAAGTAAAGTCGCATTACTTGGATTTTTGAAGATAAGTTATAAAATTTTCAAGAGACTGTTTCAAACCGGAATTTATAACAAAAACGCATGTTTGGATTTACTTTTTATATCAACAAGAAGACGAAATAAAATATTTTGAAACTGGATATTTGCATTTCTGATTTCCCAAGCCCGAGATGAAATGAACCAATATGTCATGAAACAATATTTATTAATTTAAAATAAGATTGTATGATGCTCAAAGGTAAAATTATTTTCTAGTAAATAAATTCATGAATATTTTGTTTTATTTGTTATATTTATTTTCTTTTTGACGATTTAAGAAAAAAAGAAAATTTCGGGTGTATTAAAATATTTAATTTTAATTTGCCTTCAATAGGTTTTTAAAACAATAGGCAAATGTAATACAAAAACAGATTGCCTTAAATATGGAAAATAAAGAAATATTTATTTTTAAGAATGACGAATTTAAAATATTTCAACACAGTTTATTTAAAATAAAAAATTAAGGGTACTTAAAATATTATAAATAATAATTTGATATAGTAGATGCTTTATATATATAAATATCTGGGAAATACGCAGCTGAAATACGATAAATTATTTCAAAAGGTATACTTCACTTTAAAGATTGTCTTGTTTTGTTAAAATATCATTAGAAATTTTCTACTGCTGACTTTTTCGTTTTTTTTAACCATACGCAGTTTTCCTTCATTTGCGTAGCATACTCTTACTTTTTGAGTGTCCCAACGCATTGTAAAAATGATATTTTTTAAAAATTTATTTATTATTTAGAAAATTTAATATCATCAAGGACGAAAATGTAAAAAAACCTCTTCCGAAATGTGTTTTTTATTTTTAAAACCCTCTGAAACGATTTTATGTTTGAAATTTAAAGAAGCATTCAGAAAAACAAAGTTTCTTTTGATGTCAACAATTTTTGGAAACGTTTCCGAGTAGATTTTATAATATATATAATGTTGTTGGATGCTGTCAGTTTGTTGTCAACAATATTTAGCGAAAATCAGACAAGACAATGACCACACATGTCTGTTGCTTCTGAGCAATGATGAGCGAGTGAAACATTCATTTTGCACAAACATTTCCGATTTCCAAGTATTTTAATGAATGGTATAAAAGTTTTCGCATGGCAGAAATGTTGAATTTTTTGGTTCATTTACCGTTATAAAATCAGGCACGAGCTGAGTATTATCTAGTTAGTGGGACCAATCTATGAAAGCCTTGTCTTTTCTTTGCATTTTCCATCACAGTCTATCCGAACTCTTTATAAAAAAGATGTGAATTGAACAAATATTTTCCCGTTGATTAAACTTTGTTAAAACACGATTTGCCCATTCATTGCTTCAATTTGCCCATTCATTGCTTCAATTTGCCCATTCCCCCCTCCCCCCCCCCAAAAAAAAAAATACTGCCATTTCCACAGTCTAACGTAAAAATTACCTGGAATCCTCCATTATAAAGTTACATTTTCGTAAAATTACAGTGATTCTCAAGGCAACAGTACTGCGTAGTACTTTTTTCGTAATAAAGCCGGAATTCTTACGAATATTTTTCTTCACTAAAAACAAGAAAAATTCACGAACGTGAGCTAAAATTTTCTAAAATTTTTCATTCCAAAGACGAAAATTTCATCAAATTGCAGAAAAATCTCTTACAAGCACAGGGGTGTAACGGAAACTTTTTTCTGCACTTTTTATGTTTTTAGACAAATATTGTATGAGAGTGCAGTTATAGAACTCTGAAATTCTCACAAATGTGGTTCTGAGATTTAATTCATATCCTTACATATAGAGCTCACCTCCTTTATATGTTTAGTGAAACCATTTTCTCCCAACTTACAAATAACTTCTACACTTACACATGTACTTTCATACTGTTAGCATTATCTAAGAAGATGGACTATCTACAGATCGACATGAATGGCACCCTATTGGTCTACATGTGAAATCTACATAGAAATCTACACAGGGTCTACATAGAAATCAGATTTATTAGCAATAAGATATAATATAATAGTTATTGACGGCTGATCATGCATTTCAGACTATTCTTCCTGATTTTTCAATTCTGTAACTCTTAATTTTTTATAGTTTTGTAGTTTTAAACGGTGATTTCGAATTAATAACTTTATTTTGTTAATTCATGCGTTATTGAAAACTGCAGAAATTAGAGAAATAAGACTAATCAATGTGAAAAAAATTCCAAATCACAGATTTTTCATATCATTTATAATTAATGAACTTTAATATTGTTTAAATTTAAATGAATTTATGCTCTTATTTCAAAATTAAATTTTGTCAATAATTATTGAGTTCTTTCTTTTGAATTGATATTAAATCTGCATTTCCTGCTTTAAATTTGTTATTCTATTCAATGTTTGATATATATCTTACAACAGTGTTTCAGACATTCTACTCCCCGATTCATTTGCTGCGGTTAAACTTATGTCATCGAAAATTACAATTAACAAAGCCTTTTTATATATGTAAAATATAATTATTATAATTTTTAAATACTTGAACAAAGGTATAATAAATGATTGACTAAACTATATTAGGGTTGTCATTCCCCCAAAAATGTTTTTTTTATTATTTTTCAAAGTTTAATTACACCATCATATTTGAAAAGAATTTTACAAGAGAAAATATGTAGATGCACATCATTATAAAGAAGAAGCTATTTTAAGCAGAATTTATTTAATATTCCTTTGAGAAAATAGAATTCGGATTTTCAGAGAATCTAAACTGTTTCTCTGAGAATTAAAATGCTTTTTTACAATTATTCTCTGTTTGAACTAGAATTTCGTCTCCTTTAAAATAAGCTCTTTTTTATTTCAATAAAAGTAGGTTACCTGAGGCTCCAATAACATTTTTAATTAAAACTGTGTAACAAGTAAAGAAATAAAAAATCTGAACTCGGTAAACTCGGCTTTTGACTTAAAATTTAACATTTTATATTGTCTTTAAAATGATATTACAGAATAATCATCTTAAGTAGGTGTACAGTTTAGTTAAGTTTATTAAATATTTATTAAATTAGATCATACTTTTGAACTACTTTGAATATAGAGCCCGAAAAAAAAACCCTTTTTACATTGCATACAAATTTATAATATTTTACGAAACAGTCGGCGTAAAATTAAAAGATGACCATAGATTTCAAAAGTGTATAGTTTACCATATATTGCGAATAATTTTTATTTTCTCGAAAACGAAAATTTTGTTATTGGTACGAAATCGTTTTAAAATTGAACATGAAAAAAATCTGATGCAGAATTGACAGATTCTTTTTCAAACAAATGATGACAACAGGATTTTTGAAAAAGAAACGTTTTCTCATGTATATGCTTGGAATCTGTGGTTCGATAATGCACCAAATCTTCAGAAAGAAAAGACATCATTATATAAGTGGTAACTTTTGTTTATCTTCTGTTGCAATACGTATAATAAAGAAAAACACAGTTTTAGTTAATAAGAGGCATTTTCTTTATATATGTATATAAATTAGATACAAGAATGGTTGAAAACTAAATAATGAAGGTTCCGAGTTAAGCTGACCACCTGATTGGGACATATACTATACACCACCTTGGTGCCCATGGTCAAGAAAGGGTGTTGAGCACCTGACCCATAACTCTTAATAGATTTACCGCCACAGAGTTTAGTTTTTAGTTTATAGTAATGCTTTTTTTAAATTTATCGTAGAAAAAATATATTTAAGGTATTTAACTTGTGAAAAATAGAATGAAAGAAAATAATATATATATATTTAAAAATTTCAAAGCTAGAATTTAAATAAATATGATCGCATTACCTGTTGCAATTATTGTTGTTGATCTCGTTCATGTCAATTTTTTCTAAAACGGTATTATGTATATAAACAATTTTGGGGGGAAGGGGGGGGGTTGGCGAGGTGGTTACAGTATAAAATGATTTTTTTATTATTACAGTTTTCTTGCAGCATATATTAACATTTTGAGCATTCCCCCACTGCTATCTAACTTAACAAGTTGCACTCAAAATTTTGAGAAAGTCTCATCTGCATTAAATATCTCTGGATTAATGTTTCATCCCTTTTGTTTCAACAATTTCAACAATTATTAAAGAATGCAAATTGAAAATTAACATCTGTAACAAAGTTCTATTATCTATATTAAACAATTCTTAATTAATGTTTCATCAATTTTCTCTCAACAATGTTAAAAATATTAAAGAATGCAAATTAAAATTTTACTTATATTTACTTATTACTAATTTTACTTCAACCCGTTATAAATATGAACAATGTAAGATATGTGTCTCATACTGATATTCAAATACCAAGTTAAATCTTTCTGGATTTTCTTTTAATTTAATCATAACAACATCTTCTGTAAATACTTTTATACAACCCTCGTTGAAAATAATTGATAATTAAAATATTTTGATAAGTTTTATTTTCCTTTAAGTATTCATGTATCTTTCAGCCAATATTACCTATACTCCAAAAATAATGAGTGCATCTAAAAATTAGGTTTATCTTAATAATTAGTTCATTAAAAGTTTTCGCTATAGATAAGGAAACTGAAACATCTTAGTGGATAGATTAAAAAAAAAAATACTGGTTTGATTATATAATTTATTATATTTTCCCTCAAATATGAAGAGAAAGATGTACGTTCAGCGTAATTCTATCTTGTTAATATTGATTTTCCAAATTTTATACTACAGGGTATACTCAAAATCTCTTTGTAATTTCAATCTTTTATTATAAGCACAAATGAATAGATATATGTATGAAAAGTAGTAAAATATTAGGAGTAATATGGTTTATTTTCATCAATTAATAAAACTCTATATGTGAACCATTCTTTGCACAAAGCACGTCAATGTGATAATCGTCTATGTTTTTCTCTGATACACTCTTTCACGAATCGATAGACGTGGAATGTAAGCAAGTGGCTCACATGAAAGTCACGATTGCCATAACCAACAGATGTGAGCGTGGTGCGATGGACGTACCTGTCCAACCCGTACTATAACTGTCCACTCTAAAAAATTTGACATATTAAAACTCCAGCCACTCCACCAAAGTAATGGCTACACAACATTATAACACGCCCCACACTTCTTACCAAAATCAAACGAAAACGCTATTACCTTCTACACTTATCCAATCTAACAAATTAGTTGTCTGTCTTCAAATTGCGTCATGTTATTTTACTGAGTGGTACTGCCCCTTGTCGCGAGTAGAGCTGGCAGTACCACAGTGTCCTGTGGCGGGGGAGCTTGTGTCTAGTCCGGGCACCATCTTATTTCTTCCTGCTCATTGTCGCGTTTGGTCTCCGGATCCGGCAGATATGGTTTACTGTGTTCCTGGCGTGTCTGACCCAATGCCATAGTCTGTTCTCTTACTTAATTATTATTTTCCAACTCGCTCCCTGTCTCGTCTACCGGCGGGTTCAGCTCCAACAGAAAATTTTCTTTTAAAGATCATAATAAAATATACCTTGAAGGACAATTATGCTCTACGACTTGCTCTCCCTGTTTGAGCAGTCCCTCTCAGGCTGTCAACTAAATTCCAATAATTTGAGTAGTGTAAGGGCTATTTTTTTTATAAAACTCAGAATGGCTAAGGCAGTGGTCACAAGGCAGATTTTTAAACAAGTAGTCAGTCATTTAGACATATATTGTTCAGTTATCTCCGTGATACGCCGCCAAAATAGTTGCTAGGAATAAAATAAAGAAAACATGTAAGTCTAAAAGAAAAAATCAATATTTTAAATCGTTATAATTTTATATCTCAAATGATCCAATGCAACGCTGCAGTCCAATTAAAAATATATCAGCCTCTTTATACAAAATCTAATAAGCTGTGAACTGCTGATAAGAAAAGAAAAGCAGAATTAAAGATAAACTGATATAGAAACGATGCAAAAATGGAATAAGTGCTGCAATTGATGTTTTCAAACGTTCGAGAAAAAGATGCACCAGTCAGCAGCTTACTCTTTGCGACAATAAGCAGAAGATTTAGCCGAAAAAAATAAGGATAAGCGTTAAAGAAAAAGTGAAAACATCGTTTTGAAAGTCTACGGAAGACCAAAAGATGCGTATTTACCAGTTATTAGAAAAGTAGACCGATGAAAAGTTACCCATAACAATGTCTTCACATTCAGCAGAAAATGTCTACAACGCTGGGTTATATTTTAGAGCTTTACCAGAACACACATATTTATTTAGGAACAAAAACGCAAAAGGGCAGAAAATTTCTAAGGCGTGTCTCAGTTTCATGCTTTAATACTATGGCTAGACAGAAAAGATAACCTTTTAGCTGTTTGAAAAATTATACATCCACATTGCTTCAGATGAGATCTAATACTTTCGATTGACTACTACGCCAATAAATCAGCATCGATTGCAAATATAATATTCAATCATTGTTTTTTAAAGTAAGATAATTGAATTGAAACACGATAGTCTTCTCTTGGTAGAAAACTGCACTGTTCATGAATTCAATCTGTCGTTAAGATGCATCAATTTTTTTCACCCAATACAACTTCTGAGATAAATCCTTGCGATCAAAGAATAAATAGCGTTGTTAAAAATATTATCGATATAAAATGCGTTGAATAATTTTAGAAGAATTTGTAGGTAAACAAGGATTTAATGTGAATAATTGGCCTAAAGAAGATTTTTTTTTCGAATCACTGCATTTTCTAGTGATGTCATGTAATCGAATCTCGTTACATTTATAAAATGTTTTGTTCGTCCAAAATACTGTACAGATAAAAACGATGACGAATTAAAATATTTGGAAATTCCAGAAAAAGTGCTAAACGATATGACGAAAAAATATTCTGAAGCTTGGAGAATCATAGACAACATTGAATGCCTAAGGGGGGCCACTCGGCCCAGCAAAGCCAGGCCGTAGAGCGTTAGCACCTCCCCGGGATGTTCCCCGGCACGCGGGGATTCGTTTTGGGTGATTCCAGCCACCGGCGGAAGGGAAGGCACGACGCCGAGACCGCCAGCGCACGCGCAAACGACCCAAACAACAACAAAAAAGAAAAACAGAAACTGAAATTTGTCAAAGAATTTGCGAAGAAATACAAAATAATGATAACAGTCAAGAATACGGCGATATGAAATTCTTTGTAAAATTACGTGCAAATGCGTAAATGAGAAAGAAGTTGAAAATTTTAAAAGGTGTTTACACAGGCATGAGATTCTTCCGCGGATCTGCGGTTTTCCGCTTTTTTGTTATTTTCCATTTTCCGCTTTTTCGTCACTTTCAGATTTTCCGAAAAAACGCGAAATTTGCCTAAAAATCGTGAAAAAAAACCCCAAAAATTTCGTCAATGGATCGCTGAAAAACGCGAATTCTGTCAACAAATCGTGTGAAAAACGCAAAAGATCGCGAATTTCGTCAAAGGATTGCTAAAAAAACGTGAATTTCTTCAAAGAATCTTGTGAAAATCACCAAAAGATTGCTAAAGAAACGGGAATTTAGACAAATGGGCGCTGAAAAAACGCAATTTTCGACAAAGGATCGCTGAAGAAAACGTGAATTTAGCTAAAAAGTCACTGAAAAAACGCTAATTTAGCCAAAAGATCGTCGTAAAAACGCAAATTTAGCCAAAAGATCGTCGTAAAAACGCAAATTTAGCCAAAAGATCGTCGTAAAAATGGAAATTTAACCAAAAGATCGTCGTAAAACGAGAATTTAGCCAAAAGATCGTCGTAAAAAACGAATTTAGCCAAAAGATCGCCGTAAAAAACACGAATTTAGCCAAAAGATCGTCGTAAAAACGCAAATTTAGCCAAAAGATCGTCGTAAAAACGCAAATTTAGCCAAAAGATCGTCGTAAAAATGGAAATTTAACCAAAAGATCGTCGTAAAACGAGAATTTAGCCAAAAGATCGTCGTAAAAAACGAATTTAGCCAAAAGATCGCCGTAAAAAACACGAATTTAGCCAAAATATCGCCGTAAAAACGCAAATTTAACCAAAAGATCGCCATAAAAACGCAAATTTAGCCAAAATATCGCCAAAAACTCGCTGAGAAAACTGTAATTTAGCAAAAGATCGATGTAAGAGCGTGAATTTAGCCAAAAAATTGCCGTAAAAATGTGAATTTAGCCAAAAGATCGCCGTAAAAGCGCGAATTCAGCCAAAAGATTGCCATAAAAGCTCGAATTTAGCAAACAACTCGCTGGAAAAAAAACTCGAATTTAGCAAAAAGATCGATGTAAAAACGCGAATTTAGCCAAAAGATTGCCGTAAAAATGCGAATTTAGCCAAAAGATTGCCATAAAAACGCAAATTGCGCTAAAAGATCGCTGTAGAAACGCAAATTTCGTCAGAATTTACTGCATTGGGTTAAAAGATTGAAACCAAATTTCTTTTAGTAATGTAGAAAATTCGCTATGGAATGAGAAACAAATTAAATTTTTAAAATATTCAAAAAATCAAAAAACTAGATTCCAGCTGACTGGTAAAAATGACCTGGATCTGAAATAACCATGGCACTGACTAGTTGGTGCCACTGATAATGTCCTTAAAAAATCTCTTTAATTCCTTAAAAGCTTATTTTTATTTTTAAAAAGGGTGGGAACTCTGTTCTATCATTTATTTAAGGTGGTTGCAATTATTAGCATATACTTGATTTGCTCTTTCAAGAAAAATGTTTTACAATTTTTCAAAATTTCAATTAAAAAACAGTTCATGCTATTGAAGGGTTTTATTAATGTGCTGTATCTTGGTAAAATGGACTTTTTATTAGAGTAAGTAAATAATTTCTGTTTAATTTACTCAAAGCTAAATTGATGTAATATATATATATATATATATATATATATATATATATATATATATATATATATATATATATATATATATATATATATATATTAATAGCAATTATAATATTTGTTGCGCTTGAATTTCATAACTTATTGCTCAAACGTCGTTCGCGCAGTTTTCAGCTTTTTTGCTTTTTTGTCAATCACATCCCTGTTACAGTATCGCTCAAATAATTCACAAAACAGTATAACTATGAACAATTAATTGCTGATCTTTTAAAGAAGACTTGTAAAAAAAACAAAATTACAGAATTTTTTAAATAAATGCTTCAATCTCAAAACAAAATTCATCATTTCATCAAGATTAAGTTATTATATTTTTGTTAAAACTAGATATTATTAATAAGTGTTTTCTTTAACAGCTTATTGTTCTTAATTGGTATTGTTATCAAATATTCTCGGAGGTTGTTATATTAAGCGTCATGTACTAATGACTAAAAGTCAATATCAATTCTTTCAAAACATCCTACAATATGAACATTTGTAACACATTTTTATATATAATAGGTCAACATTTACATTTTATCCTTTCTGCATTTTGTCAGGCATTTAAATATTAGAAAGAACTTGTGACAACCACTTTAAGGTTCTCAGCTTGAAGATGAAACGTGCCACTGGATTTAACAAACACAGCAAATTTATTTTAAACAATCAGCAGGGAATGTTAACAGAGGATCGAAAAGATTTAATTCAGACGATCAATTACGAAAACTCAGAGAGGGATCGGGGGGAAGGGGAGTTTCTCAAAACTATTAAATTATAACTCACTTAACATTGTGTTCGCTTTTTTTTAACTAGAAACTTAGACATCCACTTTTGAAGATAATGTAAACTATAAATGGAATCTCGTGATTCCCAATACATTTTTTTTAAGTATAAAATCTCAACTTTTTTCCAAATAGTCAAAAAATCACATTCGCTGACTCTATCAAAAACTGCTAGTCAGGAAATCCAACTCCAATTAGCATACACTTGGCGTCAATATCACAATACGTCTTGATTGTTCGTAGGCAAAATCCGTTCTAAATCCGCCGAATCCATCTACTACAGCCCTATATATATCTACTTCACAACCACAGTTACCCAATTAACGGATCATTGCAAGAATAATCGTGACAACCAGACTTCCAGAGATACATACGAACTTTGCGAAAATTCCAGAGAGACAGAATACTTCTAATTCACGCACAAATATTAAGTTTGAGGACAGCACAGCCACAAATTCTCAAATCTCTCTCTTTACTAGAATACTCCTATAAAAAATAACTTAGTCACAAACTTTGCATTTTCATAGGATCAAATATTACTCAACGTTGCAGTATTAAAGGAAACGTGCAGCGTTTGTAAATCTAGATAAAGAGATTTTTTTAGTTTTGGTATTACTGTGACATTGCATTTTTTTAAAAACTCATATTAGATGCGCTCTAAATTCTATACATTTAGCGCAGTAAAATAAAGTGCACATACACATTATCAATTCAGCTTCGTTCCGTTTTTAGGAAAGCATATTTTAATATAATTATAGCAAAGATTTTAATGTAAAAATTAGTTTAGCAGAAACAAAAACTTTTAGAAGAAAAATATGTATGAATGACTCTGACCAATGAAAAAAAAAAAGAAACACAAAAGATGAAATACTGAATACGTCAAGTAATCATTTTTAAAGGCATGTTTACTATTTTCAAAACACTTTATATTTTAAGCAATGATATACCTAATGTATGTTTAAAGATTAATAACTTGGAAATAAATCACACATATTTGCGCTATACGGTTACTGAAAACCATTTTCTCTGTAAACAGAAACTACATTTCATTTCTTTTTAATATAAATTTTTAAGATGGTGTCTGGAAATATCAATCTTAAGGATCTTGTAATCTTCTGACATGTGTTAATGTTCTGCTTGTCTGAAAATATGATAAATGATAACACTCATCACCCTTTTTCCTGTTTTATTGTAAAAGGTTTTTCTTTTTGGCCACCATTATCATGCGTGGCTAGCGCATTTAAATCTGGCAACAATCCATTAGTTATATAATAAAACTGTTGAATAAAGCGTTGAATGAAGAAGTAACGAAATGTTTCCAACTCAAAACATTTATTTGGATGTTTTTGGTAATATATTTCAAAGAATATTGTTATATCAAATTTTATATTTAAAAAACGTTTTTTTTACAGCATTCAAATGTTATGTAGGAATACTTGGCGAAAAAAAATTGTAATTTCGAAAAAATCAGTGTTCATTCTAAAACTTTAGCAGGAATTTTTTTGTATCTTTTTAACAGAAAAAGAAGAAACTTCTCTAGCTACTAGTTAACAAAAATATCTTTGAGTAACAGAAGTACACTGTAAAAAAACACAAATTCATTAAGGTAGAAAAACGAACTACGAACGAAAATATACAATAACCTCTTCCGAATTACCAGGGTTAGACTAGATACCGGGCTTGCTCATTGATTATCATGACGTAACGAATGGTGGCTGGCTTCGACGAAAGACATGCAGCGATTTGCACAAAACGATGGGCGCGTCGCTTTGTACCAATCGCTGGTCGAGGCCAACCACTATTTGTGACGTCATGAGAATGAATGAGCAAGCCCGGTATCTAGTGTTGTCTTGGAGGAAAATGGCGAAGCAAATCTATGCAATATTCGTGCAAGTGGGTAGAGATCAGAAGTTGTACATAAAAAGTATGTTTATGTCTATTTAAAACTATTGATGAGCTTTCGGGTCGACTGTCAAAAAAGCACAACCACAGAAAACATCAAAGGAGTGCAACAAATGCTTGCTGATGATCAGACTTCTTTTTTGTTCCTGCACTTTATGAGAGTCATGAAAGTCCTACACTTTGCAGATGTACTGGAAATTCAACAACGTGTGATATGGAAGCTTCGAGCAATTCCGAACGAATCCTTCGCTGAAAGTTTGCAGCAGCTGTACAAATGTTGTGAAAAGTGTTTTAGGAATTATTGTGATTACTTTGAAGGGCGATAAAAAAGTTTTGTTTGTTTGTATCTTTTGTTTTCGGTATTTTATGAAACGAATCTCAAAACTATTTAGACGCTCCATATATATATATATATATATATATATATATATATGTGGGAATTGAACTGTTTTCCTGCTTGAACTAAAACGACAGAGTCAAAGCCAATCAGCGACTTCATCTTCATATTGCGTCATATAATCTATGTTGAAGCATGCAAGCTCCAAACCACACTTCAAAAGGAAGTCAAAAGAGGTGTTTTGGGATCGAAGGGAAGCTTTTGAGAGTCGATTAAGTTGGTGAGGGGGCCTCCGTGGCCGAGTGGTTACGGCACCACTCCGCTAATCGCTTCATAGCGTAGGAAGCAAGGCCGGCGGTGTTCGACTCCCGCCAGCTCCATTGCACACACTTTGTGGAGCCCTCGGATGTAACTCTTGGTGTTGTAAATTTCCTTGTACTGTCTCGTCAAGATTTATGTAATTGTTGAAGTCATGTCTGTGTTTCTGTGAATAAAAAAAAAAATGTATATGGATCATTCGAGACGACAGCCTAGTAGCTATAGGTCTCAAAGCCCACCCCTCTTCAAAGTTCAAGTTGGTGAGTTAAGACGGTCATTTTTTAACTGTACTGAAGACGTCGACACTGAGATGTTTTAGGTTAAATAAGATGTAATGCAGATAATCCAGATGGTTCATTAATATTCATATTCTTACATGTATTTTTTAACTTTCTTTGTAGTTAGTTTTATTAATATAGAGTTCAATTTTAACTTGATATTTTCTAGTTTATTTGAAGTAAATTGAGTGAATTATTTATTGAGTTGGTGTCAGAGAAAACTAAACCAACTAATATATATATATATATATATATATATATATATATATATATATATATATATATATATATATATAGCCATGCGTATAAGTAGATATGGAAATATCATTTTATAAAAATATAAATTTTCTCGAGTATAGTTTTTCAAAACGAAATTGGATTGATTTAAATAACTTATTACGGATAGATATCGGACATTAAGTCGATTGAAGATGTCGATCTTTTTTTCCCAGAACAAGCACCATCCTTACTAAATATGCACTTTTATAAATCTGTATTATGAAATTTATCGCAGAAAGGTAGCGGTTATTATTTAGCGATGATGTTAACCTTCCGTTTTTAATTATATTTGTCGTTACGTCAATGAAGAAACCAGAGAAATATGATTATTACCTGCATAATAAATCTTAGTGTGACTTAAATTACTTAATTAAGAAGATTGCATATGTGTGAGACGGTCGAATACATAGAAGAGCATCCTATATGAAGATTTACGCAGCGACCGAGTTTCCAAAGACATTTTAAAACAATTATTCCTATCTCATGTTCCATAAATATTTTCTTAAAATTGATTAAAAATTATATAGTCGTTAAATAGTGCAAAATTATTTTTCAATAAAACATAAAATAATGTAAATATATTTAGGGTTTAAATTTATTCCTTATCCTATTCTTAATCTTCGTTGGGGTAGATTTATATATTTAGCAAATAAGTTATAAATATGTCCTTTTAATATATTTTTAAAATCTGAATTTAAAACTTACACTCCTAAATATTATAATTTTTTTTAATGTATATTTGGCGTTTTTACAGGGCTTATATTGAGGAATAACCAATCCCTTTCATTAAGAAAATTCATACATTCTGAATAATATGACACAGGAAATTTAATATTTCTTTCGCTAAAAGAGATAAAGCGGTAAAAGTAACAGTTTGTTTAGCAGCTCAATCTAATACTGAAATTTTATACTTTTAATATTTCTAGTAGGAAATTCTAAATTCAAAAACGAACAAAATTCGTAGACCGCTAAAGTATCCTAAATACAAATTATTCGAATTTTACACGCTGATTTACTCATATTTTTGTAATAATTTACTAGTATTTTACATGCATTTACTAATATTTCACGCTATTATTTTCGCATTGTGTGTCGCACTATATACGCGTCGGTCTGGAGGTTAGATTCTACTGAATATCTTGACATCCTTCGCAGATTTGATCAAAATATTTTTTGAGATTCAAATTTTTAAGTTTGGTTTTTGTTGAATAACAGCAATCCTTTAATTGAGACAACTGCTGGTGATAGTGGATGGGGTGTAATATTTTGAGAAGAGAAATTCGTTGCTCTACGCATTTCCACATTATGCAAAACATAGATTCTTGAAATTATTAGCGAATTGTAAACTTACATCATTTTTTTTTTGCTTTTCACAAATTTAAAAAAACATTGTTTAAAAAAATAGTAAAGTAGAATTATTATTTTTTTTTTAGGAAGAATAATTTTTAAACTTAAAATAATGATATGTTTAATTAGAAATTCATGGCTCTATGCATTTCCACATTATACAAAACATACATTCTTGAAATTATTAACGAAGTGTAAACTTACATCCTGTTTTTTTTGCTTTTCACAAATTTAAAAAAACATTGTTTAAAAAATAGTAAATTATAATTATTATTTTTGTTTTTAGAAAGAATAATTTTTAAACTTAAAATAACGATAATAATGACATGTTTAATTAAATTTATTGTTATTAAATATTTATTTCCAAACCAAACGTACAATTTCAATATGTTTCTTTAAAAAAAGAATGGGTTTCCTGTCCCCTACGAGGTACGCTTGGGAACCCCTATCCAGATGCTGCAGTCTCTAGAAACACACTAATCTACTTTGTTTTAAAAATGATTACCTGATTAAGGAAGATATAATTATATTATTACGAATAGTGGCGATCTTCTGTAATAGGTTTGTCATTCATTTTACATTTGACTGGAGGATTTTTCGTGGAGCGAGGCCGCATCTACCAATGTCGCAACTGCTGAAGGTTTTTTTGTTATCGATTAAGCAAGATTAATTATCTATCCCACATTTGAAAGTCAATTTCCATAAAATGATTAAATAAAAAAAATTCGCTGCATCCCGGACTTTTATGGTAACGTGTAAAAGAAAACTTTTCTTTTAGACGCTATATTAAAATCGTTTTAAATATACTATATTCACCGTAAAATAATTTTCAAGTTTTAATGCTTTTCGCACATAATATAATGTGTGTAACATTATAAGTAAATAAGTGTAAATATATTTTTCAAATGAAATGTATTCCGAAATGTTATTATTCCGGCTTTTTAAATGTGACACAATATTCACCGTTAAAAGTTTTTCACACGTAATAATTTAATTATTTTAAATTTTTTTTCCTTTTTTAATATTTACGTGTAAATATATTTTTCAAATGAAGTGTGTTCCGAATTGTCATTATTTGGACTTTTTTAATATGACACAATGTTCACCATTAAATACTTTTAACAAGTAATAATTTAATTATTTTAAAATTTTCTTACTTTTTTAATTTTCCCGTCTTAATATTACTATTTAGGGTTTTTTTAAATCTGCCATAAATCTGAAAGGTAAAAATAAAAAACTGTATTTTCGAAAAATGAAATAAATCTCTATTCAGATAATGGAATTTTAAGTACAAAATATTTAAAAAATCAAAAAATTGGACAAATTAAAAAATGATTGGAGACTCTACACTACAATCACGTATATGCCTGCAAAAGATGGCTCAACTTCTATGCATAATTTTTTTTATCCTATAAAACTTTTCAAACTCAACTTTTTTTTTTAATTACCAGTTTTCATGTTTTTCTAAGTAATATATTTTTAAATAAAAGCTGAATAACAGTCCTGGTCAAAATAAATTCAATTAAAGCAGCAGCCACAACTTTAGTTACTTTTTTAAAAATAGAGAGGGGTTCATTTTTTTTTTATCTTGTCAAACTCCACATTGTATATAAAAAAATTATCATTCTAAATTTTTATGATTTTATAAGTGTAACAGCATTGAAAGTATTTCATTTTCAGCAATTGGTAAGAGATTGAAATTTTATGGAGAAAAATCTCAGTAGCTGTCTTACCCCTCATCAATAACACTTACTGTTTAATGTTTCGGGCAATTAAGTAAATCAAATACACAGTAATACATTTTGAATTAAGTAGAAGTGATTACGTCTACTTAATTTATATTAATTAAGAAATATCCTTACATGAGAAGTTTTCTCCCCGAAAAGCTTTATTCAAGACGATTCCGCACGACGAAGTAGATAAAAGTAAACGAAGAATTAAAATCTCTTTTCGAAGGAGTAATTTCTCTAAAGCGTGATAGTTTCACCTCGAAGACATTTCTTAAAAGCAGGAATTTTGGGAATAAGGAAGAAATATTTGTATTACTCTGAAGGATAAAAGGCCTTTATAAAAATATAAATTTAATGAAAATCTTCTATTTCAGGTGAAGAGTTATGATTTTTCTTTATATTAATACATAATTATATATAATACATAACACTTCACATAGAAATCAACAGAGTAGCAATTATTATAATTTAAACTATGTAAATAGTAAAATAAATTTTTACGTATTTTGAGGAACAAAAAAAAAATGGTATAATTTTATAAAATTTATATATAGTCTTTTCTACTTTGAAAGGAGTTAAATAAATACTCATTTATAATGTTAGAGTTTCTCTCTTTCATTATTGATTTTTCTTCTTTTTTCATGTACAGTGTATTTTTTTTTTCACTTTTGAATACATACACTGTAAAAAAATGACAAAAGTTTCTTAATCTAGGAAAATGTAATAACACCACGAACGAAAATATACAATGACCTCTTCTGAGTTACCCACGATTTCGAAAAGTGTTTTTTATCTTTAAAAACCTCAGTAACCAATATATTTTCGAGATTTAAAGAAGCATTTATAAAATCACTGATTCTTTTGCTGCCACTGATTTTTAGGATCTTTTCCGTGTAAGATTTAGAGTGCATTCATCAGTTTTGTAAACCTGGAATATTCCAGGTGTTTTGGATGCTATCCATTTGCAAGTAAATATTTTCATATTCAAGAAATATTTTTTACAGACAAATATGACAAATTAACACCATTAACGTTAACATTAATATTATTTTGCTATTTTCGTA